>CM022885.1:37145562-37156897 GCA_012654025.1 Pachypsylla venusta | reverse complement strand
ACTCATCTTACAGAGCATGATGCATACAAAACAGTCTGTTACTAAATTGCTATAGATTCTGTGTATTGTGAGAGGACTCATCTTACAGAGTATGATGCATAAAAAACAGTCTGTTACTAAAGTGCTATAGATTCCATGTATTGTGAGAGGACTCATCTTACAGTGTATGATGCATACAAAACAGTCTGTTACTAAAGTGCTGTAGATTCTGTGTATTGTGGGAGGACTCATCTTACAGTGTAATTTTTGCTGTCACCCATCCCTAAACGGCGTATCTTAACATTAGAGGGATATGACCTAGACAAAAATCTTCCCAACTTTCTCGCTTTGGGTTGATAGTTCGTCGCAACAAATTTCGAGAAATAATGTCATTTAGGTCGACAAAATTGCGCCTTAAAAAAAATCGAGGTGTTGGCATACTAGCGCTCTGGGCATCGAGTTGGGCGAGTCTTTTAGGAACTAGAACTTGATAGAAGCCAAATTTTGTGCGAACTCGGTGTAGACTATTTTGGTAGAACCGGCCCTAAGTAATGGTGTTTGTGCCGAGGTTCGGCGGTTCAATTCCACAATAATGACGGATTATTCTTACTTGAAAATTGATATGACGTCGATTGTGACGTTTCCTACGTTAACACAAATTCAATTCGTTAATGTTTTTCTTTATTCAAAAGTTAGTTTGAAAATATTGATTTTACAAAGAAATCTCGCCTCACGTTAATACAGGGTGCGGCAATCAGTTTTGCCATTTTTCAAAAAATCGTGGGAGGGGGAGTGATTGTGGGAGGAGCGTGGGGTTTGTGATATTCAACACGATATGACATCTAGTTTTTAGTTGTCGCAATGGTTTGGTCGAGCATGCATCGTGCGTTCGTTGTCAAGTTGTTGTTTTAAAAAGTGATCCATTATAGCCACTCAGAGGGCGTTCCGAACAAGATATGGTTTGCACTCCACGGATCCAGTTCCTGATCGAAAAACAATTTTGAGTTGAGTTCACAACTTTAGGACCACATCATCAGCTTTAGGCTGTATGGGGCCACCCATGCATACACTCGTTCTCGTGAGATTCCCCGGTCGCCGGATTTGAGTCCCTCTAACTTCTTCCTGTGAGGTTACCTCAAGGCAGAGGTCTTCAAACATCGCCCTTAACCCTTGAAGAGTCAAAGGAGGCAATTCTGGAAGATTTCATTCAAATTGATGCGGATATGCTGACGAGAGTCATGGAAAACTTCNCCCTCCATTCGCTGAAATCTTACAAACCAGCTACCCTCATTGACCTCACCCAGGCTGGGTTGGGCCTCAAGGCTGAGGTCTTCAAACATCGCCCTTGGACCCTTGATGCGGATATGCTGAGGAGAGTCATGGAAAACTTCCGTGAAAGACTCCAAAAGTGCATCACTCACCAAGGCCGTCATTTAGACGACATTATTTACAAATCATAAATGGAAAAAAACTAGAAGACAAAAGCTTACAGAATACAAAATAATTTTTCAAATATCTCATTTCTTTTTATTTACCAGCTCTTTCAAATGTGGAAATACTAATTGCCGCACCCTGTATAACACGATCGGTTTTTCTTGGCGTTCACAAAACGACCGCTTTGCTTGGTTTTAGTCTAATTGTACCCTAAAATGTAGTAGAAATGATATATGGTTGTTTGAGCTCATGATTCATTCATGCAACAAACAACAGTCTAATGACAAAATTGACAGCAAGGAACATCATAGGAACAATGAAATGCGCTCTGACATACATTCTACATTACAAAGTGCCTAATGTATACAAGCAAATAACAAAGTTAATTGCTGTGAAATGATTCAACAGGCCCAAGAAGATGACATAATATGTTCTATTGTGGGCGTGTCTATGGAAAACTAGTCTAGTAATGGGATTTTCGACTCACCAATATGAGTCGACACAATGAGTCGACTCTCGATCTCGACTCTTATCGAGTGACAATTTTCAAAAACACCATATTTGAACAGAAAGACATAATAAAACCAATTGACAAAAGGGGCATCTACCAAATAAACGTCCCCAACTTCGGTGAATATTTTAAAAAGGCATCACAATCAATCNGGCCGCTGCCCCCCCCCCTTCCTACGCCCATGTCTGGGTTGCCAGCATCACGAGATGTCGACGTTCTTCCATTAAGAACGTCACATTATTTTCCATTTCTCAAATGATAATATTTTTTTTGGCTTAACGTCCCTTTAACATCTGTTGTTTATTCGAGACGGGGCTTTTAACCTCCAGATTCGCTGGAAACTTACAAACCAGCTACCCTCATTGACCTCACCCAGCCTGGGTTGGGCCAGAAAAATAGCCAGCATCACAGGAGGGCGAAGATGGTAAAACGTCGCTGGACATTGGTTAACTTCAATGCTCTAATGCGGACTGGTGTATTCAACGTGTCATTAGACGCTGGCTATAAAAATAATTAATCGCATATATAGCAAAGCAGACAAAGCTATTTTACATCCATACGCTAGCCAGCGTCTATGGCACGTGAATACATCAGTTCCCGTTAGATCACTGATGTTAAGTAACGTCCAGCGAGTTTGTTCTATGTGGGTGTCCACGTGGGTTCGCGGCCTCGTGATGTCTGGCTATTTTTCCGGACCAACCCAGGCTGGGTGAGGTCAATGTGGGTAGCTGGTTTGAACAGGACCGTTCAGAGGCGGAACAAAGGAGACAAAATGTGCCGGGCCCGGACTCCTCAAGGGACCCTGGCCCAGCAGCTTTTTTTTTTCACTGATAATAAAAAAATTAAAACAAATACAACGTGCCAAAAAAAAAAAATACCACAAAAATTACAAATAATGTCAATTAATGTGCCTAGGTCAATGTGGGTATCTGATGGTTTGCAAGTTTTCAGCGAATTGAGGTTGACACCCCCGTCTTGAATGACCAATAAATGTGCCGAGTGCGTTTATCTGATTTTCAGAGCTTTTTTAATATTAGTGAGCACTGCCTTCTAATTGAAATTTTAGGAAATTGTTTATATTACTAAATGGAACTAAATTAAGGGGGATGGCCTGGTCTCCTGCTTCAACAGTTTTTACCATACTAATATGAATCACCCTAGTCTCCATAGTCTATGACACCCTGTATATAATAACCTGTGCTTTTATGAGACTCCCTGTACAGAGTTACCCGTGTTGAAGCTGAACAATATTCTCGTCAAGGCCTGATTTGAAGAAAAACACATTCCTGTGACCTACTTGAAAGACCCCAAAATGTATTTCCAACCAACCAATCATAGGTATTATTGTGAAACATATGTGGAACGCTAACACGTGTAAGCAATTAAATAAGTAAAAAAACAATCTCACAAAAAACTATATTCTGTATTTCTGTGAACTACAGACCTCACTCACTTAAAATGAACATTATAGTGACCCAGTCAATCAATCAATAGAAGCATCATCGTTTCCGATGGTGGCCAGATGGGACGGATGAAGTTCTAAATCAATTTAGTTTACTGCTGAAATTTCGATTTGTCATATCATCTTTTCTTGGAGGCTAATAATTGACATGGGCCCCCGGAACCATGTCAATCACTGCAATATAATTACATCAGTAACATAATAATATTGCAGAGTTGCTTTCTGTGTTATTTTACACCATCAGCTCAGGTGGACTCACCCGTTNTACACCATCAGCTCAGGTGGACTCACCCATGTTAAACTTGAGGATGTTAAACTAAAGTAATATCTTACAATCTCAAGTCTTCTTCTTTAACTTCAACTTTTCCAATTCTATTTGGGCTCGGCGTTATCTTCCTTGATTCTACAATGCCACAACCTTTTGTTCAGTGCCCACTCTCTGCACCTGTATTCTTTCCTGGCATGGTAACTGTTGTGGTTCTTAGGGCCAGATCGGTTTGGAACCTAATATTATTAATATATTTTGGCCACTCGATCTGGGCTTCTAATATCAGAATTCAGTTTTTGCTATTCAATAAAATTTTGTAAAAAAAAATCACTTCTGCCCATTAAAAACCTTCCTCGGGAGTCACTTGGTCGATTGGTAAAAACAGCATTTAAATCCGTTCTTTAGTTTTTGAGTTTATCGCGAACATACAGACAGACAGACGCGAAAAGTGACTTTAATTATAGTATGTATAGATTGCTGTATAGATAGGTTTATACTTAATCTAAGTATTTTACTCTTAAGTTTTTAATAATACCTAATTACTAATTAGAAACCATTAGAGGAAAATTTTGAATCTATGTTAACTATTAGTTTAAATTTTAAATAATTAAACAGATTAACAATTTCTTGGAAAAGTCACTAGTCAGCCTTTTTTAAAACAGCACATTGAGACCTGCGATTTTTCTGTGCTTAAAAAAATATTCGAACCCTTTTGCACGTGAAGATAACCGGTTCAATTCACGTGCGAGGTTTTTCAGTAGTGTTTGGAAAATTTTGGGAGCTCCCCTTCAAGTTTTTTCGGTGCCCTCCGCAAAGTGTGCAAAATATAATGTATCGAAGTAAGAGGATAGGAGGCCTTCAAAGGGATTCCGTGGGGATCGTGGTGGGTTTTTACGTCTTGGGTATTTTTTCCTATTCTTTTACCATTGGTTTCATTCTAGAATATTTTCTACACATAAGATAATACTTTTTATGTCTATAGATATAATTTTAACCGAAATGGGGACAATGCACCGCTAAGCATGCAGGCTCTTTTATTTGTGTCAGGATTTTTCCGCCTTTCTTCAAACATTGTGGCCTAATCAAGCAAAACGGTCGTTTTGCGAACGCCAAGAAAAAAACGAGCGTGCTATATTAACACGAGCCAAGATTCCTATGTAAAATCAATATTTTCAAACTCATTTTTGAATAATAAAGAGTAAAAAATTTAGGTTTTTTTTAACGTAATCTTGTTCAGGTTGACAAATAGAATACTATTAGCGTTAGTATGAACTTGTAACGCCAGCGGAAACCCGTTTTTCAGACACCCCGAAAATTCCAAAAAAATGTTTCATATTTTTTCAACTTGATTCTACCTTAAAAGGTATAAATGAATCTTTAATTTCTATTAATTAACATTGTGATTGATAAATAATTAGTTAGAAGCAATTTTAAAATAATAAACAATTTAATAGTTTTGACTTCTATAAACATGGGGGGTCCGACTTAGGGGAGAACCGTAGGGTCCTGGAACAAGGAAAAAATCCCACGTTCAAAATATTTTTCCCGTTTTGTAGGAATTTTTNTTCCACCCCCCCCCCCCTTGGCAATGCTAGGGTTAAAGAGAAACTGTGTTAATTAGTATTTAGGTTAGAATAGGAACACGCAACCCAACACCTGGTAGGTGTTAGATCACTTGCCAGGATCATTCACAGTTTTCATCGCTCCTAGAATACACTCATTGACACGCTAAAAATGTTTCGATTTTGTGTTTTCTTTCTAACAATTATCTTTGCTTGTAAGTATAAATTTTACTTTTTGAGGTGCTTAATGCCCGCCATTAAAAGTGTTTAAAATAAATTAAAACAAAACACTATTTATTATTATTTTTTTACTTCATAAATAAAAGATAATAAATAGTGTCTTAATTGGGCGGAGCGTAGCGTAGCCTTATACTCCCTACAAACTGCAAACTTTTGTTACCCTACTCCTCCGAAACTACTCAACCGATTTTTACCAAATTTTTCTCTTCGTATTCTGCATATACCCAAGGTATATGCAGAATATCTGATATATCAGATATATGCATATACCCATTTTCAGAACGATATCTTGAACCGTTTTCGATTTTACGGACGATTATTTTTGCGCTTTAAATAGGTCCGTCTACTCAACGGCACGATGCAATCAAGAAAGGTACAATATTCTCAAAAAGTCTTGTTTTAACGGAATAATGGAGCAATACGCTAAAAATTATGTGGTGCGCGAAAATTCGAGGTGAAACCGATGGCTCCGCCCGTTTTTGTCCACGGACACACCTAGTATTTTTTAACACTTATAATTAACATGTTATTCAAATATTTTTTTTTTTTAATTTGAATTAACGTCTCTTTAACTCTATTGGTCATTAAAGACGGGGGGTTTTGCTCTCCAATCGCTGGAACCTTGCAAATCAGCTACCCACATTGACCTCATCCAGTCTGAGTTGGGCCGGAAAAATGAGCCAGCGATACGTGGTGATCCCAAGCGTCATCCATCTAAGTACTGACCACGCCCGATGTTGCTTAACTTCAGTGATCTGATGGAAACTGGTGTATTCAACGTGGTATGATCGTTGGCTAAAGATTTAAAATTAAAACTGATAACAATTTATTATCATGACAATTTACGGATATTCTGTCTTTATCTATTCCACATTAGGCAAACTTTGAGTGTGATTAAGTGAATATTGTGCTGTTTTTTTTTTTTTTTTTTTGGAAAACCAAACTTTGAGTGTGATTAAGTGAATATTGTTCTGTATATTTTTTTAGAAAACCAAACTTTGAGTGTGATTAAGTGAATATTGTGCTGTATTTTTTTTTGGAAAACCAAACTTTGAGTGTGATTAAGTGAATATTGCGCTGTATTTTTTTTTTTTTTTTTTTTTTTTNGTGTGATTAGGTGAATATTGTTCTGTATATTTTTTTTTAGAAAACCAAACTTTGAGTGTGATTAAGTGAATATTGTTCTGTATATATTTTTTTAGAAAACCAAACTTTGAGTGTGAATAAGTGAATATTGTGCTGTATATAATTCAATGAACAAGATTAGGGGAACATAGAGCAATGAGTTTAGAACTAGGCTGGCGAATTAGTGAGCGAAATGAGTGATTGGAAAGACTCGATTCATCCTAGTGAACGATAACGTATTGAACAAATCATTATATGCAGAACTTTTTTTATTTTTCAGGTTATACCAACATGGTGTCTTCCTCAGACCCATATCGTAAACATGAAAATTCAGTGTTATCATTAACATTGTATGAATTGACCGGAGATAATAGTGTAATTAAGGAATCAAATCACAAAAATATTGCGTCGGAAGCAAACGATTCAAACAAACTCAAAAACAATCCAAGAGCTCAAGAAGCGTATCCGATATTTTTTAATAAACTCAAAGAAAAATATGGAGAAGAAGCTTACAGAAACTTTGTGGCGGCATCCCACTCGAGCAAAGTGAATATGCCACTGCGTTAATTCGTATATTTTTTTTTTTTTAACGTCTCTTTAACATCTATTGGTCATTCAAGTCAGGGGTTTTACCCTCCATTCGAAGGAAACTTGCAAACCAGTTACCCACATTGACCTCACCCAGCCTAGGTTGGGCCGAAAAAGAGAGCCAACGATACGTGGTGTTCCCAAGCGGTCACCCATCCAAGTACTGACAACGCCCGACGTTGCTTAACTCCAGTGATCTGACGGGAACTGGTGTATTCAACGTGGTATGATCGATGGCTTGTTTCGTAAATTTCGGTTCAAGCATTTGATTGACTCTTCCTTGCATCCGATCTTATCTTTCCCCATTTTTAATTTAAACTTTAAAATTCAATTTCCAAAATATACCTACCGCACGCTATACAACAGTATGCTATAATCTTAATAATGAATTAAATAGGTCGTATAATAATTTCAAGTGCATCAAGATTCAAGAAGCTACCACAAAAGCGGCAGGTAAATTTATTCCTTATTCCTGCTTTAGCGCTTCCACACCTAGAGGAGTCACTTAATGAGTTGGTGAGTTTCTATGCTAAGGGAATTTAGGTCAAAAATAATAAATATTAATATTTTATTACACAATTAAATTGATTAAATTTTTTAAAATAATCTGTGTTTTTTTCATTTATTGTGACACGTTGGTTTATTATTTTATAAGCTAACCCCCAAAGATCTGGGACATATGGACTCTTTTAACCCTAGCATTGCCAGGGGGGCGTTTTAGCAAAAAGCTTATAGTAATCAATTTATGATACTTATTTTAATGAGACCTTTAATAATTGTCACAAACAATATTTTCCATCATAGTATATAAAAATATATATGTTCTAAGCCTTTTAAGGGCTAATAATAAAATGTAAAAAGGAATATTTTTCAAAAGCAAATTTGATCCTCTATAACTTCTTTTTCCGGGTTATTGCTGTGAAACGAAGCATTGGTGTGCTACAGACTAAAATTTAACGAAAAATGGGGTAAATTTTCATTTTCCCAAAAATATGCGGTGGGGGGTGGGAAGATATCTCGAAAACTGTGATGGGTGGAAAAAATGAATAGACGCAAACTTGTAAGAAATTTAGATGGCTCCAATTTTACCGAGAATACTTTGTACCCTACAAGTAACCGTTTTCGAGATATAGGGGAAAACTTAAAAAAAGTTACCTTCGCCACGCCCCCCAGGTCCGGGGACTTTTAGTATGTTTATCTCCTGACCACACCAAACAAACTTCTGAAAAAATTCCTTAGTTTCCAGCCAACGCACTCTACAAACCATTCGTTGATTGGACTATTTTGCTACTTATGCAAAAGTGCAATCTGTGATGTTTATCAAATTCATTAGAATCATTCAGGCGATCGTTCTTTGGAAGCGACTACCAGCTCACGTTACTATGAGTGACTTCCAGCGACAAACTCTGTTTGAAGCCTTGTCGCAGTGAATCGTAGCAGTGTGGTCTTGTAGTCACTTCCAATGGACGAGCTTGATTAGTTTATGGAAAATTTGAAAAAATATTAACTGCTCTGGAGAATAAAGGAAAAATGTTCGAAGAAAAGCTCTCTCTTTTTCATAAGTTCATTTTAAATTTCATAGAATGCGGCACAGATATAGTTTCTACATCTCACAGTATTTAGTATTTCGCAAAGGCAAACTACTAAGCAATCAAATATTATTCGGGTCGTGAATCCTCCATTGAGTACGACTTAGGGGAGAACCGTAGGGTCCTCGAACAAGGGAAAAATCGCACGTTCAAAATATTTTTCCCGTTTTGGGGAAAAAAAATTTTGCTCAAGCAATAAAGGCATGGCCGTAAAAACGTTTCCTAACCTGTCGAGAGGGGTTAAAATATGTAAATAAAGCTAACAATTAAACATAAAAAGTTAAAAACAAAACAAAAGAGAAGTGGAAAAAATAAAAATATGGTTGGTGGAATTTTTCCCGCGATGTGTCACGCCGCACGCGACAAAAATCCCCAAAAATCCCACAACTATGGGACCCTACGGTTCTCCCCGGAGTCATACCCATCCTCCATTTAGTTTAAAAAAAACTTTGCCAATGTGACACATGGATTTATAATTTTACTGGCTAAAAAAATTCTAATTTATTAGTAATAAATCTTCGAAACAGTTGACATTGATCCTGGCTAGTAGTTGTGGTTAACCTGCTTAGGCCATTTAAAAAAAAAAAAAAAAAAAAAAAAAAAAAAAAAAAAAACAGTTGACAGGTTATAACGACCGACATGATTAAAGCAGATGGATTTATCTATAATTCAAAATGTTTGACTTGATCTTTTTCTAAAGATTGTCCTTTAGTCACTTGAGCGTGACTGACCTACATCATATCAGTAGGAGCTTGTTCAGTTTTGAGAAATGTCGAGAGACTGACGGAATTCAACTTTCTGTTCAGTTTAGAGATGAGTTTTTTTCGACGAGGTGAGTCGAATTGACTCGAATCGACTCACAAATATGGGTTGACTCATTGAGTCGACTCTCGATTTCGACTCGCATCGAGTAACCATTTTAAAACGCCCTATTTCATCAGAAAGACATAATAAAACCAATTGACAAAAGGGGCATCTACCAAATAAACGTCCCCAACTTCGGCGAATACATTAAAAAGACATCACAATCAATCGTTACCAGAATAAAAGAACATTCTCCTTCAGTAAACAACAAACAACCGGAAAAATTAAATTTGCTGATTTTATGATAACCAATAATATACCTGGATTGGCCTGCAACATCGAAAAAAAAGCTTCTGCTTTTTAATAAGGTCTTAAAACTTATATGAACGTAATGCTGTATATAGCTCCAGATTTATATTACGTTCTTTAAACAACAACAAAAAAAGTTACTCGTAAGTCGACTCTTCGAAGAGTCGATTCATTTTTAAAAAAATATTCGACTCGTGAGTGAGTCGAGAAGTGATCGACTCTTGATCGGCTCGTGGATGACTAGCCCATCCCTAGTTCAGTTTGTATATTCGTAAGCTAAACTCCTCTTTGGGGCTATGTAAGCCCCTGCACCTAAGCCTCTGGTGGGCCTTTTGTGCTTGGAGAGTAGCCTAATTCCCTAGCTAAGGTTTAAGATCCGCGCGAGCTTGATCAGCCTTTTGGCCAGGTGTTTTTCATGGATGTCGAGTCTGGGTTGTAGCTGTCCCATACTCAGTCTCCATGTAAGTAGGTAGTTACAGTCAAAAATGACGTGAGAGGCAGTTTCCTCCTCTTCCCCACAGAGTCTACACATGATCTGGTTCTGGTGGATGCCCATAGTGAGTAGATGTTTTCTTAGGCCACAGTGCCCAGTGGTCAGACCTGTGGCCAATCTGATGTTTTTCCGACTGACGGTCAGGAACTCCATCGTGAGGCTCTTGGATGGTCCACGAAGCATGGCCTTGCTTTGTCTCAGTCCAGAGACGGCCCTCCACCGTTCAAGGTGTCTTTCAAGTACTCAGCTTTCAATGAAGCCCCTGACCACAGTCGTGCTTAGGCCGATAACGGGTTCTGGTCCGATGAATGGTGTTAAGTTTCATTATGTTTCAAGTTTAGTTTAAAAAAAATAGACTCTTGAGTAAAAGGTAGGTAACCAACCACTGGGTGAGGTTAATGCCTGAAGCATTTTCTACCACCTAACCCATATAGAGCTCTATTTTTATGTGGTCAAATACTCAAATTAATGACGAAAAAATCCTGCCTCTGCTGGGGATCGAACCAACGCCCTCCTGTTTACCAGGCGAGCGTTTGACCACTGAGCTACCGAGGCAGGTTAAGTTTCATTATGTTTCAAGTTAAGTTTCATTATGTTTCAAGTTGATCTTAATGAAATTGAGATCTGAAATTTAAAATAGAAGTGAATTAGTTCTTATTTAGGCTGAAATAAATGCATCGAGTGGTCTAAAATGAAATTGAATAATATTTTTATTTTCAAAATTAGCATGATTCAATTATAAAGGGCTTTCCAAAGCTCTTCTGGATATCTCTAAGCATTTTGTATAAGTAATGCATTAACCCTAGGATTGCCAAGCTCTATTCTGTTACGTGCATTGCCAAAGGGGGGGGTACAAAGTACCCGCAAACAAAATAAAGGATAAAATGATTTTTTTTTATTACAATAAGTCGCTATTACTTTATTATAAACTAAAAAAATATAAACTGAATCAATTATTATCTTACATAAAA
>CM022885.1:37115365-37134795 GCA_012654025.1 Pachypsylla venusta | reverse complement strand
AAAAAAAAAAATACTAGACCAAAAGGCCAAAACATAATCAATTTATGTAATGGCTCCAAAAAGTAGACTACTTAGACGGCGCCGGCAAAGGGGTGAGGTTGGAGGGACCCCGCTCTGTGAAAGTGCTACGGGCCCCGCGGAAGGTTAATCCGGTTCTGGTAGTCAGTGATAGATTCCAGGCAATAACCAGATATGTCCGTATCTGATATATTAACTTTTAAATAAATTAAAACAAAACACCAAAATCAGTATTTATTATCCATATCCATACTAATATTATAAATGCGAAAGTAACTCTGTCTGTCTGTCTGTATGTTACGCTTTCACGCTTAAACTACTGAACCGATTTTGATGAAATTTGGTATGGAGATAGACTAAACTTTAGGATAGGACATAGGCTAATTTTTATAGCAAAAAAGGGGTTGAAACTATAAACGGCCATGCCTATAAGGCGACAAGCGAAGCGGGCGTATCCATAAAGAAACTAGTCAACTATGTTAAATTCCATCCTTGTCAACTATGTTAAATTCCATCCTTCGACTCGACTAGACTCTCTGTAGCAAATACGAACTAAGTTCGATATTTGCGCTTTAATGTAGCCTAGCATTTACTAGCCTTGTTTGGGATGCGGCACCTGTTGATTACTTATCCGCAACCTTCCTAGAGTCAGCTAATGTCGTTTATTTTAAATTCAAAAATAACTTAGTCAGTAGGTTAGGTATTTGGTTTTATTCAAAAATAACTTAGTAGGTAGGTTAGGTATTTGGTTTTATTGAAAAAAGAACTTAGTAGGTAGGTTAGGTATTTGGTTTTATTCAAAAAAGAACTTAGTAGGTAGGTTATAGGTATTTGGTTTTATTTCTACAGTTAATCTATTCTACCAATGATTTGTACCTCCCTGCTAATTTAACCACTGTAACCGCCCCGGCAGCTGTACTCCTAAGGGGTTGGGATACTTCTAAAGCAAGAGTTATTTGTAAATCATTTGTGGACTCGTCTCTATAAATATAGAATCCGAAGGTCCCAATTGACTCTAACTCTCGCCTTAGAATTCGAGGATAAGTGAACGTGTACTAAGGTTAAAGAATTAAATAATTCCTTGGTTAGCTGGTAATATTGATAATAAGTAGAGTTTTATTAAATAATAAAATTAAAATACAAGATGTTTCAAATGTTCTCTGAGAGCTATCTGAAGTGATCGTAATTTAAATGATGTAGAAGGACTTACGTGAGGAGATCAAACAATCATACTCCGTTCACTTTCAACTGCCGGGAGAGTTGGTAGAATTTGTGCCAAGAAACGTTACTCCCCTCTTTCCTCTGATGACTCTTTTCTTTCATTGGATAAACCAACACTATATAATATTGGGTGTCTCTGGTGACACCATAGCAACGTACTTTCATTAAGTAAATACCATGTTCTGTTGTCTGTCGCTTTGTGTGAGGCTGAAAAAAGAATACAAACATGTTATATAATAATAGGCAAAGACAGTAAATAAATAAGATAAAGATGATTGTTTTTTTTTTTTTTTTTCGACTAGACTGATGATGAATCGAATAATTCGAAACTAGTTTCTTTATATATAATAATAAATAGTGTTTTTGGTAATTGTTTTGTTTTAATCTGCCTCGGTAGCTCAGTGGTTAAGCGATTGCCTGGTAAACAGGAGAGCGTGGGTTCAATCCCCAGCAGAGGCAGGAATTTTTTCTTATTAATTTGAATATATGACCTTATAAAATTACAACTCTAAGGGTTAGGTGGTAGAAAATGCTTCAGGCATTAACCTCGCCTAGTGGTATCATTCCACTGTCCACTCAAGAGTGTATTTTTTTTCTTAATTTATTTCAAAGTTCACATTTTTTAACACTAATAATTAACATGTTATTCAAAGATTTACATCTGATATACCTTATCGTTTTAGAAATGTAGGTATACTATAGTCATCCACGAGTCGAGTCATGAGTCGACTCACGGCTCGACTCACTCATGATTCGAAATCATCTTTTTGAAATGAGTCGAGTATTCAAAGAGTCGACTTACGAGTAGTTTTGTTTTGTTGACTGATAAAGATAATAAAGGGAGAAATTTTTTTCATGGTGTTTGTTGTTTACTGAAGGAAAATGTTCTTTTATTCTGGTGCCGATTGATTGTGATGTCTTTTTTTTGTATTCGCCGAAGTTGGGGACGTTTATTTGGTAGATGCCACTTTTGTCAGTTGGTTTTATTATGTCTTTCTGATCAAATAAGGCGTTTTTGAAAATTGTCACTCGATGCGAGTCGAGATCGAGAGTCGACTCATTGAGTCGTCTCATATTTGTGAGTCGTGCGAATCATGTCGACTCACCTAAGTGAGTCGAAAATCCCTTCCCTAGTATACTAAAACAAAATTTCAATTTCATCGATATCATTGTGTATCAAATTGAATGAAGGATGAGTACTCGTATTTACAAACTCCTCAATATTAGATAGTAAAAAAAAAATACGAAAAATATTTTGGACAATAACTTTTTGATCGTAAAAAAGTTGCGAAAGTATGTCTGGGCAAGGCTGAAAATATTATTAGTGGTACATTTTTCGTATGACCTTGATTTGTAAGATTTATCGAAATATTTTACGAGTTTTTTTTTTTTTTTCAAAGTTTGCTGTTAGGCTTTAAGGAGTTGTACGTTTTTATGACTTATCTATCTCACTAGAAGGCAGAATCTATATTAAATCTTTGACAGGGAAAACAATATTTCAATTTATATGTGGAAATACTAATTGCCGCATCCTGTATTTTTATGCATAAAATGCGTAATAATGTGTCATTAAAGGATTAATGTTTCACCTATGTCATTAATGTTTCACCTATTGCAAGAACATTTGGGGGGGGACTCTTCCCGTTCCCCCCGTGGATCCGCCCCCGCTTCTCAAAATTAGAGGGTAAGTTTTTGACCCCAGGAATTTTATTTGACAAAAATTCGTTAAAAAACATTAAATATTAGCTCAGAATTCCCTCATCAATATTATAAAAGTCCCGACATGGGAAAATAGAAAAAAAAGTTCGCCATTTTGACTTTTATCGTCCGCTATCTTGAATTTTAATTTGGCAAATATCTTGCAAACAGGGAATATTATCGAACAATTAAATTTTCTACGAAATTAGTTCCATACTTTTTGTCGTATCTATGAACGATCTTGACATATAGGTAGGTAAGTAGGTACCTGCTTACCTACCTATATGTCAAGATCTAAATCTTGACATAGGCGTTTTTGAAAATTGTCACTCGATGCGGGTCGAGATCGAGAGTCGACTCATTGAGTCGACTCATATTTGTGAGTCGTGCGAATCATGTCGACTCACCTAAGTGAGTCGAAAATCCCTTCCCTAGTATGCTAAAACAAAATTTCAATTTCATCGATATCATTGTGTATCAAATTGAATGAAGGATGAGTACTCGTATTTACAAACTCCCTCAATATTAGATAGTAAAAAAAAAATACGAAAAATATTTTGGACAATAACTTTTTGATCGTAAAAAAGTTGCAAAAGTATGTCTGGGCAAGGCTGAAAATATTATTAGTGGTACATTTTTCGTATGACCTTGATTTGTAAGATTTATCGAAATATTTTACGAGTATTTTTTTTTTTTTTTTTTCAAAGTTTCTTGTTAGGCTTTAAGGAGTTGTACGTGTTTATGACTTATCTATCTCACGAGAAGGCGGAATCTATACTAAATCTTTGACAGGGAAAACAATATTTCAATTTTTAAAGGAAATAAATATTATTAAAGTTTTACGCCGGTCGCCGGTTTAAATAGTCTTTAGGGCGACTAGATCTTGACCCATTGAGAAGTTGAAAACAAAATTTTGGAGATAAAAGTAAGTGAAAACCGGGACTAATCAATACTCGTGTATTATCGCGTATAAAGTGTGTATTATCAATTATTAGGGTGGCTTTATTCGGAAATAACTGCTTCTTTTTTCGGATTTGTATCAGTTACAAAATAGCATCGTCCACTTCCGGATTCAGGCCTCCAGTTGAGGGGGGGGGGAGGCGATCGAGGCTCCAAATTTTAATCTGCATGGAAGTATAGCAGTATTAATATAAACAAAAATTTGACGTTCAACTAAATGATAATAATTCAACTGGACTCGCGCCCCCCTTGTCTTGCCTTCCCCCCCCCCCCAAGGGGATCGCGCCCCCAGTTTGGGAACCTCTGCTGTATTTAGAGGGTTTTTTCTTATCCGCCACTGATCCAGGCGGCATTTGTCCATAGGTATTGGAGTACTGGCTGCTAAAGAACCGCAATACCTTATTACGATCCGCCACTGATCCAGGTGGCATTTGTCCATATCTATTGGGGTACTGGCTGCTAAAGGACCGCAGTACCTTATTACGATCCGCCACTGATCCAGGCGGCATTTTTTCATATCTATTTGGGTACTGGCCGCTAAAGGACCGCAGTACCTTATTACGATCCGCTAATGATCCAGACGGCATTTGTCCATGCTATTGGGGTACTGGCTGCTATAGGACCGCAGTACCTTATTACAATCTGCCACTGATCCAGACAGCATTTGTCTATAGTTACTAGGGTACTGGCTGCTAGAGGACCGCATTACCTCATTACGATCCGCCACTGATCCAGGCGCATTTGTCTATAGTTATTAGGGTACTGGCTGCTAAAGGACCGCATTACCATATTACGAACCGCCACTGATCAAGACGGCTTTTGTTCATAACTATGTTTTTTCCATCTTAAAATTACTTACGAGTATATGTTTATGGTACCAAGTTCTTTTGTTTTTATATTTTCTCTGAAACCTATATTGAAAATATGTAAATTTCAAAATGGCACAATCTAAAAGGGCTTACTCGATAATAGAAGAATTCACTGTAAAGTATCTGCTCCAATGTGTGGGATCAAAAGATTTTAGTATCTTCAAGTATTTTCATATGTTAAAAGTGAAATCCTTGTATGTGAGATACAGAGGATAGGTCAAGGTTAAGCAATGAAAAAAAAATTGGGCAATACTGACAGATTGACATGCTCTTTGGGCTCATGTCAGCCTCCAAGAATAGATGCCTACATATAATGATTATCAGGGGCGGATGCACGGGGGGAGAATTGGGGCAGAGTCCCCTTCTAACAAGTTCTTGCAATAGGTGAAAAAAAATATTGAAAGTTGAATCTACACCTAAATAACATACATTATTTTCTCATGCGAAAATTTCTTAGTTGCCCCCTAAAATTTTACCCTGCATCCGCCCCTGATGATAATTCAAAACTTTAGCAGGGGACAACAAATTATTTGGAACTGTAGTCTCATACATTTGAACAACAAGTCGCTCTCAGGAGTGTGGCAAATCACAGAGAATCCTGGACAAGAATTTTTTTTTTTTTTTTCAAAATCCCACCACTTTTAATCTATAATAATAAAACTCAATGTAACGATAAATGGGTGTATGCGACGTGCGTGTGTGTGTATGTATCACTAATTGTTTAGCCAAAACAGTAAGTGATATCGAAAAATTGATGAGAATGGACCCCCCTAAATCCATAGGCCTAAACTCCAGAAAAAAATATCAGAATTAAAAAATGTCGAACCATTTTCAAGTTACGGCCGATTTTTCCTTTGACCGAATTTAGCCGGTCATGGTCCGATATCTTAAATTTTGTTGCGACAACATATCAACTCAAAGCGAGAAAGATGTAGGTGGTCTTTTAAGCCTTAATTTGGAACATAGTTTGAAAAAAACCGTCCAATCGTTTTCGAGTTATGGCCGTTTTTCCGATTTTTGTAAGGGGGAATCATAGAATACTATTAGCTTCCGATTTTTGAAAGGGAATTCATAGAATACTATTAGCACGGGAACCCTTAGAGGCCATGCCTCTAAGGCGTCAAGCTATAGATCGTAGCGAAGCACGGGCGAAACAGCTAGTACCCTTATATGATTAATAGTTTTCCCCTTATTAATCACTCAAAATGTGTGCTCGAGTATGTTTGCTCATCAAGGCATGGCCGTAAAAACGTTTCCTAACCTGTCTCGTTGGCTTAAAATATGTCAAAAAATTAACAAGTAAACATAAAACGTTAAAAACAAAATAAACGAAAAGAGGTGGCCGGAGGGATATTGCAAATTGCAAGCCGCAAATGGGAAAGATCCCGCGTGTCTCAAAATATCTCGTTTATTGTCCAGGATTCCCTGTGATATGCCGCTCTCAGTAATGTAATGTAATAATATATTTGTACAATTAAATTATTCACAATTAATACAATTTAAATAAAATGCAATAATATAATAAAAAATCCCAAATGGAATGGGTTTACCCCATAAAACTGCCCCACCGAATTTGTATTAAACTCCAATGAAACGGCTCCAAGAAATAAACAAGGACCCCATATATAAAATCCCGCCTCTTAGAGTTTAACACAGTGGTAAAAAGCTACTCGTAAGTCGACGAGTAGCTTTTTACCACTGTGGTAAGGGCGAGGTGGAAAAAAACAAGAAGAAAAAAAAAGTATGAATTTTTGACAATTTTTGGGGTGTTCGAAAAAGGCGTTTCCATTGACGGACAAAGGTGAGATAAAATTTAAACTTCATCTATTGCACGTGCCAACGACGAATATGAAAAAAAAAATTAAAAAAGTTTAATTAAAAAGGGTCAGAATTGAAAGAGAAGATACCTACAAATTATACCATAAAAAAAAACGCTCGTATTTTTTTTTTTTTTTTTTTTTTTTTTTTTTTTTTTTTTTTTTTTTTTTTNTTTTTTTTTTTTTTTTTTTTCTTGGCGTTGCAAAACTAGCGTTTTGCTTGATTATTCTTCCAACCAGAGAGGTTAAAAAATGTTTATATGACTATGCTTCGATAAGGACTATTGCTAGACATTAATCTAGTCATCCACGAGTCGACTCACTCGCGATCGAATCATCTTTTTGAAATGAGTCGACTCTTCAAAGAGTCGACTTACGAGTAGCTTTTATTGTTGACTGATGAAGATAATGAAAGGAGAAATGTGTTTCCGGGTGTTCGTTGTTTACTGAAGGAAAATGTTCTTTTATTTTGGTCACGATTGATTGTGAAGTCTTTTTAATTTATTCACCGAAATTGGTTTTATTATATGTCTTTCTGATCAAATAAGGCGTTTTTGAAAATTGTCACTCTATGCGAGTCGAGATCGGGAGTTGACTCATATTTGTGAGTCGAGACGAGTCATGTCGACTCAACTAAGAGGGTCAAAAATCCCATTCCAAGTTGGTAGCGTGACTTTGACAACTGTTTCTACACATTTCATAAAATTCACTCTTGGTTTTTTGTCATTTACATACCTATTAGAGCTCTATACAACAACATACACAGTCCTTTTTTCTTTTTTCTTTCGTTCCAATGTATCTTTCTATGTGTGCGTATAACTTACTGTATCTTTTAATATTTGGTGTCACTTTTTCTTTGGGTGGCAATTATCGGGCACATGGTAAGTCGGTGCTGGAATCAAAATTAAACGAAGTTTTCCACAATAAAATTGTGACATAATGTCCAAATATCGGAATGATGTCAATTCGTTATGTAGATATAATTGATGGAAGATAGGGAAGAGATACAGATTATAATCTTTCGATGTATCCGGAATTATAACCCCACCTCCCCATTTCGATATGTTTTGCCGTTCTTTTGCAAAGGTGATTTAAGGCGAGCAGTATATCAGCTTGCGTAGTTTTATTCATTTATCTCTCAAATCAGTGGCGGATTTTCGGAGAGTGTCATAATAAGGTTTATTTTCGTGATGTAAATTTGGAAATTAGGACCCCTTAATGACGCAAAGAGAAAGTCCTCGTTAAGAAAGTTAAAGATGGAGTTTTATTCATCGTTCTTGCTACAACGCATTTCAGTTCATAGGGAAAGAGCAATAAACCCGCCCATTGGATAAAATATCTTATAATATAACCCATATTATATTAGAAGTCTCATCCAAGGAGCGAATGTGCGGCACCATATCCATCACTATTGCAGTATTTTCATATAGCCCAGGAGGGACACCAAAGGAAAACAATGTCTTTTGAACAGTTTTTTAATTCAAACCAAGCTGAGAAAATCTTAGAAATTATTAAACCATTCATTCTTTTTCATTGGAAATTAATTTAATTTAGATCGTGTGATTTTTTTGAAAACAAATTAGCATTCAATGTACGCACCTCACACTAAGGTTGTTGTAAACTCCCTTGTATTGTGAGGATTCAATGTTCAATGTGTATTCAATGGTCAATGATTCAATGTGTATTCAATGTTCAATGCGCCAAAGGCGCTGAATTAAGGATCATACCTACGCACTATTGCAATACATCTAATATTATATGGTTGTTTTCAATGGTCATAGCGTATTGCCATAGATATCGTTAATATGTTTTTCCATTGGAAACTGCGCGATTTCAAGCATATAAAACGATTAATTAGATTGGATACTCCCGTCAGTGTTTTTGTTACGATTATAATAAAATACTGTACAAAATAAATTTTCGCTACCCTCGCGTTAATTCGCGCGAGTCGCGCGAGTATTTTCATAACCATCGAACAAAGATAATAATAATACTGCTTATTTATACTGCTCGAATGAGACTAACGAGTCCCTTTACCCCAGCAGTAAGCTTGTACTATTATTGTGGTCAAATTCTCAATTAATTGAGAGGATAAAATCCTACCTTGACTGGGTTTCGAACCCACGACCTCCTGATTACCAGGCGAGCGCTTGACCACTGAGCTACCAAGGTAGATACGATTTTTTTCTCTTAAAGAAGGGAACAAAATGGGCATGATCGTGTTATACGATACGTTTGTTAACATCACAGATACTCACTCTAAGGTCCGGTCCTACCAAAAGTCGAGTTTTGAAACACTCGGGTCTGGGTATTGTATTAACACAGGTTGACACAGTGTTAGAATGAAACTCCCTGAAAACTCGTCGTGGTAGGATCAATCAATTAAAGGTATCAATTATAAAATTGATAATGATCAATCATTTTGTGAACGGAACTTACAAAAGGATTAAAGACATTTTCTTCCCTACTATAAAATCAAAAGAAGTGCAAAATGCAACATCGCAATCTAGCAGGTACTCCGGTGGGTCTTGAACGGGGGAGGAGTAACCTGGCGTCCTTTTCAAAATTTTTTTTTAAAAAACTCGTTTTTTTGGCGGTTATGGATCCATTTTGGATGGTTGTACATACAAAACAGAGGCATGGCTGTAAAAAAAGTTTCCTAACCTCCCTAATTTGGTTAAAATTGGTTAAAAAAAATTCAAAGGGTTGCCAAACACTCCTCCCCGTTTTCAGAACCATACTTCGGATGATCTACACACAGCGCATGCGTATCACAGATCATTGTTCTAATAGAAGGGTCTGTAACCGGGGAGGAGTAACCTGGCGTCCTTTTTAAACATTTTTTTTTTAAACTGGTTTTTTTTGGCCGTCATGGATCCGTTTTGGATGGTTGTACATACGAAAAAGAGGTATGGCCGTAAAAACGTTGCCTCACCTGTCTAATTGTGTAAAAATTGGTTAATTCAGAGGACGCCATTATACTCCTCCCCGGTTCCAGAACACTTTTATAATTATTACGCAAACTCGTTTTCATTTTTAAAACAAAACCTTTTCTCAGTTCCGGTCTTCGGTTTCCTGTCTGATTTTTATTATTGTCGTGTTCGTGCTTTAATGTTTTCTCATATAAATAAATAGATAAATAATTAATGAAGTGTTTTTGTAAATTAATTAAATATAATGTGATTGTGAAATACCTAATTAAATAACTTATTTTATAACAAAAGTAACATAGTAATATTACAATAATTGAATTTGTTTCTAGGTGTCATGGCGGCTCTAAGTTTTAAATCCGAAAGCGTTTATCAAAGTGGGGCATAACAAATTTAATTTAAAAAGGTTTTTCCGGTTTGACCTTTTGTCATTGTGCAATCATAATTTACTTAAATTAATGTGTTACGAGAAATAATTCGTTTTTTGAATTTAGAAGAAAAAATATTAGCTTGTCTCTGCAATTTATGCAGAAATTTTTTTTTTTTGGTCCGCCATGAAAGGTTGTTGTAAACTCACTTGTATTGTGAGGATGTGTTGTTGCTATTTTTCAAAAAATGTTGTTGATCTACTTTTAAAGTAATTAGGTACTTCTTTAAATATTTTGGAATAAAAAAGTCTCAAAAAATATTTATATATACCAAATGTGCTCCGTCTTTAGAGGAGAGAGAGAGAGAAGGAAAAATAATAAAAATTAAAGAGAAGAAAAGGAGTTGTAAAACGTCTCTGCAAGGTCTTTTACGTTTTAATATGACACAATGTGCAATAGAGATTTTATTGGGAAATAATATAATTATTAAAATCAGTGACTCTGAGGACACAGGACACTGTGTGTTAATTTAATAAAAAAAATTAAAAAAATGTATTTAAGTTTTTTTTCTATTATTGAAGACGTTTTGAAATTATTATTTTAAATGCCATGCTAATATTACTATATTTCTTCAGTTAATGTATAGAGTACTATTAAATAATTTACAACAATTTTTTAAAATATTTTATCAGGTTAATTTTTCTTCCTGATCTTCTCTTCTGTCAGGTTTAAAAGTTTGTCAAATGTGTCTACGGTCATTCGGCAATAATTCTTGATTTTTCCGGATATTTTCTTAGATCACATAAGAAAATAGAAATATTTCTTTTTTCATTAATTGGATGAACCCAAAATCTTCGTTCTTGACTGTCTTTATCCAGAAACATCAAAAAGTGCCACATCATAACCCCACTTCTGTTTCTTCATTCATTGCGTTAGAAATATTAAAATATTTTATTAAAAAAGACAATGCTCTTATCTCTATTGAAAAACTTTTAAGATTAAAATTTGGTTAGTTTGAGGCTATCCCGTGTGTTCACGTTTGAAAACCTGATTGGTTCTAAAAGTACGAACATATGTTAGATAATGTCCTTAGGGTCATTTTTCTCCATCTCCCATCTATTTAATCTACACTAATACCTCATACCCTGATTTACACAGTTTTTTTTTACTTTATTTAAATTTCGAAAAATGAGTAGAAGAGTAATTACCAATCAATGGTGGATTTCTCAAAAGTATTCAACCTATCTATTGACAGCTGTCGGCTATATTCTCCAGAGACTTTACTCCGGAGCGGAATTTGAGTTCCTAATTATTTTCCAGTGAACTCCAACATTTGTGATGAAAACAATTCAGTTTGTTTACTTTCTCTGTTCTCATTTCTTTTTTCTTCATTGCAGCTTCAATGTCATTTCATTTTTTTTTTTATTATTATTATTTTTCTCTCTCTCTTCGACAAACTAATAGTTTGTCGACAAACTAATAGTTTGTCGAAGATCACCTTGATTTCTTTTTTTTTTTCTTTTTTGTAATATTCATAATTCTAACAGAAACTTCGACACTCAGTTCTTGCATCAAATTATGACCTAATAGTATAGGATATGTAGGAATATTTGATAAAAATGCGTTTTGTCAGTGCGACCTATATTGGATCTAGGGCCGTAGACATAAAATCCGGGCCGGGGGGAAAATTTACGGGCCCCTCTATTTGTTTTTTATCTAAAATCATCGTATGGGCAGTAATAAAAGTAAAAGTAGGCAATTCACTTAGTTGATGTGAAAAGGCGTGTACGATTACATTATGTATCCTGTAAGGAATTCCTAACTAAAGAAAAATATGAACTTGTTAACAATTTATTTGTCTTAACACCCTGTATATGAGATAAATTACACCCTGTATAGTTTTGGTCCTAAACATGTAACTCTGCTTGATTTGAAGATTAAAATGACACCTCATACGTCCATATCGGTTCATTACTTCGGAAAATATATAACACGTGTATCAAATAAATACCCCCAATTTTGAGGGCTCCCCAATTTTGAGGGCTTTTGGAAAATTGGGGCTGAAGGTCCCACTGACGGACAATATAGGTAGCAAAAGGCACATCTGCCACTCACGAGAAAAAAATTAAGCTATCTCTCATCGAAATCGGTCCAGTAGTTTTGGCTGTAGGTGCGTCAACATCAAAGAAGAAGCAGCAGCAGCGGGGGCAGACGATGAGAAAAAAGTGCACTTTTTAAAAGCCTATATCTCCGATTTGACTTAACCGATTTTCTTGAAACTTCATATACTTCGTCTCTGAGTTCGCCTCATACGTAGAAAATCATTTTTATCATTTTTATCCTGTCTCATTTTATCCTGAGGTGTGTAGTTTTTCCTCTGGAAGTAGCTGAAATCGGCAATGTAACCTGTGGCGTATAATATACTCTTGGTAGCTACCGCATTTTTTTGACTTGACTACCAATCAATGGTGGATTTCCCAAAAGACAGCTGTCGGCTATATTCTCCAGAGACTTTACTCCGGAGCGGAATTTGAGTTCCTAATTATTTTCCAGTAAACTCCAACATTTCTGATGAAAACAATTCAGTTTGTTTACTTTCTCTGTTCTCATTTTTTTCTTCTTCATTGCAGCTTCAATGTCATTTCATTTTTTTTTTTTTTTTCTTCTTTTTAGTTTTCTCTCTCTCTTCGACAAACTATTACCTAGATTTCTTTTTTTTATTTTTTGTAATATTCATAATTCCAACAGAAACTTCGACACTCAGTTCTTGCATCAAATTATGATGTAAAGTGTTTTTTCTTTCTTATTTGAACCGTAAACATTACGTCTTCTAACGTCTCAGGTTTTTCTCGATGTATTTCTTAGATTTTTAATACCACCGAATTGCTATTCCGGGTTTCCCAAAGTATTTTACTTTAGCGCCCACTCTGACAACACAATTAATTTTACCGCCCACCAACATAATTTTCCATTTGAAATTTTTCTTTTTTACTTATGAGTTTTAATATTCCTTCAATCTCCCATCAAAATCTCTCAGAATGCCTACTGAACTCCAGCAAACGCCCACTGGTGGGCGTTAGCGCCCAGTTTGAGAATGGTCGGCATAGTATATGTAGGAATATTTGGTATAAACGCATTTTGTCAGAGCGCCCTATATTGGATCTAGGCCCGTAGATAGAAAATCCGGGCCGGGGGAAAACATTTACGGGCCTCTCTATTATTCTTTCATCTAATATCATCGTATGGGCATTAATAAAATTAAAATAGGCAATTCACGGAGTTGATGTGAAAAGGAGTGTATGCTTCTTCTTGGCAACAAATAATTCGATTATCAGATGATACTGTTTACGAAATATACCAATATTTATGATTGCTGTACAAGCTGAAAGGTCGCACTATATTTTAAGATCATTGTTCTGCAATAGCCATTGTCCCTTATTAGCCCACTATCGCTAAACTTCTGATTTTGTGTGTTTGAAATTTTTTCAAAACTTTCAAAGTTGATTTATTTATTATTAAAAAAAAATATATATATATATTATTCAGAATCAAATTGATTTACTTATTATTTCACAAAATTATCATAATGAAACATTTCATTATGATAATTTTCTCACCGGGCCTCTTAGGAAATCCCGGGCCTGGGGGGGATTCCCCCATTCCCACCCCCTCTCGTCGGGGCTGATTGGATCTATTGGTGAATGGCCCACGTGCGACTACAATTTCATTCTACAACGAGCGAAAAATCGAAATGAATGGAACCCCGTCCACTGTAAGCGTATAACATATAACACATATAACGTATAAAATATAACAATTAACATATAACAACAGCGTATAACGTATAACACTATATCATATAACACGGTGGACAAGATTCCATTAACCTCTTGTTATCAAGCGTATAGTAGCTTACAAAGGAAGTTTGTAAGCGACTATAAACCACCTTTTAAGTGTAGCCCTTTTTTTAACGCATCACTATAGACCGTCCAATCAGAGGCAAATTTTTCCTATAAAAAAAGGAAAAAATATTTCTACATTGTTAAAAAAAAGACATTTTTTTTTTAAAGCGTACTTTCTTATAATCTAATTATGACTAAGAGTATATATTCCACAGGGAAAAATAAATCATACTTGAGATTGTGAGAAGATACTTGTGGTTAACTTCCTCACCGAGCGAGTTCCTCGAATCTGGTGTTAAACACAATATAATTTTTATAAGACAATAATTTAGATATCCTATTGGTAACATTAAAAAACATTACCGTTATATTTTATAAGATTTCTACTCATGGGCGTAGGAAGGGGGGGCAGGTGGGGCAGCCCCCCCCCCAGAAATTCTCGAGAGTATGCAGCACGGAAGGGGCAACTTAAATTTACACTAGATAAAATGATTTTTAGAAGCAAAAAAGTCATCAAGTACCGAAATACGATAAATGCCACATTTTGTCCCTAATCCAACAGCCCCACTGTGAACAATCAAATGTAACNTTGAAGAAAAATTAAAAATTACAATGTGATAGTTTTACATGACATAGTATCCCAATTTAAAAAAAGAAAAAAAAAAATCGAAATATTTTGACCGTTACAAAAAATAGTAAAATAAAATTGAAACCGGTATAAATAATGAGAGAAATATTCTTCACGTAAGACAATTTTCTCACATCAACTTTAAAAGAATAAACGATTTAAAAATTTACTTATAATAATGAGAAATTAAATTTAAAATATATGATAACTTTATGTAAAAATAACTAAACGTATTATTTCTGATAATGGACACGCTTTTCCCGAAACTATTCACTCGAATCAAACTAATTCAATATTTATACTAAAAAGCGTGGATTGACAAATGCATCAGAAATCATTGCATTGGATATTTTATATTAAAATAAAAATAAATGCAATCATGAAGAAATAAACGGAAATCAGAACTAATAAAAAGTTTAACTAAAACTAAATAATAAAGCTTTTTCTTACCTTTTTTTTATATCACGTAACGACAATATTGTTCTTTATGAACCATAAATTTTGAAATAACGACAATTTATTTAAAATTTAAACAGAAATTATTTTATTTTAATATTATTTATAAAAATCGAAAATAAAACTAGAAGAAAAAAAATATATATATAAAACTGAGCATTCAAAAAAAACTTCGTAAAATTGTAAATTTTTTTTGAAAATATAAAAAAAAAACGGGTAATAGAAAATGGGGTAAAAACTCGACAGCTTTCGACAAAGTAACTGAACTTTTAAACAGCAAGCCTCTTGATTTTATACCCCTTTTTATCTGCGCATTGGAGGATTTAATTTTCCTTTACCTTATCCTATATATTTCATATTATTCTAATTTTTATCTCAGGGTAAGGAGATACGCCAAGAAATAAAATGTTAAACTGATTGGCAGAATAAATAAACCTAACAACAAAACGAAATGCTTTCTCTAATTACTCCCACTTGTGTCGGTCTTATTTTAACACTTTAGCTTTTCATTCGAAAAAAAAACAGTATTTTAACGGTAAGCATTTGAGGTGTTGATTGTAAAGTATCGCTGGGATTTATTTTCCAATCGAGTTTTCGCAAAAGTTGCAGTTCTTTTAAATAAATCATAAACATTGAAAATCATTGAACGTTTAGTTTTGACGAAAACAAAACGTTCATTATTGAAAATTATAACAAAAAAACGACCAGTACTCGTCAGATCAATGATGTTAAGCAACATCCTGTTTGATGTATACTCATATGGGAAACCGCTTGTTTATTACTACTGTACCAATCAGTTAATTTAAAATTGAAATAAAACAAAAAACAATTGAAAAATTAGGATTTCTAAAAAAAATTAGGAAAAAACATTATTATTTAGTTTTAGTTAAACTTTTTATTAGTTCTGATTTCCGTTTATTTCTTCATGATTGCATTTATTTTTATTTTAATATAAAATATCCAATGCAATGATTTCTGATGCATTTGTCAATCCACGCTTTTTAGTATAAATATTGAATTAGTTTGATTCGAGTGAATAGTTTCGGGAAAAGCGTGTCCATTATCAGAAATAATACGTTTAGTTATTTTTACATAAATTTATCATATATTTTAAATTTAATTTCTCATTATTATAAGTAAATTTTTAAATCGTTTATTCTTTTAAAGTTGATGTGAGAAAATTGTCTTACGTGAAGAATATTTCTCTCATTATTTATACCGGTTTCAATTTTATTTTACTATTTTTTGTAACGGTCAAAATATTTCGATTTTTTTTTTTCTTTTTTTAAATTGGGATACTATGTCATGTAAAACTATCACATTGTAATTTTTAATTTTTCTTCAACTATTTTATCTATAATAACAAAACTCAATGTAACGATAAATGTATATGTGTGTATGTAAATATGTATGTATCCCTAATTATTTAGCCAAAACGGTAAGAGATATAAAAAAATCGATGAGAATGGACCTTGCAAACCAAGGGTCTAAACAACAGAAAAAACATCAGAATTATAAAAGATCAAACCGTTTTCGAGTTAGGGCCGATTTTTCGATTTTTGACCGCATTTAGCCGGTCATGGTTCGATATCTTTAATTTTGTAGCGACAACATATCAACTCAAAGCGAGAAAGTTTTAGGTGGCCTTTTAATTGTTATATTGGAATTAGTTTGCAAAAAATAGTTCAACCGTTTTCGAGTTAGGGCCGTATTTCCGATTTTTGTAAGGGGAATCATAGAATACTATTGGCACGGGAACGGTCATGAATCTAAAGCGCCAAGCTATTAGGCCGTAGCGAAGCACGGGCGAAACAGCTAGTTATTTTATAAGAATTTATTTATTATATAAGAATATATAATAAGGGTGTATGTATTATATAGTCATCATAATAACTTTTATTAAATTTTGTGATACTACATACATTTTATGTAGTATCAAAATTTATGTAGTATCACAAAATTTAATAAAAGGTTTTTTAAGAATACGATAGATTTAACAACCTTTGTCTGTGGCCCCCAAGATGGTTGGTTCTTCGTACCGGGGTTACCCGTGCCCTCGGGCACGGCCAAAGTCCATCAACACCGTTCCGATGACAACTCACTGTGTTGTGTTTTTCCTCCGTTGGACTCAGCCGTGCTGCTACAGATACCTCTTCAAAGAGTTGGTATATAAATCCTTGCTAAACCCTGAAGTATCTGATCGTTGTCGTCTATGTGGCTGCTCATGATGTATATCATGAGCAGCCAGCAACTATCCATCAAACCCAACTAATCTAGAGCCATCAGCATTATGGACAGATCCTGTTGGAGAGGCCGCCTTCCTTGGCCTGGAGACACAGTGAAAGTGGTAGAGAACATTAACAACAACAACCTTTGTCTGTAGGTCTCCGAAGTAAAGTTATTTGAGACGTGGTCAGTTCCTTGATTTACTGACCGCTTAAATGGCTGCCTTACATTTTGTTGACTCTTTTATTTTGCACTTACACTCGTGAAAATAAAATTGAGTAACCTTTGTTGATTCACGGCAACTCTAGCAAGGCTTAGTCTAACTTCGATAAAAGTTAATTTGTACAGTTGGTATACTCCAAATAAATGTAAATTAGTTTTCAAGATCGTAGACCTTTTGCGGCATTTTTATTTTTTCAAAAAATAAAACAGGAAAATTATGTGCTCTTTTATTAACATAACGACAATGAAAATGCAAGGTATGTATTTTTGGTTTATTATTTTCAATAATGAACCTTTTGGAATTGTCACGGAAAAAAAAAAATTACCCCTCCCTCAAAATTTGATATTATACGTTTCAAGGTACGTAGAATCCAAAAATCGAATAAAAAAAAATCCGTTTGTGCGCCGTCCGCCGTGATGTGCATTTTTTCCACTTAGTGTTGACCGATTTGGATGAAATTTGGTACATAGGTCCCATCTAGGCTCTAATTGTGTCCCGAATCTTTTAGGTGCAATCGAATACACCCTTGGCGATTTGTTCCGCTTTTTAGCGGTTTTCAGTATCGCTGTCTAAAAGGAGAATGGTAAGAGCTAGAAACTTGAAATTTTTTATGTATGTCATATTTGGGGTCTCAGCTAGCTCCAAAACTTTTGGGTTCAATCAAATATACCGCTGGTGGTTTTTACCGCTTTAAAGCGGTTTTCATTAATTCTGTCTAAAAAGAGAATGGTAAGAGTCAGAGACTTCAAATTTGGTAGGTATGTCAAATTTAGGGTCTAATTACGCCCCAGATTTCATCCAAATTTGGTAGGTATGTCAAATTTAAAATTTCATTCAAATTTGGTAGGTATGTCAAATTTAGGGTCTAATTACGTCCCAGAATCATCACGATAACCCCCCTTAAATTTTTTGGGGGTACCCCCAACAAAAATTTATTATTTTATGCCAGAAAATTAATAAACCCAGGTGTCACATTGGTGGAGTTTTAAAAGTATATTATAACTATATCAAATGTGATTTTATAACTTTCAATTAGCTTTATCAGTGTCAATTTATATGTTTTTAACATGGTTGCAAAAACATAAGAAGAGGAAATTAAATTAACAAATCAGTTCGTTATTAAAAATATACTGAAAACAGAATGAGACAAAATATGCTGTGTTCTTTGTGTTATTATGTCACAACTTTGGTGTTCACTATACAGCATTGTAGGATTCTCCCTATATCTATCATTATCCATTTAGGTATATTGAATTTTTCAGCTTTACCTCCAAAATATAAATAAAAAAAGTCCTCCTGGTCTAGTGGGTATCACACTGGCATTGCACTTGGGGGACCCGGGTTCAATCCCCGGCGGGGTCGGAAAATTTTCGACTTTGTGCTTGTGATTTCGGGGTGCACTCAGCCTCGTGAGGACAATTGAGTAGCTACTTTAATGTGAGTAGCGACCAGTGGGGGCATTACCAGAGTAAAAAGATTAGAAGAATGAATTATGAAGAGATTATTAGTGCAGGAGGCTCTTAGTAATGCTGTGATACCCACAAAAGTTGTGAAAAGGTCATTGTGCCTTACATGTAAATGTAGAAATTCTACATTTACATTTTTTTACATTACATTACATATAAATAAAAAAAATGTTTTTGTGGTGAGGCCCAACAGCCTTTTCACAATCCACTAATAATCTCTTCAATCTTCTACCAAATTTTACTCTGAAAATGCCGCCACTGATTGCTACTCATATCAAAGTAGATGCTCATTCATCCTCACGAGGCTGAGTGGGCTAAACCACTATGACAAATTGTTGTTCCTGCCAGGATTTGAATTCGGGTCTGCCACTTGCAAAATTAGAGCAATGACCACTGATCCATGAAAGCCAGAGAAAAGCATATTTTAAAAATAATTGAAGTCTGCAGGTACGCAAACATAAATTTTTGCACAGACGATTTTTCCCTGGACGAACGATTTTTCCCTGGCCCACGTTTTTGGTTTATCATTTCCAATAATGAACCTTTGGAATCGTCACGAAAAAAAAAAAAAAAATACCTTGATATTACACATTTCAAGGTACGTAGAATCCAAAAATCGAATAAAAAAAAAAAAAAATCCGTTTGTCC
>CM022885.1:37091229-37105502 GCA_012654025.1 Pachypsylla venusta | reverse complement strand
ACAGCGGATCACCATTCATTTGTTTTTTTTTTTTTAAATTTATGTGATTAGGTATAATGAAATTTGAGAAACATCGCTCGATAAAAAAAAGATTGGGGGGGTATGTGCCCCCCGTGTCCTCTCCTATATCCGCGCATAAACAAGGTGTTGCAGCCTAAAAGTTAAAAATAAGTTTATGCCTTTCAAATACGAGGAATATTTGTTTACAATGCTAAAACTTTTCTATTTCTGGCCCTGAAAACAACGGGCGGGCGTGGTCTTCAAGTTTCATAAGAAAGCGCTTTTCTTAGGATATTTATTGTCTATCTATACAAACATATTTGTGTTATAGATATTGAAAAAATCGAGAATATTATTGCTTGCATGCATAACACAGATATGTTTTTCTTTCTCTCTCTATCTCTCTCTCTCTCTTTCTCTCTCCCTCTCTCTCTCACACTTTGCACAATAATGTAGTGCTTCCTTTTTAACATGATTGTTTTTTGAAAACAATTCGTAGATAAATTAGAAACAGTGTTGGGAATAATCGTTGTTTTTATTGACTCTGTACATGGTTTCCACCTAGAGATTATGATCCCGAACCTTCTTGACAATGCCGAAGTTTCGGGACTGGTCCCGGGATTAGAAAACAATTGAGAACCTTCCAAAATTCAAGTAGAAGTAGGTATAGTTACTATAATAAGTAGATAAAATAAAAATAAAATCAAGTTTTTAACTTGAGAGATGTGTGTGGAGTCCTTTTGTGGATCAACCAAGAGTTTTCAGAATAGCATCACATTTTTTACATTTTGCATTTTTACGGTCTTTGGACACTAAAAAATTACTCCAAACGGATGAAGGATCTGAATCTTTTTTGTGCTATATAAAACCGTCCATTTTAAAGTCAAACCGAACATAAGTTGTTACGTTCAAAAAAGATGTTAGATTATTAGAACATTAAAAATTATTTTTTTGAACTGAAACAAGTGAAATTCCAACTCCTTTGTTTTTACCAAAAGGGGTCATACAAACAACACATCGGTCATTGGTTCATTCGATCTACTTAAAAAAGAAGAAAAAAAAATTCNAAAAAAAAAAAAAAAAAATCGCCATTTCTTGTATCAATGTAACTGTTTACATTTGAGTACCAGTTCAGTGTCAAACCGACACAATGGTTGATAAAACCGCCTAAAACATCTCTAATATGGTGTTTGACTGAAACTGTTAATAGAAATGCAAAACTTTCCTTTCAAACAATGTTCATGTCAAATATAAAATGATGAGAAGTCAAAGTTGAAACCACAATCCAACACAGAATTTGCCATTTCTTGTATCAATCTAATTGTTTACATTTGAGTACTAGTTCAGTGTCAAACAGACACAACGTTGATAAAACCGCCTAAAACATGTCTAATATTGTGTCTGACTGAAACTGTTAATAGAAATTCAAAACTTTCCTTTCAAAGAATGTTCATGTCAAATATAAAATGATGAGAAGCCAAAGTTGAAACCGCAATCCATTCGCCGTTTCTTGTAGCAATGTAACTGTTTACATTTGAGTACCAGTTCAGTGTCAAACCGACACAACGTTGATAAAACCGCCTAAAACATCTCTAATATGGTGTTTGACTGAAACTGTTGATAGAAATTCAAAACTTTCCTTTCAAAGAATGTTCATGTCAAATATAAAATGATGAGAAGCCAAACTTGAAACCACAATCCATTCGCCATTTCTTGTATCAATTTAAATTACGTGATTTTTGAAATGACCCTCATAATCATAATAGTATCTATATGAATTGTAATATTTTGTTTTTGAAGGAAAGATTTTTTAATTTAAAATTTCGTCTTCCGACTTTTTCACTTGAGAGAGTTGAATGCTAAGTACTTTATCCGGAACAGATCCAGAGAAGAAATTATGGGGGGGGGGCAATTAAATGAAACACTTAAATATATGATGATGTATCGATAAGGCATGAATTTATTCTCAATGTGAATATAAATGACAATTATTTAAAAAGACAATATCGATTCTAAAAAATTTATTGGTGGCGAGTTTTCAGTAGTACTCAGACTATCATCGTCAGGCCGATGTTGACTCTACGGTGTTCTATGTAGAAGTGAGGGTATCAGAGTATGGGATGTTAACCCTAGTATTGCCAAGCTCTATTCAATTACGTGCATTGTCAAGGGGGGNTTACGCGCATTTCAAGGGCGGGGGGTACAAAGTATCCGCAAACAAAATAAAGGAAAAAATGTATTTTTTTATTACAATAAGTCGCTATTTCTTTATTAAAAACTAAAAAAGATATAAACTAGGTAAATCAATTATTATCTTATTATCTTACATAAAAATAAAATTTAATCCCAGGAATAAAATAATGTAAATGAAAGTAAAAAAACAACAACAAAAAAAACGCTAGACCCTAGGAAATCTATTCTGAACCAGAACTTTGTCCTTCCTGACATCCCACACAGACAAATGTCTTTTGACAGTGTTTACACACACTTATTTCTTGCATGTGGTACATAATTAGACATTTTAGACTCTTTATGGTAGCTTTAGACAATCAATGTATTGGTTACATGTATTGTCAAGGGGGGATATAAAGTACCCGCGCCCAAACTTTGGCTTCAATATCATCCTTTAGAAGGCTTAGAACATACATATTTTTATATACTATGATGGAAAATATTGTTTGTGACAATTATTAAAGGTCTCATTAAAATAAGTATCATAAATTGATTACTACAAGCTTTTTGCTAAAACGCGGGTACTTTGTACCCCCCCCATTGGCAATGCTAGGGTAAAAGATTGAGCAAGTTTTGATAAATTCTTATATTGTTTCCCACAAAACTTTTGTAATTAATTGAGCATGGATTTTGATTTATGTGGAAAGCCTCAAGATTTTTTTTTTTATATTGCTTCTCATTAGCAATTATTTTAGCCTCATCAAAATTAAAATTATGTTTGTTTTCAAAGGAGAGGTTGGTGTGAGGGCTGTATTGTTTTTCTCCTTTTTTACATCATATTGGTGTTTGTATAACCTCTTTTAAGATATATTGTCCGAACTCTCCTACATAATTAGACCCACAATCGTACCATAGAAAGCTCGCCACGAATTAATTTTTAGAATCGATATTGTCTTTTTTAAATAATTTATTATTTATTTGCGATTAATTTTCAATCTATAATAATAAAACTCAATGTACCGATAAATATATGTATGTGTGTATGTATTAGCCAAAACGGTAAGAGATATCGAAAAATTGATGAGAATGGACTCCCCCCCTCCCGAAACCATAGGCTAAAATTCCAGCAAAAATATCAGAATTCAAAAATATCAAACCGTTTTCGAGTTACGGCCGACTTTTCGATTTTTGACCGAATTTAGACAGTCATGGTCCGATATCTTAAATTTTGTCACGACAACATATCAACTCAAAGCGAGAAAGTTTTAGGTGGCATTTTTAACCTTAATTTGGAACATAGTTTGCAAAAAAAAAAACGGTCCAACCGTTTTCGAGTTACGGCCGTTTTCCGATTTTTGTAAGGGGAATCAAAGAATACTATTAGCTTCCGATATTAGTTTCATAGAATACTATTAGCACGGGAACGGCCATGCCTCTAATGCGCCAAGCTATAGACCGTAGCGAAGCACGAGCGAAACAGTTAGTTTATTATAAATGGCAATTAGAATCAATGTCACAATTTACTTCGGGAATAGACAACCCATTGTGTTCAGCATTGTACTTCTGAGACAAATTTTGATCCGACGCAATGATGAAGAAGACCTTCCAAAGTCTTTTTCTTCACCAAAGAATCGCCTTCTGGGAAGCACAAGTGTAAAAATACGCAGTAATTTCTGAGAGTATTTTTATTCGTCCAGAAATCTTTTTCGGGGGAACTGAGCCCTCAGATTTGCTCCCCGTGATCTGTCACTGCAGTTTGTGTTTCCTCCACCACGGGCCACATCCTCTACTTAGGGTATATTGACAAGCTCCTCACAAGCGCTACGATTTTGTGTTAAACAAAGTTTAATTTTTCAATTAATCTTCTTCTTTTTAGAAGGTGTCAAAGTTTGACATAAAAAACAGTGCACTGATCCTCTCAGAGATGAAATATAAAATAATCAGGTGAGGTAATTAATTAATAAGATTTGTGTACACTGCGAAGTCATGAATGGAATAATTGTATTCCTCTGATAGCAAAGATGATCACGTTAGTATTGTAGTCATTTATAAAAAAAAATATCTTAATCAAATTTAAAAAAATCATTTTTATAAAACACAATATTGGGTCCCCTGGCCCCCCTGGGGGGTGGGTGGGGGGACTAGGGCCCCCAAATACAAGGTCATTATATGAAACGTATGAATTTGAAAAATTCATATCTCCGGTTCTGTTCATCCTAGAGGAGTCTGGTCAACGGTATTGTAATCGAAATGACGGGAATTTTTTACAAATTTTTTTTTCAACGCAGGCAAATTCCTGAAGATATGGTTTGGCTCCAGCAAAATGGAGCAACCTGCCATACATCAAATGTTGTAATGAACTTTCTCCGGCCGACTGATTTTGCGCGGTGACACCTGGCCTCCTCGATCTCCAGACTTATTCTCCCGTTTTTTTTTTTTCCTGTGGGGATATCTTAAAGGAAGGGTATACTGAGACAAACCGAGGATTTGGAGGAATTGAAAGAAGCTATTCGAAATGAAGTCTACCGGATCCAACATTCTTCTTCCATCTTACTGGAGCCAAACGAAATTCTTCTCTTAAAGAACTATTGTTGCAGAACGTATGGAGGAGTTTCAAGGAAAGGCTGAATAAATGCATCGAAGAAGTCGGCGTCATATGCTGGATGTAATCCTCAAGCACTGACAAGGCAAAGAAGCTCTTCGAAATGAAGTCAACCGGATCCAACAGGAAATGTTGCAGAACGTATGGAGGAGTTTCGAGGAAAGGCTGAACAAATGCATTGAAGAAGTAGGCGGTCATATGCTGGATGTAATCTTCAAGCACTGACAAGGCAAAGAAGCTCTTCGAAATGAAGTCAACCGGATGGATCCAACAGGAAATGTTGCAGAACGTATGGAGGAGTTTCGAGGAAAGGCTGAACAAATGCATCGAAGAAGTAGGCGGTCATATGCTGGATGTAATCTTCAAGCACTGACAAGGCAAAGAAGCTCTTCGAAATGAAGTCAACCGGATCCAGCAGGAAATTTTGCAGAACGTATCGAGGACTTTCAAGGAAAGGCTGAACAAATGCATCGAAGAAGTTGGCGGTCATATGCTGGATGTAATCTTCAAGCACTAACAAGACAAAGAAGCTCTTCGAAATGAAGTCAACCGGATCCAACAGGAAATGTTGCAGAACGTATGGAGGAGTTTCAAGGAAAGGCTGAATAAATGCATCGAAGAAGTCGGCGGTCATATGCTGGATGTAATCCTCAAGCACTGACAAGGCAAAGAAGCTCTTCGAAATGAAGTCAACCGGATCCAACAGGAAATGTTGCAGAACGTATGGAGGAGTTTCNCAGGTGGTGAGGTTCTGTTTCGTTCCCATCTCGTTCCCATTTACAGTAGCGTCGTTGGTGCATCCCAGGTGGTGAGGTTCTGTTTCGTTCCCATCTCGTTCCCATTTACAGTAGCGTCGTTGGTGCATCCCAGGTGGTGAGGTTCTGTTTCGTTCCCATCTCGTTCCCATTTACAGTAGCGTCGTTGGTGCATCCCAGGTGGTGAGGTTCTGTTTCGTTCCCATCTCGTTCCCATTTACAGTAGCGTCGTTGGTGCATCCCAGGTGGTGAGGTTCTGTTTCGTTCCCATCTCGTTCCCATTTACAGTAGCGTCGTTGGTGCATCCCAGGTGGTGAGGTTCTGTTTCGTTCCCATCTCGTTCCCATTTACAGTAGCGTCGTTGGTGCATCCCAGGTGGTGAGGTTCTGTTTCGTTCCCATCTCGTTCCCATTTACAGTAGCGTCGTTGGTGCATCCCAGGTGGTGAGGTTCTGTTTCGTTCCCATCTCGTTCCCATTTACAGTAGCGTCGTTGGTGCATCCCAGGTGGTGAGGTTCTGTTTCGTTCCCATCTCGTTCCCATTTACAGTAGCGTCGTTGGTGCATCCCAGGTGGTGAGGTTCTGTTTCGTTCCCATCTCGTTCCCATTTACAGTAGCGTCGTTGGTGCATCCCAGGTGGTGAGGTTCTGTTTCGTTCCCATCTCGTTCCCATTTACAGTAGCGTCGTTGGTGCATCCCAGGTGGTGAGGTTCTGTTTCGTTCCCATCTCGTTCCCATTTACAGTAGCGTCGTTGGTGCATCCCAGGTGGTGAGGTTCTGTTTCGTTCCCATCTCGTTCCCATTTACAGTAGCGTCGTTGGTGCATCCCAGGTGGTGAGGTTCTGTTTCGTTCCCATCTCGTTCCCATTTACAGTAGCGTCGTTGGTGCATCCCAGGTGGTGAGGTTCTGTTTCGTTCCCATCTCGTTCCCATTTACAGTAGCGTCGTTGGTGCATCCCAGGTGGTGAGGTTCTGTTTCGTTCCCATCTCGTTCCCATTTACAGTAGCGTCGTTGGTGCATCCCAGGTGGTGAGGTTCTGTTTCGTTCCCATCTCGTTCCCATTTACAGTAGCGTCGTTGGTGCATCCCAGGTGGTGAGGTTCTGTTTCGTTCCCATCTCGTTCCCATTTACAGTAGCGTCGTTGGTGCATCCCAGGTGGTGAGGTTCTGTTTCGTTCCCATCTCGTTCCCATTTACAGTAGCGTCGTTGGTGCATCCCAGGTGGTGAGGTTCTGTTTCGTTCCCATCTCGTTCCCATTTACAGTAGCGTCGTTGGTGCATCCCAGGTGGTGAGGTTCTGTTTCGTTCCCATCTCGTTCCCATTTACAGTAGCGTCGTTGGTGCATCCCAGGTGGTGAGGTTCTGTTTCGTTCCCATCTCGTTCCCATTTACAGTAGCGTCGTTGGTGCATCCCAGGTGGTGAGGTTCTGTTTCGTTCCCATCTCGTTCCCATTTACAGTAGCGTCGTTGGTGCATCCCAGGTGGTGAGGTTCTGTTTCGTTCCCATCTCGTTCCCATTTACAGTAGCGTCGTTGGTGCATCCCAGGTGGTGAGGTTCTGTTTCGTTCCCATCTCGTTCCCATTTACAGTAGCGTCGTTGGTGCATCCCAGGTGGTGAGGTTCTGTTTCGTTCCCATCTCGTTCCCATTTACAGTAGCGTCGTTGGTGCATCCCAGGTGGTGAGGTTCTGTTTCGTTCCCATCTCGTTCCCATTTACAGTAGCGTCGTTGGTGCATCCCAGGTGGTGAGGTTCTGTTTCGTTCCCATCTCGTTCCCATTTACAGTAGCGTCGTTGGTGCATCCCAGGTGGTGAGGTTCTGTTTCGTTCCCATCTCGTTCCCATTTACAGTAGCGTCGTTGGTGCATCCCAGGTGGTGAGGTTCTGTTTCGTTCCCATCTCGTTCCCATTTACAGTAGCGTCGTTGGTGCATCCCAGGTGGTGAGGTTCTGTTTCGTTCCCATCTCGTTCCCATTTACAGTAGCGTCGTTGGTGCATCCCAGGTGGTGAGGTTCTGTTTCGTTCCCATCTCGTTCCCATTTACAGTAGCGTCGTTGGTGCATCCCAGGTGGTGAGGTTCTGTTTCGTTCCCATCTCGTTCCCATTTACAGTAGCGTCGTTGGTGCATCCCAGGTGGTGAGGTTCTGTTTCGTTCCCATCTCGTTCCCATTTACAGTAGCGTCGTTGGTGCATCCCAGGTGGTGAGGTTCTGTTTCGTTCCCATCTCGTTCCCATTTACAGTAGCGTCGTTGGTGCATCCCAGGTGGTGAGGTTCTGTTTCGTTCCCATCTCGTTCCCATTTACAGTAGCGTCGTTGGTGCATCCCAGGTGGTGAGGTTCTGTTTCGTTCCCATCTCGTTCCCATTTACAGTAGCGTCGTTGGTGCATCCCAGGTGGTGAGGTTCTGTTTCGTTCCCATCTCGTTCCCATTTACAGTAGCGTCGTTGGTGCATCCCAGGTGGTGAGGTTCTGTTTCGTTCCCATCTCGTTCCCATTTACAGTAGCGTCGTTGGTGCATCCCAGGTGGTGAGGTTCTGTTTCGTTCCCATCTCGTTCCCATTTACAGTAGCGTCGTTGGTGCATCCCAGGTGGTGAGGTTCTGTTTCGTTCCCATCTCGTTCCCATTTACAGTAGCGTCGTTGGTGCATCCCAGGTGGTGAGGTTCTGTTTCGTTCCCATCTCGTTCCCATTTACAGTAGCGTCGTTGGTGCATCCCAGGTGGTGAGGTTCTGTTTCGTTCCCATCTCGTTCCCATTTACAGTAGCGTCGTTGGTGCATCCCAGGTGGTGAGGTTCTGTTTCGTTCCCATCTCGTTCCCATTTACAGTAGCGTCGTTGGTGCATCCCAGGTGGTGAGGTTCTGTTTCGTTCCCATCTCGTTCCCATTTACAGTAGCGTCGTTGGTGCATCCCAGGTGGTGAGGTTCTGTTTCGTTCCCATCTCGTTCCCATTTACAGTAGCGTCGTTGGTGCATCCCAGGTGGTGAGGTTCTGTTTCGTTCCCATCTCGTTCCCATTTACAGTAGCGTCGTTGGTGCATCCCAGGTGGTGAGGTTCTGTTTCGTTCCCATCTCGTTCCCATTTACAGTAGCGTCGTTGGTGCATCCCAGGTGGTGAGGTTCTGTTTCGTTCCCATCTCGTTCCCATTTACAGTAGCGTCGTTGGTGCATCCCAGGTGGTGAGGTTCTGTTTCGTTCCCATCTCGTTCCCATTTACAGTAGCGTCGTTGGTGCATCCCAGGTGGTGAGGTTCTGTTTCGTTCCCATCTCGTTCCCATTTACAGTAGCGTCGTTGGTGCATCCCAGGTGGTGAGGTTCTGTTTCGTTCCCATCTCGTTCCCATTTACAGTAGCGTCGTTGGTGCATCCCAGGTGGTGAGGTTCTGTTTCGTTCCCATCTCGTTCCCATTTACAGTAGCGTCGTTGGTGCATCCCAGGTGGTGAGGTTCTGTTTCGTTCCCATCTCGTTCCCATTTACAGTAGCGTCGTTGGTGCATCCCAGGTGGTGAGGTTCTGTTTCGTTCCCATCTCGTTCCCATTTACAGTAGCGTCGTTGGTGCATCCCAGGTGGTGAGGTTCTGTTTCGTTCCCATCTCGTTCCCATTTACAGTAGCGTCGTTGGTGCATCCCAGGTGGTGAGGTTCTGTTTCGTTCCCATCTCGTTCCCATTTACAGTAGCGTCGTTGGTGCATCCCAGGTGGTGAGGTTCTGTTTCGTTCCCATCTCGTTCCCATTTACAGTAGCGTCGTTGGTGCATCCCAGGTGGTGAGGTTCTGTTTCGTTCCCATCTCGTTCCCATTTACAGTAGCGTCGTTGGTGCATCCCAGGTGGTGAGGTTCTGTTTCGTTCCCATCTCGTTCCCATTTACAGTAGCGTCGTTGGTGCATCCCAGGTGGTGAGGTTCTGTTTCGTTCCCATCTCGTTCCCATTTACAGTAGCGTCGTTGGTGCATCCCAGGTGGTGAGGTTCTGTTTCGTTCCCATCTCGTTCCCATTTACAGTAGCGTCGTTGGTGCATCCCAGGTGGTGAGGTTCTGTTTCGTTCCCATCTCGTTCCCATTTACAGTAGCGTCGTTGGTGCATCCCAGGTGGTGAGGTTCTGTTTCGTTCCCATCTCGTTCCCATTTACAGTAGCGTCGTTGGTGCATCCCAGGTGGTGAGGTTCTGTTTCGTTCCCATCTCGTTCCCATTTACAGTAGCGTCGTTGGTGCATCCCAGGTGGTGAGGTTCTGTTTCGTTCCCATCTCGTTCCCATTTACAGTAGCGTCGTTGGTGCATCCCAGGTGGTGAGGTTCTGTTTCGTTCCCATCTCGTTCCCATTTACAGTAGCGTCGTTGGTGCATCCCAGGTGGTGAGGTTCTGTTTCGTTCCCATCTCGTTCCCATTTACAGTAGCGTCGTTGGTGCATCCCAGGTGGTGAGGTTCTGTTTCGTTCCCATCTCGTTCCCATTTACAGTAGCGTCGTTGGTGCATCCCAGGTGGTGAGGTTCTGTTTCGTTCCCATCTCGTTCCCATTTACAGTAGCGTCGTTGGTGCATCCCAGGTGGTGAGGTTCTGTTTCGTTCCCATCTCGTTCCCATTTACAGTAGCGTCGTTGGTGCATCCCAGGTGGTGAGGTTCTGTTTCGTTCCCATCTCGTTCCCATTTACAGTAGCGTCGTTGGTGCATCCCAGGTGGTGAGGTTCTGTTTCGTTCCCATCTCGTTCCCATTTACAGTAGCGTCGTTGGTGCATCCCAGGTGGTGAGGTTCTGTTTCGTTCCCATCTCGTTCCCATTTACAGTAGCGTCGTTGGTGCATCCCAGGTGGTGAGGTTCTGTTTCGTTCCCATCTCGTTCCCATTTACAGTAGCGTCGTTGGTGCATCCCAGGTGGTGAGGTTCTGTTTCGTTCCCATCTCGTTCCCATTTACAGTAGCGTCGTTGGTGCATCCCAGGTGGTGAGGTTCTGTTTCGTTCCCATCTCGTTCCCATTTACAGTAGCGTCGTTGGTGCATCCCAGGTGGTGAGGTTCTGTTTCGTTCCCATCTCGTTCCCATTTACAGTAGCGTCGTTGGTGCATCCCAGGTGGTGAGGTTCTGTTTCGTTCCCATCTCGTTCCCATTTACAGTAGCGTCGTTGGTGCATCCCAGGTGGTGAGGTTCTGTTTCGTTCCCATCTCGTTCCCATTTACAGTAGCGTCGTTGGTGCATCCCAGGTGGTGAGGTTCTGTTTCGTTCCCATCTCGTTCCCATTTACAGTAGCGTCGTTGGTGCATCCCAGGTGGTGAGGTTCTGTTTCGTTCCCATCTCGTTCCCATTTACAGTAGCGTCGTTGGTGCATCCCAGGTGGTGAGGTTCTGTTTCGTTCCCATCTCGTTCCCATTTACAGTAGCGTCGTTGGTGCATCCCAGGTGGTGAGGTTCTGTTTCGTTCCCATCTCGTTCCCATTTACAGTAGCGTCGTTGGTGCATCCCAGGTGGTGAGGTTCTGTTTCGTTCCCATCTCGTTCCCATTTACAGTAGCGTCGTTGGTGCATCCCAGGTGGTGAGGTTCTGTTTCGTTCCCATCTCGTTCCCATTTACAGTAGCGTCGTTGGTGCATCCCAGGTGGTGAGGTTCTGTTTCGTTCCCATCTCGTTCCCATTTACAGTAGCGTCGTTGGTGCATCCCAGGTGGTGAGGTTCTGTTTCGTTCCCATCTCGTTCCCATTTACAGTAGCGTCGTTGGTGCATCCCAGGTGGTGAGGTTCTGTTTCGTTCCCATCTCGTTCCCATTTACAGTAGCGTCGTTGGTGCATCCCAGGTGGTGAGGTTCTGTTTCCTTCCCATCTCGTTCCCATTTACAGTAGCGTAGTTGGTGCATCCCAGGTGGTGAGGTTCTGTTTCGTTCCCATTTACAGTAGCGTCGTTGATGCATCCCTGGTGGTGAGGTTCTGTTTCCTTCCCATCTCGTTCCCATTTACAGTAACGTAGTTGGTGCATCCCAGGTGGTGAGGTTCTGTTTCGTTCCCATTTACAGTAGCGTCGTTGATGCATCCCAGGTGGTGAGGTTCTGTTTCGTTCCCATCTCCTGATGTGGAATTTTAGTTACAATAGAGCTTTGGACCAGTAAACGTCGTGCATTTGCTATCGAAACGTTCTTCAGAAATTACGATTCTGTTACCCGAACACAGCTTCAATTTTGTTCCTCCTCGTGTATTGGTCCAATCTCGGAACACTATTCTTTTGTAGATTCGGAACATTCGCGATGCAGCTTTCGGAAAAAAAAAACTTGACAAAAAGGACTGTCAGGACTGCAAAATTAGCTGAAAATATCGAGGCTGCTCGAATTGGTTTTGAACGAGAAAATGAAGATCATCATTTAAGCCAAGTCATTTTTGCCTAATAATTCTTTTTCATTTTTTTTTTTTTTTTTTTTTTTTTTTTTTTTTTTTTTTTTTTTTTTTNTTTTTTTTTTTTTTTTTTTTTTTCTGTATTGATACATCTTGAACTTCTCCAATATTGCCTTTTTAATAAAAAAATATTTAACAAAATTTATAAAATATTTATTGAAGTATTCCATTACAAAAACCGTAAGGTATAAACCCAATATAATCTGATATAGTCAAAGTTATATAATCTGTTATAGTCAAAGTTATATAATGTGACTATAGTCAAAGTTATAAATTTTAGGATAGTTATTCCATTCAGAAGACCCTGTTCTTAATGATATCAATGCAACTTTTAGGGTTGAGTTTTACCAAGCTCTCTTATTTTCTATTTAAGATACGAATCTACAGAAAATTAAAATTTCTCATTTCTCAAGAAAAATTTGAAACAGAGAGTTCAAAATTATGAAAACCCCTACAATTCCTGCACCGAGACACTAAAGTACACGGATTATAATCTCTAAGACCTTTCGTCATACACATATATAAATTCTCAAATCGTCAATCACAGGATAAAAAAATATGATATTTAACTGAGAGATGAAATCCTGAAAAAATATACATTAACTCTCCAGTTACCAAAATCTAGAGTTTTGCTAACTTTAAAGTTTTCATAGGTATACAGTTGAGAAATTAAGAAGGTATAATTCTAATTTAGAAATGGTATTTAGGATGTTTGTAGTCAAACATAAATTTCAATAAAAAAATTGTGTGTCAACTACAAATTAATAATAAGGCGAGTCATAAGCGCTTTCGTCTGTTACGACATTCTCAGGTAGACCGCTTGAGAATGTCATAACTAACGAAAGCGCTCGTGACTCGCCTTATTTTTTTGTAGCTGATACACAATATTTTATTGAAATTTATAGGTATACTTTTATTCCAAAGAAGAGTTGCATATCTGGTGACCGATGTTGGTGATGTATTAATGCGCACATTTTTTAAAAAAAGATAAATTATATTTTCAGCAGATTTTAGCTAAAAAAAAAAATGCAAAACCTAGCCGTTGCGACGTTAGATACCTAGAAAATAATAAACGAATAGCGGCAGATAATCAATTTTATGAGGCTATAAAAAAGTTTGAATTTTAATGTTTTACGCACCGTTAAATCTAAATTTTTTGGCAGATTATAAAAAGGATGGTGCATCAAGAGAAAGAGTTTTCAAATGTTGCTCTCACGCAGTGCGGATATAAACTTTCGCCGCCCCTACTTATTAACTATTAAATAAATTAAATTTAAACAAAACACTTACCAAAAACATTATTTGCTTTAATTTATGAAGAAACTAGTATTGAATCATTCGATATCATTCAACTTCAGGGCCGGATTAACCATTAGGCAGAATAGGCAGTTGCCTGGGGCCCCGGAAAAATGAAAAAATCTTTGAAAATTTTCTTACAAACATAAAATTTCAAAGAATTAAATGAAAATATAATCACAACTGAAAATAATTGAAAAAATACAAAATAATCAAAGAAAACAAAGTGAAATCACAAACGTCACTTGAAACTTAGTTCGTTTTTATTCTAGAGATTTGGAGGAATTTTTCATTGAAATGAAACAGTTCCAAACTTACGTTAACTCCAGATACACTGATGCACAAAAAACTCCTAGTCATTTGTATAAGATTCTCATGAAAGATCAATTAGCAGATGTATTTCCTAACACAGAAATAGCTCTTCGGATTTTTTTAACATTGATGATCACAAATTGTTATGCCGAACGATCCTTCTCGCAATTAAAAAAAAATCAAAGCTGCTAAAAGAGCTACAACGCGACAAGAGCGACTAGACATGTTAGGTATACTTTGATTTATTGAAGAAAATTGATATTGATGATATAATTCAGTGTTTCCCAACTTCTTTTCTCCACGGAACCTTTTTAAGAAAACATTTGCGGAACCTTTAATTTTTTAAACGCCCCCCAACCCCCTTTGTCAATGTACTTTCTTATCCGTGCATTTTTATGATTTCATTCTCCTTTACGTCTCATTTAAAACACCCATGTATAATTATATACCTACCAATGTCATATTAAAAAAATATAGCCTTTGACTACAAAAAAAGGAGCACGTAAATAAGTAATTCGTAATTTAGGTTGCTAAACTTTCTGTAATATGTTAGTACTTTCTAATTTTTAAAAATATACCAAATACAAGTCTTTGTTTGTTAACAATAATAATAATTATAATATTACTAGCAGAATACGCCCGCTTCGCTTGGCGCCTTAGAGGCATGGCCGTTTATAGTTCCAACCCCGATAAAATGTAGCCTATGTCCTTTCCTAAAGTTTAGTCTATCTCCATACCAAATTTCATCAAAATCGGTTCAGTAGTTTAAGCGTGAAA
>CM022885.1:37057624-37071126 GCA_012654025.1 Pachypsylla venusta | reverse complement strand
AAAAAAAAAAAAAAAAAAAAAAAAAAAAAAAAAAAAAAAAAAAAAAAAAAAATACAGGACAGTAAAAACCGTTTTTTTTTAAAAGAAATATGTATTTGACGTTTTCTTTTATATCTTGCAGACGGCTTGCATTAAAGGTTTCATTCAATTTTCATTTAAAATAAGACATAAGGAGGGATATTTTATTACCTCTAAAAAAAATCTGCAATCTCTTTTATTCCACTTGTAAAAACCCTTCCAAAAAAAGGCCTTCGTTTTTGTACCTATAAGGAACCGTTTAAATCAATTCTGTAGAGATCTATTTTGAAATGGATGCCTACGTCTTTAAGAATACATTAGAAATGCATGCTCTATTTTGAAATAGATGTCTGCATCCTTAAGAATACAATAGAAATGCATGAAATCATCAAAATTGGCTCTTTACAGCTCCACAATTGGATCTCTACTGCATTAACTTTGTTCCAAATTCAGTCAAATAGATCAAAGTCTATAATGATCCCCCATGCTATAAACAAATTAAAGACAGTATAGAAACAAATAAAATTGGCGCTCTGAAGAAGGGAGTTCTCTAGCGAAAACTGTAAGAGCTATATGGGACAAAAAACCCGATTTTGAAAAATTTCGATTTAGGCCCCTTCTGATATAAGGTGACGAAGTTGGCTGTTTACGGGCTGAAATAAGGAAACACGTTTCAGCATTTACTTCGATATATTTTATACACCCTGTATGCCTTTTGTTGATAATGGAGTTCCTCGTTTTTTTTTTTGCGTTAAAACTTTCGAACTTAAAAAATCAATTATTTTATAATATTATTTTTCCTATTTCTTGGAAAATCTGTGAATTTTTCAAATCTACATTTGAAAATGTTTTGTAAATATTTTTGTAACTCCATTGAAAATCTGCTTCCATTCTTTCACTAAATCTTATGGGAATCACAATGTCACTTCAGTCAACGACCTTTATTTTTTACCATACCATATTGAATAAAATATGAATGAAGTAACGTCAGACGTGGTCAGTACAAAGATGAGAAATCGTTTTGGGAAAAAGTCGACTAGCATTGTTTCAAGTGTTTTATTTAGAGATTATATGCATAATTTAACTGTCCCATTCTAAAAATAATTGAATAGTGAGTAAGTCCCCCTATGGATAGGGGGACTTAAATAGAATACTTCCAAGGCACCCAAAGCCATGCCAGTTGTAAAAGGCGACTAAAGGAAGGGTCGGAAACGATATCTTTTCCATTACACATGCAGAAAGCAAGGAGACGCTACTGCATTATCCGCGAGGATTCTCAAGTATCATCAACTCATGGCGAGTTGTTGCAAAACAGCCTTATGGCTGTTTGTGTTTTTATATCGCAATACCTACTTTCTGAGCATGATTTGTGAGAGCTACATTCCTGAGAGCTAACTAATTCACCAAAGATTCACTTTCATAGGATCGCAAACCAACTGTCAGGTAGTTTGGATCCTTTTTGGACCTCTGAGAACGAGATCAGGAACCTGTTCCTTCCTTTAAAAATTATAATTTTTATAAATAGTATAAAGTATCCGCCTATTGGTGTAATATAAGAAAATTCTCAGAAGATTGGAACCCAGTACCTCTGTGTTACAAGTCGAGTATGGTGAACACTTTGCCACGGAGGCATCTAGTACCCCGTGAGTCCGCTTCTGCCGCAGAACACCATCGGTTCACTATAGGGATTTTTTCTCACCCAAGTTTTGCTGTGTGGTCGAATAAAATAACTGATTTTTTTTTTCAAAGAATTTGTTCAAAATCTTCTTTGGTCTATATTTGAAGCGAATTCAGCAAGTTTATTTTCCAATAGTACCCAGTTCGATCCCCTATTTTGCCACTTTTTTTTCTTATATTATTTTATGAAATGTTAGAAATGTACCTAAATAATTAATTATTTAGGTCGTTATTATGTTTACATTAATATGTAATTAAATAAATAGCCACAAACTAAATAAAGAACCACAAAAAAAGACGAGGAATTTCAGAAATTTCGTCGAAAAAATTACGACGCGACTGGTCGCCATGTGAGAAAAATTCTCACCGCGGCCCGCGCCTTCGGATTTCCGAATGCCTAAGGCAACTGAAATGCAATGTATGTCGGCAATTTGTAAGCACGAAGTACAACATATTTTAAACACCTACTGAGAGACCCGACAAGTTGGAGCGAATAATTACCAAGTTATTGCGTTTTTACCGACAGGTTGAGCAAAAATTCCCTATAGGGGACCACTCACGGGGTACAGGTTAGATTTTTTCCCCTACTCATTTTATCTCAATTTTTAATTGACTTTGTATCTTAACTAAGTGTTTGTCTATTGTTTTCAAATTTCTCTATTCTCAGAATAACTAATCATGATTAACATCCTTGAGCAATGAACAATCTCAAAGAAAATGATCTTTCTTGATTTTTTTTTCTCTCAGAACCTTTCAACTCTTTTCTAATACAGGGTGGGCTAAAGGGCACCATGGGGTTTAAAACTTTAACAATTTTTTCGTTTACATAATATATATATACCTCAGTGGGTCCTTCAGCCTCAAATTTCCAAAAACCCTCAAAATTAGGGGTATTTATTTGATACACATGTTATATATTTTCCGAACTGATAAACCGATATGGACTATGAGGTATCATTTTAATCACAATCAAGCAGAGGTACATGGTTAGTACCGAAACTATACAGGGTGTAATTTATCTCATATACAGGGTGTTATACAGGGTGGTCCCTATCTCCTAGTGGTTAAATGAACCCAGGTAACCCACCAAGACTGCGTGTTGGTGAAGAGAGTGAGGAAATCAGACCAAAATTCTGAAATCGTTTGGGGTGGGGTCGGAATTTAAAGTCATTAGGTATTTCGAAGAACGGAAGGAAAAATAGCGGGGCCCAAAATAGATTTTATATCTTTTTGGGGGGGATGACTTGGCGGGGAATTTTTATATCACGCAGTGGTATTTTTGGGGGTATAACATATATAAACGAAAAATGTATTAAATTTTTAAACCCCATGGTGATTTTTGGCACACCCTGTATACTGGTGTTCCATTAAAAACGCAAGATTTTAATAAAACATAATTTTCTGTACTAACCTACTGAATTATATAATTATTGATTAGTGTTCTCGCAGACAGACGCATTATTACTTATCTTATTGCATAAAGACACAAATCTTGTTCTTTGGGAAGTACTCGTGTATGGCTGTCTGCGAGCAGTGAACATCTTTACATAGCTGTCTGCGAGCAGTGAACATCTTTACATAGCTGTCTGAGAGCAGTGAACATCCTTACATAGCTGTCTACGAGCAGTGAACATTCTTACATAGCTGTCTGCGAGCAGTGAACATCCTTACATAGCTGTCTGCGGGCAGTAAACATCCTTACATAGCTGTCTGCGGGCAGTGAACATCCTTACATTGTTGTCTGCGAGCAGTGAACATCCTTACATAGCTCTCTGCGAGCATTGAACATCCTTACATAACTGTCTGCGGGCAGTAAACATCCTTACATAGATGCCTGCGGGCAGTGAACATCCTTACATAGCTGTCTGCGAGCAGTGAACATCCTTATATAACTGTGTGCGAGCAGTGAACATCCTAACATAGATTTCATGCATGGAACAACACATAAAGCAAAATGAGTGGCACAGATATTTTGGTACATGCGTTCTCATATTATTGCAAACATTTCAATAACAAAAATAAATCTGGTGTTTCTTTTTTTCATTCATCGTATAGCTTTTTACCATACATCAAAGAGAGGAAAAATAATCATAAATACTGAAAAATATAATATGAAATGAGAATGATGGTGTGTTTCATCATGGATTACTTCTGGTGTTGGGTTGGAAAAATAAAGTTGGAAAAATAATCACCTCTGTAGCAATAGTGCAGCTATTCATGTATTTCATCATGGCTTACTTCTGGTGTTGGGTTGGCAAAATAATCACCTCTGTAGCAATAGTGCAGCTATTCATGTGTTTCATCATGGCTTACTTCTGGTCTTGGGTTGGCAAAATAATCACATCTGTAGCAATAGTGCAGCTATTCATGTGTTTCATCATGGCTTAATTCTGGTGTTGGGTTGGCAAAATAATCACATCTGTAGCAATAGTGCAGCTATTCATGTGTTTCATCATGGCTTACTTCTGGTGTTGGGTTGGCAAAATAATCACCTCTGTAGCAATAGTGCAGCTATTCATGTGTTTCATCATGGCTTACTTCTGGTCTTGGGTTGGCAAAATAATCACCTCTGTAGCAATTGTTTCCCTCTGTAGCAATAGTGCAACAATTTGTGTGTTTCATCAGGGCTTACTTCTGGTGTTGTGTTGGCAAAATAATCACCTCTGTAGCAATAGTGCAGCTATTCATGTGTTTCATCATGGCTTACTTCTGGTCTTTAGTTGGCAAAATAATCACCTCTGTAGCAATAGTTTCCCTCTGTAGCAATAGTGCAACAATTTGTGTGTTTCATCATGGCTTACTTCTGGTGTTGGGTTGGCAAAATAATCACCTCTGTAGCAATAGTGCAGCTATTCATGTGTTTCATCATGGCTTACTTCTGGTGTTGTGTTGGCAAAATAATCACCTCTGTAGCAATAGTGCAGCTATTCATGTGTTTCATCATGGCTTACTTCTGGTCTTGGGTTGGCAAAATAATCACCTCTGTAGCAATAGTTTCCCTCTGTAGCAATAGTGCAACAATTTGTGTGTTTCTTCATGGCTTACTTCTGGTGTTGGGTTTGCAAAATAATCACCTCTGTAGCAATAGTGCAGCTATTCATGTGTTTCATCATGGCTTACTTCTGGTCTTGGGTTGGCAAAATAATCACCTCTGCAGCAATAGTTTCCCTCTGTAGCAATAGTGCAGCAATTTCAGTTTCAATTTGTAGCAATAGTGCAGCAATTTGTCACTTTGAAACATGTTTAATAATTTGATAGCATGTTTAATAATTTCATTAAACCTTTTCTTCTCTTCTGATCGTTGATTCCAGATTTCATTTTCCTTTCGTTTCACTTTATCTAGATCCTTTCTTCTAGCTATTTTCTATCTTAAATCTTTCTTAAATTCATTTGTATCTTCACTTCATTCACTAAAAGCAGTCCGCGTACGGTAACGCTTTCGTTAAATTCCGTTTCATCCTCATGCTTATGATTAAAGTTTGTCTGGAATTTTTCTGTGTTGTAATTTGTTGCTTACAGGGTCATATCCAAGGATTTTTTTTTCGCGGGGGGAGGGGGTCGAAGGTTTGACAGCCAAGCTAGGACCAACACCTGAAAATGATTTGTTTTTGTTGGTGGTGTTCTTGTTGCTGTTGTTATTGTTGGTGTTGCACCAACAACGGTGCAAAATAGAGTATTTTCATTAAAAAAAAAAAACGATTTGAGGTTTCGGNGGGGGGGGGGGGGGGTCTGGACCCTAAGGACTCCCTGGGTACGGCCTTACGAGTATATGAACATAATAAATGGCCATACAATCTGAACCAATTCTTTTTGAACTATCGATGAGGAATCGAACCAATTAGCCAAGTTTATTCATCATGGAATTTCGCACGTAAGGGACGTCGTCAGTTACAGTATTCTACTTTAATTTGGGGTTGGTTTTGCTGTAATCTTTTTCTGTCACAGTAACCCTCGCTTGCTTCTCGCAGTATCAATAGAAACTGCGTAGAAACTCGTGTTTTGCTGATGATCTCCCATCATTGGTTTAAAGCAGAGTTTTTTAAAGACTTGATGCCTTTTTTTTTTTTTTTTTTTTNTTTTTTTAATTCAAGCGTCTACACTTCAATTGTGATGGCGAGATTCAATCACAACCGAAGCAATTACTGACGCGAGTTGACAAACCCACTTAAAATATGTTGGGTTTGTTAATCATGGTATTATAGGCGGACAGAGCCCTTATCAATGGAGACCTGAACATATAGATATCCCTTCTGTTGGGGACATCAAATAGTGCGCCATTTGAGGATCTTAATCTCGGATCAGGGATACTTAGGGGTACACGTTCAACAACGTATGAATGATTGAGCGAGCCAGTACAGATTTTTCTGAGGAGACCTTCTGTATTTACACAGGCTTATAGGAATGTCGGTGGCTACATTGGTACCCTATCATTCTATCATTGTGATAAAGAGTATATAAATATAATTCGTTAAATATTGGCGAGGAACAGTTATGAATGTATGATCCCAGTAGACAGTTATCTATCAGTCTGTCTGACAAATATCATAGGCTTATTAATACTCGTATTTCTCGCATTGTGATAAAGTGTATACATATTGGCGAGGAACAGTTATGAATGTATGATCCCAGTAGACAGTTATCTATCAGTCTGCCTGACAAATATCATAGGCTTATTAATACTCGTATTTCTCGCAATGTGATAAAGTGTATACAAATATAATTCGTTCAATATTGGCGAGGAACAGTTATGAATGTATGATCCCAGTAGACAGTTATCTATCAGTCTGCCTGAAAAATATCATAGGCTTATTAATACTCGAATTTCTCGCAATGTGATAAAGTGTATACAAATATAATTCGTTCAATATTGGCGAGGAACAGTTATGAATGTATGATCCCAGTAGACAGTTATCTATCAGTCTGCCTGACAAATATCATAGGCTTATTAACACTCGTATTTCTCGCATTGTGATAAAGTGTAGGTATACAAATATAATTCGTTAAATGTTGGCGAGGAACAGTTATGAATGTATGATCCCAGTAGACAGTTATCTATCAGTCTGCCTGACAAATATTAATACTCATATTTCTCTTTTCAATATTGTGGTGAGAAACCACATGAAGGATTGTCTCTCTTTCGCCAACATTCTCATTCAAATGAAATTATTTTCTTCTTTGTCTTCACCTTTTCCCAATTCTATTTGAGGTCGGCGTTGTTTTTAAAATTCTATTTCGCCACATTGGCACAACCTTCTGTTCAGTGAATACTCGTTTTAGCTGTACCCTTTCCTGGCAGTATAACCCCCGCTTGCTTCTCGCAGTATCCATAGACACTGCAAATAAACTCAAGCGGAAGAAATATGCCGTAGTCTTTTCCGAAAAACTATTTGGCTTATGGCTTTCAATCTTTGTAAAGCCTATCTTTTTAAAGATTGGTTGCCATGCCTAACACTAAACATTATGTATTTACACGGGCTTAGGACCGTCACCTAATGAAGCTGGCGTACTCTTAGGGATGTTGCGATATTATCGATATCGATATTTTCTTTCGATATTTCCGATATTTATATCGATTTTAGGAATTCGATAATATCGGATATCGGAAGAAAAATGTCAATACCGATATCGAATCCGAACATTAAAGGAAGGGTCCTAGTATAATTAAAACTGGATTCTTTTTTTTTCTTCTTCTTTTCTTCTTTTTATTGGAGTTCTTCTTATCAGAGGATTGTGGAAATTATTCTATTAACAGCTTCTCCTTTAGCTGCCGAGATTATATTCATATTGAGAACGGTTTTTATTGGAGTTCTTCTTATCAGAGGATTGTGCAAATTATTCTATTATTAGCTCCTTTAGCTGCCGAGATTATATTCATATTGAGAACGGTTTTTATTGGAGTTCTTCTTCTCAGAAGATTGTGGAAATTATTCTATTAATAGCTTCTCCATTAGCTGCCGAGATTAAATTCATATTGAGAACGGTTTTTATTGGAGTTCTTCTTATCAGAGGATTGTGGAAATTATTCTATTAATAGCTTCTCCTTTAGCTGCCCAGATTATATTCATTGAGAACGGTTTTTATTGGAGTTCTTCTTATCAGAGGATTGTGGAAATTATTCTATTAATAGCTTCTCCATTAGCTGCCGAGATTATATTCATATTGAGAACGGTTTTCATTATTTTGAATTCCATTTCCTGGTTTTTAAGTAATCATAATCCGTAGATTAAACTAAGCTAGCAAAGTTTAAATTAAGGATCAATTCTCACATCATTAACTTTTTAAACTGGAATCCTAATCGATATCTTTCGATATTGCCGATATCGATTTTCCTTTGCGATAATATCGCGATATCGATATCGGGTTCCGCATTAAGGCATATCGTTATCGATATCGTGTTTCGGTTGCTAGATCCAACTGAAATATGTTTGGGAAAGTATCTGAGAAAAGAAAAGCGTGTCTGTTCGAATGGGACAACATACGTCTCCCATCTCCTGACTACATGACGCCTCCCATCTCCTGACTATATGCCGCCTCCCATCTTCTGACTATATGACGCCTCCCATCTCCTGACTATATGTCACCTCCCATCTCCTGACTACATGACGCCTCCCATCTCCTGACTATATGACGCCTCCCATCTCCTGACTATATGACGCCTCCCATCTCCTGACTATATGACGCCTCCCATCTCCTGACTATATAACGCCTCCCATCTCCTGACTATATGCCGCCTCCCAACTCCTGACTATATGCCGCCTCCCATCTCCTGACTATATGTCGCCTCCCATCTCCTGACTATATGACGCCTCCCATCTCCTGACTATATGACGTCTCCCATCTCCTGACTATATGACGCCTCCCATCTCTGACTATATGACGTTGAAATTTCAGCTTGCTTAATTAATTTAAAACAAATTTTAATTAAAATTCACCAAACCTTTCTCTGTGACGGACAGAATCCTGTGCTGAAAAAAAGGTATCTATAATTCAATTTAACTTTGAATGTCAAAATGTCGTTTTTTTTTTTAAATTTAGGAAATCTCAAACATTCCTTTAAAAGTGGAGGTACGCTTTGAAGTTACGATCTGTTTAAGGTAAAGCAGCTTTGTAATGTAAATCTTTAATTTTGATACAGGGTACCCCATTACCACATTCACTGAGCAAGTATTCTTGCTGTATTCAAACGTGTTCGGGTTTATCTACTACAGGGGTTCCCAAACTTTTTGGTACCGCGCCCCCTTTCTTGAAATGAAAGCTTCCCACGCCCCCCTCCCTATTACATTATAAATTATGAATGGATATGGGTGTTGCTGAATGCTATCTCATTCAATAACCTTTGTAAAAAAAATTGTGTACATATATGATAACTAGCAGAATACGCCCGCTTCGCTTGGCGCCTTATAGGCATGGCCGTTTATAGTTTCACCGCCTTTTTTCGCGATAATACCAAATTTCATCAAAATCGATTCAGTAGTTTAAGCGTGAAAGCGTAACATACATACATACAGACAGACAGACAGAGTTACTTTCGCATTTATATATTAGTATGGATATGGATAATTCAACTGTTAAAATGAAAATAATTCAACTGATGGTCTCGCGCCCCCCTTGGTTCGCCTTCACGTCCCCCAGTTTGGGAAGCTCTGTCGTAAATAAAAGAGATATTCACTGAGGATTGGTAATGCCCATTTTAATTAACACAGTCTAAATATCTCCGCAACTGTAGGGAAGACATATTGTGATGACCTGTAGGGAATTTCAACCGCAGCGACTATATCATCCTTCATCCTGCAAATTGAAGAGAGGTCAAAATATAGCATCGGATTGAGAAAGCCAAACCAATCCTAGAACTGATTATTTTGAAAACAATAATCAGTAAAAAAATTATGAACATTTAATATCAAGGCCAACGAAAGAGTGGGATGGGGGTAGTCGAACCGTCTTTTAAAGGGCCCCTGAAAATTTGTTTATTTTAGTAAAGGGACCGTATATTTTTAGTCCTGGCCCCAAATTTTCTCTCGGCGGCCCTCTTTAATCCTAGCATTGCCAAAGGGGGGGGGGGGGAAAACGGTAGAATTTTTTCTCCTTATTCCACACAAAAGAGCATAACTAAGATTCCTCGAGAATCGGATTTCATACTTACGATATTTTCTTTTTTAATAGAAAATTTTACACATAAAAAATGCTTATCTGGCCACGCACCAATCCTGTATATGAAATACAAAATTTCAAGATTAGAAAATTATTTTATCTTTTTTTGTTGAAAATTTTGTGGTAAAAGAAACTAAAGCTGTCAAGATCTCTCAACAAGATACCTATACGACAAAAATACTGAAATTCCTTTATTTTATAATTTTTATGTGGATTAATACGAACTTTTTCATTGAATATGGGGTAAACTTACTGAAAATGAGAAAAGGGATGTATTCTGTGTTAAATGTTATGACGAACACTTGAAAAATTATGATATTCGCGTTTTTTTTTCTTTTAAAAAAATTGAGACAGAAGAAAGTGCAATAATAAATTTAGTTACCAGTCTCAGTAGCTCAGTTGGTAAGAATGACGGATTCGTACCCAGGAGGCTGTTGGTTCGAATCCAAGCGAAGATAACAAATTTAGTAATAACATGGGGAAGTGCATTGTGACAAAGCATTAGCTTTAACACAAATAAACTTAAAAAAAAAAGGAAAAAAAAAATAGTTTTCATTTCGTTTATTAAGCCGGATTTTGCAGGAATTCAGTCGAGTCAGCTTCTATTTAGAAAAATCAATATTTTACTCAGGGATATAATTTTCTGTATTGCGGAACAAATTAATGTCGAATTCAGTCAGCTTCTATTTAGAAAAATCAATGTTTTACTCAAGGATATAATTTTCTATATTGCGGAACAAATTAATGTCGAACAAATTAATGTCGGGGGGATTACCATTATTCTCCATAGCTANGTACCCCCCCCCCCACTCGTCGGGCCTGCAGAACCTTTATATGAGGTATATATGGAAATAATTCTCCCAATGTATCCACCGAGGGGACAAAACAAATTCATTAGGTGACGGTCCTAAGCGCGCAAAAATACAGAAAGTTTGGTGTTAGAAAGGGCATCCAGCCATTAAAGAACTCTGCTTCAAACCAATGATGAGGAAGCATCAGCAAAAAGCTAGTTACTATGCAGTTTCAATTGATACTGTGAGAAGCAAGCTAGGGTTACCATACCAAGAAAGACTTACAGCTAAAGAGAGTAGGCACCGAACAAAAGGTTGTTGACAATTAAGGACGTCAATGCCGACACCAAATAGAATTGCATGGGAAAAGGTGACGTTAAAGGAGAACAAGAAGAAGAATGAATTTACATACAAAGTGGGTATGGAGTAGGATTTTTAGAGTTCTCATGAACCGAACTGTTGAAAAGGTATAGGTTTTTATACAAAATCAATGTTTATAAAAGTGGATAATTTGTTCACAGAATGTTTTGTTACCTCCTGGGTACTCAGATTAAAATAGGGATACTCAGTCTCAGATGGGATGACAGAAAGCAGTCATCTGAGCGCACGGCAGTGCGCCAGGCTAAGTTCCAGAAAGCACCGGTGTATCTTTACACGAAGCAATTCACCAGGTTTTTCACACCGTCAGACTTGTATTTAGAAAAATCAATATTTTACTCAAGGATATAATTTTCTCTATTGCGGAACAAATTAATGTCGAATTTTACCTAAATCTCGTTCATCCTGAGGTGGTACTCGGCAATTTTAGTTTTTCAGTGCTGATAACCGGTCAGAGAAATCATTCCTTATCATTTGCGGTTACAGAAAAACAGCTCAAAAACGTCATTGGGCGATAACTCGTGCCTATACACACTAAAAGAAAATTGTGTTCCATATTTAAACTCTGATTTAATAAAAATAAATAATAAATGCTGTTTATTTCTGTAATTATCTCCCAACTTTGGTGCTCACTGCAGCATTCTAGGCTTTTTCCCAATATCAATCATTATCCAATTACTTTGATTTTTTTCTATTTTACCTACAAGGCTGACACCGGGTCGCTATGCGCATTTGTCTCCATAGCTACTCATTGTCCTCAGGAGGCTAAGTGGGCCCCGAAAACATACAAATCACTGTAACAAATTTTTACCCCTGCCAGGATTCGAACCTGGGTCTCCCGAGTGCAATTCTAGTGCAGTAACCACTGAGCTATGGGAGCAAGCAAACCCTCTGATTTAGCCATCGTGGAGCTACGTTTACCATCTGGGTTTTTGTTCCTATATAAGTAGAGATTAATAGTTGAATTTCAGTATCTATATGTTGTATCTGGATTGAAAAATCTTGACAGGTTTAATTTCATTTTACCACAAACTTTTCAGCAAAAAAAAAAAAAAAAAAAAAAANAAAAAAAAAAAAAAAAAAAAAAAAAAAAAAAAAAAAAAAAATGTGAAAGGAATGAACTCCCCCATCACATGCTGTGATGAACACTTATCGTGATATCCTTGTTGAAGCCTACCACAAAGAAAAGAGAATCATTATCTTCTCTCCGTTATCTTCTGCTCTAATCTTTTATCTTTCCCAACAAATTTTACAAGATACAATAAGCATGAACGAGTATGAGCGGACGAAAAGTTTTTCAAAATGAAAAGATTGCCACGGGTAACATCATGTGTGGATATCTTTTTCAGTTTGGAAAAATCAATATTTTACTCAAGGATATAATTTTCTGTATTGCGGAACAATTTAATGTCGAATTCAGTCAGCTTCTATTTAGAAAAATCAATATTTTACTCAAGGATATAATTTTCTGTATTGCGGAACAAATTAATGTCGAATTCAGTCAGCTTGTATTTAGAAAAATCAATATTTTACTCAAGGATATAATTTTCTGTATTGAAATTAATGTCGAACTCTACCTAAATCTCGTTCATCCTGAGGTGGTACTCGACAATTTTAGTTTTTCAGTGCTGATAACCGGTCAGAAATCGGAGAGAAATCATTCCTTATCATTTGCGGTTACAGAAAAACAGCTCAAAAACGTCATTGGGCGATAACTCGTGCCTATACATACTAAAAGAAAATTGTGTTCCATATTTAAACTCTGATTTAATAAAAATAAATAATAAATGCTGTTTATTTCTGTAATTATCTCCCAACTTTGGTGCTCACTGCAGCATTCTAGGCTTTTTCCCAATATCAATCATTATCCAATTACTTTGATTTTTTTCTATTTTACCTACAAGGCTGACACCGAGTCGCTATGTGCATTATTCTCCATAGCTACTCATTGTCCTCAGAAGGCTGAGTGGGCCCCGAAAACATCCAAACCACTGTAACAAATTGCCAGGATTCGAATCTGGGTCTCCCGAGTGCAATTCTAGTGCAGTAACCACTGAGCCATGGGAGCAAGCAAACCCTCTGATTTAGCCATCGTAGAGCTACGTTAATTATCAGTCAGTCAGTTTACCATCTGGGTTTTTGTTCCTATATAAGTAGAGATTAATAGTTGAATTTCAGTATCTATATGTTGTATCTTGATTGAAAAATCTTGACAGGTTTAATTTCATTTTACCACAAACTTTTCAGTAAAAAAAAAAATTGTGAAAGGAATGAACTCCCACATCACATGCTGTGATGAACACTTAGCGTGATATCCTTGTTGAAGCCTACCACAAAGAAAAGAGAATCATTATCTTCTCTCCGTTATCTTCTGCTCTAATCTTTTATCTTTCCCAACAAATTTTACAAGATACAATAAGCATGAACGAGTATGAGCGGACGAAAAGTTTTTCAAAATGAAAAGATTGCCACGGGTAACATCATGTG
>CM022885.1:37040711-37053268 GCA_012654025.1 Pachypsylla venusta | reverse complement strand
ATTTATCAATAGTCCCAAATAATTTGCCAATTTTTGTAAGAGCGTCTATATTCTATCAATATTTGCAAAGGCTTTTTTTTTGGGTTCTCTTATTTATTTCCTTTGCATTTTTCATCATTCCATGAACACAACGTTTTATTTCCTTGATTTTAGCATTTTGTTCGCTTGCATTATTTTCATTCCATTAATCTTTTTTCTTCTTCTTCTTATTTCTCTGTTATCATCCAAATTTTCTCCCAAAATGATTTTATTGTTACCTAAGGAAATAAACAAAATAATACAAATATGGCTGCTAAGTCAGTGCTAATGATTTATTTATTTAAATTTCTATATCTAAATCTACATCTTGTTTTACGATAAGGAAATACGCTAATTTTAAAAGCTATCTTTATCTTCTTAGGTTGTTCGTTTATTTGCAGTTGTTGTTGTTGTCATCTCGCGTTCCTCGTTTTAGTATTATTTGAATATTGTCAGGCTTAAACGTTTTTTCGTCTTGATTTATCTATTTTTTTTTTGGAATTAATTTTATTTGAAAATGCTAATAAATTATTATCTGACAGAAGCATACTACTATTTATTTTCATTCAAAAAAATTAATAGCTTTAAACTGATTTCAGTTTAGTTTTTAAGATTCACTTGGATCTGTTGATTTGTTATTTAATTGATTTTTTACCATTAGTGTAATGACTGGAAAATATTTTAATATTCGTTATCAATCGGCTGACGAGTTTTAATCAACATTTGAGTCTATTTGATTCACATTCTTGTTTTTATTTTGTGGTGATAATCATTCGTTATCGAGCTATGAAATGAAAACCACATCTTGCGTAGAACGCAGAGAGGACTACAAATAACACCATTCGTTCTGCTGAACTGGCCACATAAAGTTATCACACACAAGAAACCTCTTAACATAGGGATGTCGATATTATATCAAAAATATAGATATTAGGATTTCTAAATAAAAAATATTCTATATCGTTATTAACATTTCGATTCTATATCGACATTAAGATTAAGTTATCTACATCAGAAATTACGTTGCTTTGCTGATAAGGCTGTCAATTTTTATATCGATAATATCGAATATCGATATTAAGTTTCGATATAACCGATATTTTATATCGATATTCGATCATCCGATAACATTGTTTATCGATATTAAGCTTTCATTTACATCAATATCAGTAATATCGATATTCTTCTTGAGATAAGGCAATCCTACCCTAACAATCTCAAGTATGATTAACCCTAGGAGTGCCAAGCTTTATTCAATTACGTGCATTGCCAAGGGGGGGTACAAAGTACCCGCAAACAAAATAAAGGATAAAATGATTTTTTTTTTATTACAATAAGTCGCTATTACTTTATTATAAACTAGAAAAATATAAACTAAATCAATTATTATCTTACATAAAAATAAAATTAAATCCNTTTTTGCCAAAACGCGGGTACTTTGTCCCCCCCCCCCCCCTTGGCAATGCTAGGGTTAATTATAGTATGATTAATTTATGTATTTATAATTTATAAATATGATTAATTTATAAAGATAAGTATGATTAATTTATAATGGATTGCAACAAATTACTTTTTTGGCACAGGACTTATGATTCGTGATTCAGACGCTCTGAAATACGCCAAGTTCAAAAAAATCTTCGTACGTTATATGTGTCTCTCATATATCTTCTTTTCAACACCAACTATAAGTTTGTTTGATTGCAACAAATTACTTCTCTGGCACAGGACTTATGATTCGTGATTCAGACGCTCTGAAATACGCCAAGTTCAAAAAAATCTTCGTACGTTATATGTGTCTCTCATATATCTTCTTTTCAACACCAACTTTAAGTTTGTTTCATTTCGTCTATTTTGAATTAAGTTCAAGTACTAGAAAGCTCAAATTCAGTTCGAAGCATGTATTTCATAATGTGAATTCCAGAAAGAAATAAACATTTGGAATATATTTTCTCTCTCTTTTGAAAAGCTTGGAATAAAAAATAGTATATCTTCATAAGGAATGTCTAAGAACACGTGACACTATGAGTTTATGTAATACAGAAGGACCTCGATAGAGATAAGGGAAACAAGGAAAGGGTTAATGACAATTAACCCTTTCAGATTTAATAACCACTAAAGAAATGGATAGCAACTGTCTACTTACGTGGAAACATGGGGTAATCACATCCCAAGCTTAACATCCACGATTAAAACTTAGCCAAAAGGCTGATCAATGTTCTCAGATCTTTGGTCTTATCTGAGTAGGAATACAAGCTTCTTTCATGTTGCAATTAATATAGATAGACTAAATAAAATTTACCGGTATATGATACCTACATTTTAATGTGAAACGGCGAGATCAGAGCGGTGGACTGTAGGTTTAAGCGGAGCTGTAAAGCAGTAGGCCGAAAAGAGAATACCAAACACTATTCACTAAAAAAATACACATCTATCTATTTATCTATAATAATAGAACTCAATGTAACGATAAATGTGTGTGTGTGTGGCTGGGTGAGTATGTATCACTAATTGTTTAGCCAAAACGGCAAGAGATATCGAAAAATTGATTAGAATGGATCCCCCCAAAACCATAGGCCTTAACACCATAAAAAATATCAGAATATAAAAATGTCGAACAGTTTTCGATTTACCGCCGATTTTTCGATTTTTAACCGAATTTAGCCGGTCATGGTCCGATATCTTAAATTTTGTCGCGACAACATATCAACGCAACGCGAGAAAGTTTTAGGTCGCCTTTTAAACCTTAATTTGCAACATGGTTTGCAAAAAACGGTCCAACCATTTTCGAGTTATGGCCGTTTTTCCGATTTTTGTAAAGGGAATCATAGAATATTATTAGCTACCGATTTTTGAAAGGGAAATCATAGAATACTATTAGTACGAGAAGGGCTATGCCTCTAAGGCGCCAAGCTTTAGGCCGTAGCGAAGCATGGGCGAAACAGCTAGTATAATATAAAGTTAAAAACAGATTGAACAACTCACTTCCACTATGAGTTTAAGTAATACAGTAGGACCTCGATAGAGATAAAGGAAACACGGAAAGGGTTAATGACAATTAACCCTTTCAGATTTAATTACCACTAAAGAAATGAATAGCAACTGTCTACTTACGGGGAGACAATCACATCCCAAGCTTGACATCCACGATTAAAACTTAGCCAAAGGGCTGATCAAACTTGCTCAGATCTTTGACCTTATCTAAGTAGGAATACAAGCTACATTAATTCAAGGCCGGTAAAATCCAATTGAGGCTTCGGTTCAGGGGCTTTTATATCCCTAAAGAGGAATTCGAATTTAAAAAAATCCAATATCTCTGAGATTTTGCAATTGGTAATTTGTTAAGAAAAACATACCAAATTGCAAATGCATTTTTTACACATTGCCGACACTAATTTGGGGCACTTTTGTATTCTATATTTAAGAAAAAATTATTGCCCCCATTGTATGAGAGTTTCGAATATTTTCGAGGATCATTTATACTCCAAATGGGACTTACATAACAAATTTTAACCAGCTCCCATGGCTCAGTGATCACTGCTCCAGTCTTGCACTCAGGAGACCCAGGTTCGAATCATGGCAGGGGCAAAAATTTGTCACTGCGTTTGGATGTTTTCGGGGCCCACCCAGCCTCGTGAAGACAATGAGTAGTTGTGGAGATAAATGCGCATTGCGACCCGGTATCAGCCTTGTAGGTCAATTTGGAAAATTCAAAGTATTGCATAATAATTGATACTTGAAAAATGCTACAATACTTGCAGTGAGCACCAAACTTATGACATAATAATACAAAGAAACAGCATTCATTATATTTATTATTACTATAACAAATTTGATAAAAAATTATAAATTTTGAGGACATTTATTTTAATAATAGCCGCAGGTAGATCCTCCCCCTTAATCCCCCTAAAATCTAAGGGATACGTGTTTAGGGTGGAACATGTGACCCATTCCCTTTGCGGCCGCACCAAAATTGTAGGTAAAAATGCCTAGAAATGAGTTTTTGTGATCCCAAATAAGTAATTTAGTAAAAAAGATGGTTATCCCGGCCACTTTGACCGCTGTTCCTATCCAGCTGTTTTCATAATTTTGGTCTAAGAAAGCTCAAACTCTGCGTTCGAAGTGGGCGGGACAACTATCTTGTTGGAACACTATTTTTTACTAAATTACTTATTTGGGATCATAAAAAAATAATTCTAGGCATTTTTACGTACCATTTCGGTGCGGCCGCAAAGGGAATGGGTCACATGTTCCACCCCGTAATTCGTGAACGGTAGATCCTAGAGAGCTCTGAACTCGTATTAACGAGACCTTTAAAACAAGGTGTCACTTGATATANCGGGACAACTATCTTGTTGGAACACTATTTTTTACTAAATTACATATTTGGGATCATAAAAAATTATTTCTAGGCATTTTTACGTACCATTTCGGTGCGACCACAAAGGGAATGGGTCACATGTTCCACCCCGTAATTCGTGAACGGTAGATCCTAGAGAGCTCTGGTTTTCTGTAATGAACTCGTATTAACGGGACCTTTAAAACAAGGTGTCACTTGATATATCTTCTCAAGATTTTGAAGCCAGTCGGTGTAAAATTAATGCCCCTAAAATCTAATGGATACGTGTTTTTGCGTTTTCTTATATTTTCAGCCATTCTCGAGATACGGGGGGTGGGGTGAGACTTTATGGACACCATGTATATAGTAGACAGGTAAAGTTAAAGTACTTACACACCTAAAAATATGTTAAACCATTTCCTTTTCTTTAAAATGGAAGAACAAATAAAACTTTTACGTAACATTATAAAATATTTGAAAGTTTCCTTTGAAAACAATTTTGTGAGGATTGCAGGTTAAGCAATGTAAAACTTTGACACACTGACATTGTTTAAGTTTTATATTTTGACTTTATTTTTATTCTATAAATACAATGTCCCCATAAAATATATTTTCTGCTCCCCTTGACGTATTATAGAATAAAGAAAAAGGGAAAGAAAAAAAAAACCATTACTTTTTGAAAATAATATTATTTTGACAACAAAATGCACAGAGGTTGAAAAGTTTTATAGTTCTGAGTACAAGATTCATATGAGACGATTTATAAACAATTGAAAAAGATTTAGAAACTTCTTCCAGATATGGTCCAGAAATCAAAGTTTTTTTTATCAAGTTGTCTGGAAACAAATAAAATGTGGTTTCTTGCACAACATTAACAATTACCGTTGCGGGAATAAAAAATTCGCTGATGATATAAAAACATGAGCAACTACAACAAAAAATGCTCAATGACCTAAATGATCTTAGGAAGGATTTGATCCTATCAATGAAGTGGGCTCATTGGCTCAATNCGATTTATAAACAATTGAAAAAGATTTAGAAACTTCTTCCAGATATGGTCCAGAAATCAAAGTTTTTTTTATCAAGTTGTCTGGAAACAAATAAAATGTGGTTTCTTGCACAACATTAACAATTACAGTCGCGGGGATAAAATATTCGCTGATGATATAAAAACATGAGCAACTACAACAAAAAATGCTCAATGACCTAAATGATCTTAGGAAGGATTTGATCCTATGAATAAAGTGGGCTCATTGGCTCAATGAAATTAACATTGCGATTAAAGTCTTTTCACAAAATGCATTTTAAATGTTTGCATCATCACTCAATGAAGTGGGCTCAATGAATCTATCTTCACATTGCGATTAAAATCTTTTCACATAATGCATGTTAAATGTTCGCATCATCACTCAATGGAGTGTTCAATGAATCTATCTTCACATTGCGATTAAAATCTTTTCACATAATGCATTTTAAATGTTCTCATCATCACTCAATGGAGTGGGCTCAATGAATCTATCTTCACGTTGCGATTAAAATCTTTTCACATAATGCATTTTAAATGTTCTCATCATGGAGTGGGGCAATTAATCTATCTTCACATTGCGATTAAAATCTTTTCACATAATGCATTTTAAAGGTTCTCATCATGACTCAATGGAGTGGGCTCATTGGCTTAATGAATCTAACTTATCATTGCGATTAAAATCTTTTCACATAATAGATTTTAAATGTTCTCATCATGACTCAATGGAGTGGGCTCAATGAATCTATCTTCACATTGCGATTAAAATCTTTTTACATAATACATTTTAAATGTTCTCATCATCACTCAGTATAGTGTCTGTGATCGGATGTATAAGTAAATGGTCATCCGTTTTTAACGTGTGGGATGTCAGTGATCGGATGTATAAGTAAATGGTCATCCGTTTTTAACATGTGAGATGTCTGTGATCGGATGTATAAGTAAATGGTCATCCGTTTTTAACATGTGAGATGTCTGTGATCGAATGTATAAGTAAATGTTCATCCGTTTTTAACATGTGAGGTGTCTGTGATCGGATGTATAAGTAAATGGTCATCCGTTTTTAACATGTGAGATGTCTGTGATCGGATGTATAAGTTATAAGTAAATGGTCATCCGTTTTTAACATGTGAGATGTCTGTGATTGGATGTATAAGTAAATGGCTGTATCCACTTGCAATTATTATTTATGTATTGATGCGAGCAGACATAAAAGTCTTTCGGAGTCAAATGGAAATAGTCTTTACTGGATTAATGATGATTATTATTAACTAAGATTTTTTTTAAAATTAGTGGATCAAGATGATCAGGTTGGTGTTCACGTTAGTATTGTAGTCATTTATAGAAAAAAATATCTTAATCAAATTTTAAAAAATCATTTTCAAAAAATAACATATTAGGCCCCCCGGGGGAAGGCAGGGCTCCCATTTTCATTTTTTTCAAAATCAAAAAGCCCTTAACATCAGCCATAACATATCAAAATTTTACTTTTCTACAACAAACCGCTAAAAAGATAAAATCATTTTTAAAAAACACAATATTGGGACCCTCAAAAACTATACAGCAAATTTCCTCCATATCCTAAATACATAAACCAAATTTATTCAAAATCGGATGGAAATTGTGGCTTGTATCGCGTAACAAACAAACATACATAGAAGTGCATATCGCGATGTATACCGGGGACAAAAGTAGTGTTCACTAACGTTCACAAAAAATTCATTAAAAGGATGAAATTTTGCCTCTCTATAGAATTTGTTTTTACTTTTAAGTGGTACTATGTAACCCGATCTTTCTCCCAAAAATATTGTCCAAGTGTAAGTTGTAACGCAATACTGAAATATACCTATTCATGGTTAGCAGAAAATGCATATCATTTGAATTCAAAATAATTTTTATTTTATTCTCCAAAATTTTATTACCAATCATTTGCATATTTCTGGTATGATATCTATTTTATTTTGCATATTAATTTTGTTTGGAATTTTCTAAACTAGACAAAATGAGAATCCTAGCTTTTAAGTAAAGGCAGGGATTGCCAAACCTTTTTATAATATGTTTTAACCAAACTTTTTTTGTGGTACTATATAGCTCTAAGCCCTAAATAACACCACCCAGGAGTCCCTAGTTGGAACCCTGGCGAGATCAAAGAATTGTCAGATTCCTGTGACTAAATATTAATTAAATTCGTTATATTGGGATACTATGTCAAGTAAAACCATATTGAAGGTTAAAAGTACTATATCTTCACTTGACTAAAATATTAATTTATAGGATTACGTCTCCAAAGATATAATTGGAGAACTGTCATAGGTTCTTATAACTGAGAGGTATCCTGTTGATTTTCTCACATTTTCACCCAAATCGGCAAATAGCAAAAACATAAAAATAAACGTACAGATAACGGCAGTACAAGGTTCAACATTTCAACAATGATTATTATGATAGAACAACATATTTAAGTGGAACCATTTAGTGACAATCAATCTAAACAATGAATATATATTTTTAACATTTACCTTGATTTGTCAACGCAGTATAAATACGAGTATAAATACCTATCCACAAAGCAGCCTAAGACAAGTGTTTCGTTCTTGTTAGAACTCATCAGTTAGGCACAGCTAGGAATTGAACCCGGGACCCTTGGATTTGAGAGGCAGAGACTTAACCATCAAGCCACCAGTGCTTAATGGATAGGTATTTATACATTATTCTATCTGCGTTGACAAATTAAGGTAAAGTTAATATATATTCATTGTTTATTATGATAGTCTGTCACAGGAAACTTATAGATACGACCACAGCTTTAATTTCTGCAAAATCTTTGGGAAATATTACAAACGTTAATCACAAAAACTGAAGTACGGTCCGCGGGCCGGATGTTGGAAAACCCTGAGCTACAGCATTTAATGGAACATAATATTATTCCACATCTGTAGGAAACTTATAGATACGGCCACAGCTTTAATTTCTTCAAAATCTTTGGGAAATGTTACAAATGTTAATCACAGAATGTTGGAAAACCCTGAGCTACAGCATTTAATGGAACATAATATTATTCCACATCTGTTTTAAAGTGATATTAGTTTCTTTAAAAGGTCATTTTTAGAGTGAGAGAGATCTCTTTTGGAGATATGCGTTAATATTCCTTGCGGGACAGTTCGAACTATTGTTTGTTTAGGGTCAAATATTTTACAAGAAAGAGTTTTAGAGGCGTTAATTATTTTTGTAATTAGGTTAAGTTCATTTAGGAAAGGAATACGAGGTGGATGGTATCTATATTTTTCAGCAGGGTGCCCATTTATTTTTGATTTTATAATCTATAAGGCATTACATATAAAATGTGTTTCCCCTTACATACCTAGTTCGATTTTTTTCGTTAAAATTTTTTGGATTCGATGTCTGTATTGAATTATTGTTTTTTGGAAGAAAAAAAATCAACATTTGACGATTTCTTCTTGTATCGGCATTCTCCAGCTCTTCCCATTTCTATGTAAATTCAGGTGTGAGAAATTTCTGGAAATCAGAAATAATGGTTATGTTGTATCGGCATTCTCCAGCTCTTCCCATTTCTATATAGATTCAGGTGTAAGAAATTTCTGAAATCAGAAATAATGGTTATGTTGTATCGGCATTCTCCAGCTCTTCCCATTTCTATATAGATTCAGGTGTAAGAAATTTCTGAAATCAGAAGTAATGGTTATGTTATAGCGGTTTTCTCCCTATTTCTTGATTCAGGTTTGATAAAATTGTGGAAATAGGTTAATATGAAGCATCCTAAATAGGTTTTTTTTATTATTATTTCTTATGAGGGCTAAGGATTCCCTATATGGCCCTTGGCTGGAACTTATGCGAAGCTATGCGCTTTAGATCCTGATGCGTAGAACAAGTAATCTTCTGAACAGTCTGAAAATGACTCTAAACAACCTAAGATATTACCGAAAATCTCAATGAGTCATATTTTATAGGATTGCGATTTCCAAATTTAGTGATTTAGATTCAGGTGTGAGAAACTTCTGGAAATCAGAAATAATGGTTTCGTTGTATCGACATTCTCCAGCTCTTCCCATTTCTATGTAAATTCAGGTGTGAGAAATTTCTGGAAATCAGAAGGAATGGTTATGATGATCAGCATTCTCTAGCTCTTCCAATTTGTATGTAGATTCAGGTGTGAGAAACTTCTGGAAATCAGAAATAATGGTTTCGTTGTATCGACATTCTCCAGCTCTTCCCATTTCTATGTAGATTCAGGTGTAAGAAACTTCTGGAAATCAGAAATAATGGTTATGTTGTATCGGCATTCTCCAGCTCTTCCCATTTCTATATAGATTCAGTTGTAAGAAATTTCTGAAATCAGAAGTAATGGTTATGTTATAGCGGTTTTCTCCCTATTTCTTGATTCAGGTTTGATAAAATAGTGGAAATAGGTTAATATGAAGCATCCGAAATAGGTTTTTTTATTATTATTTCTTATGAGGGCTAAGGATTCCCTATATGGCCCTTGTCTGGAACTTATGCGAAGCTATGCGCTTTAGATCCTGATGCGTAGAACAAGTAATCTTCTGAACAGTCTGGAAATGACTCTAAACAACCTAAGATAGTACCGAAAATCTCAATGAGTCATATTTTACAGGATTGCGATTTCCAAATTTAGTGATTTTATTGTGTCCCAAATTTTCCGAATATCAATAACCCTTCAATAGAAAATAGTGTTGTCATTATTTTCAATACTGCAATGCCCATACTTTCTTCACAATAATTTGTCGAAGAAAAGGACCTTATAGTTTTTTTTTAAAGAGAAAAACACAAACATGGCCATAACTTTTTAACAAAAGAAAAGTTTTTAACTGATTAGGCAAGTTAAGTTTATAGGATAAGAAACGTCCCTATAAACCTTTGGGATTTCCCCTGGGACACACTTCTTAATTACAAGAAATGAAAATGACGAGAAAACGAGGCTTTATGTTCGTACAATTTGAAATATATTCGATACGCGTATTTCGGATGTTACTCGTACTTCCTACTATGCCTGTCGAATATATTATAAATTGTAGAACTTAAGGGGCGTCCACACTATGTCGAATGTGTCGATCGACACAGTCGACATAGTGTGGACGTGTCGATCGACATTTGTCGAGTCGAATGCAACCCGAATGNGACATCCGAATAATAACCTAAGTCAATTTTCCTTTCTTTCTTTATTTTTTAAGTATTTATATTAATATTATTGTGATTTTATAGTTGAACTTTACTGAAGAACAAACTCTCAGTTTCATTGAATTGTCAGGGACCGACCCCAACTCTGGGATTCTACACATGAAGAATTGACAAAACACGTCCACACAGCAGTAGTATGTGTGGACGGAGCAAATGTCGAATGTGTCGAACGACATCGTCGATCGACATAATGTGGACGTAGCTATAGATTCAAGTTTGTTGTCATTTTCAGTTGTTGTATTTGATATTGTTATTTCTTAAGCTAGAAACCTGAGATTTCTTTCAAAATGCATGTTGGATCATTTGTGGATGAACGTGATTTAATTTAAAAGATTATTGAAGTTATACTTCTTTAGGCGCGTTATGAAAAAATGATGAGAGTGAAATATTAAGATGCGCTCGCACCTGTAACAAAAAATTATCAGTGTAACACAAAATTATCACCGCATCAGTGTAGCACAAATCAGGTGGCTTTGTCCTTTATGCCTCACCCTGTACCATTAGTTCAGGTGGCTTTGTCCTTTATGCCTCACCCTGTACCATTAGTTCAGGTGGCTTTGTTCTTTATACCTCACCCTGTACCATTAGTTCAGGTGGCTTTGTCCTTTATACCTCACCCTATACCATTAGTTCAGTTGGCTTTGTCCTTTATGCCTCACCCTGTACCATTAGTTCAGGTGGCTTTGTTCTTTATGCCTCACCCTGTACCATTAGTTCAGGTGGCTTTGTTCTTTATACCTCACCCTGTACCATTAGTTCAGGTGGCTTTGTCCTTTATGCCTCACCCTATACCATTAGTTCAGGTGGCTTTGTCCTTTATACCTCACCCTATACCATTAGTTCAGGTGGCTTTGTCCTTTATGCCTCACCCTATACCATTAGTTCAGGTGGCTTTGTCCTTTATACCTCACCCTATACCATTAGTTCAGGTGGCTTTGTCCTTTATGCCTCACCCTGTACCATTAGTTCAGGTGGCTTTGTCCTTTATACCTCACCCTGTACCATTAGTTCAGGTGGCTTTGTCCTTTATGCCTCACCCTGTACCATTAGTTCAGTTGGTTTTGTCCTTTATGCCTCACCCTGTACCATTAGTTCAGGTAGCTTGTAATATCCATGAAAATGTCACCCACAATTATTAACTTCTCGTAATCTCAAGTATAATCTAGAAGCTACTAAATCATACATAAATTGCAATAATGCACGTCTTAGCAACTATTACAAAAATAAATAAGCGTCCTTTAAGTGTTTTCCAGCCGTACTTTGAACGTAATTTGGGGAGTGAAACTTTTTGAGTGTCCATTCCGCTCGTTTTCCGTTTTATTCTCTTATTAGTTTATGTATTTCCTTTATTTCTTTTCTTCTAATTTCCTGTTTTATTAAAACTTTTCCAACCAGATTTGGCCATATCTTTACCCCCACAGTTTTTGTTATAGACTTTTTGGGATGATAGTAAAAGTTGTTTTTGTTGACAGAAAAAGTCAATCTTCATCTGGGCAAAGAGACACATAGGAAGAAAAAAACTTTAGTTTGAAGGGGTCAGAATCGATTTTTACGTTTAATACAGGATGTAACCGAAAAAAGTACTTTTATTGAAACTTCATATTTGATGGGTCACAAAGCCGTACCCGGCATACATTTTTTTAATGCATCACTTATATAATATTGTGAGGTGTATTGTAACTCATCATCACCACCAATACCACTACCACCACCAAGAATAACAACAACAGCATCAACAAATACAGCAACAACAGTAACAACAACAAGAAACAATAGCAACAACAAAAATAACAACAAAAACAACATCACCTTCCATGACCATCATTTTCAGGTATTAGTCCTGGCTTGTCTGTAATCCTTCGGGCCCCTCCCCCCCGAAAAAAATCTTGGATAAGGCCCTGATGTGTCAAATGAAGGTCAATTTAGGTTTAGATGAAATTTGTACCATCTGTATTAACCCAT
>CM022885.1:37007733-37017763 GCA_012654025.1 Pachypsylla venusta | reverse complement strand
CTTGGTACCAGATATTCTAGTGAACGTTCTCCGTATTTATTTCGGACCTTTGGCTCCACATATTTTCTATTAGTGATTCTTGTATTATATTGACTCTCTGATTCCTTTCTATATTTTTCATCAAAATAATGTTCCAGGAGAACGCAGAAATTGTGCAAACCTTCTATGTTTAAGTTGTTACTATATTTGAAAGGAGTGTTCCAGGAGAACGCAGAAATTGTGCAAACCTTCTATGTTTAAGTTGTTACTATATTTGAAAGGAGTGTTCCAGGAGAACGCAGAAATTGTGCAAACCTTCTATGTTTAAGTTGTTACTATATTTGAAAGGAGTGTTCCAGGAGAACGCAGAAATTGTGCAAACCTTCTATGTTTAAGTTGTTACTATATTTGAAAGGAGTGTTCCAGGAGAACGCAGAAATTGTGCAAACCTTCTATGTTTAAGTTGTTACTATATTTGAAAGGGTTGTTCTGCGTCACCGAAGATTATCATTTTGATGATTCGTCTTTGAATTCTTTGGAGATTTATTAGGTTTGTTTTTAATGCATTTCCATATAAAGTGAATGTAAGATAGAGAGAAATGTAATTTGTTTTATTATTAAGAATCTTTATGATTTTTTAATTACTTAAAATTAAAGAAAGGCTCATTATTATAATCTAAAATGAGCATCCTTAAGATCAGGGGCAGATCCATGGGGGAGACTGGGGGAGAGTTCCCTCCCCCCAAAAGCAATAAGTGAAACAAATTGTTGAAAGCTGTACCTACCTCATACCTATATTATTTTCTCATTCGATACAAATTCCTTAGTTCCCCCCATTAAATTTTACCCTGGGTCCCCCTCTGCTTCAGATTCATTATTAGGTAAACATGTAAATCTGATGGTGTATAAAAAAAATCGTTAAAGTAGGAAAAACCAACAAAAGACACTTTCTCATTTTATAATATTAGATCACCCTATATTTAAAAGAGAAAGGAAGGAGACAGAAAAGTGGTAAAGCGAAGGAGAGAGAGAAAAATAAAATAAAAAAATGGATAGTTTTATATTTCGGCAATCTGCCATTTCCCTTCGTCGGAAAAAAAACTTTTTTTAAAAAAAAAAAAAATATGTAGGTAGTAATTTATCAAAATTTCAAAAAAAAAAAAAGATTTTTTTAAGTCTCCCCCATAAGTATATAAGAAGAAATAGATAACGAAAGATACAAAATAAAACAAGAGTAGACAATTAAGTATTTTTAAAGTTTTTTTGATCGAAATAATTTTGTTCAATTAATCATTCACGCGAGGGGAAAAAATCTTTTTAAAAAGCTCTTCTCGCTGTGTTGTTATAAAAGTTTTAGTGAACTTGTAATTTCATTAACTTTTATAATGGTTGTAATATATGAGATGGCAAATTCATTATTAGACTCGATTTAGGAACACGTGATATTAATCTTTTCAATTAAAATTGGTCTTTTTTCTAAAAATTTAGGAAAATATACATCTATCTTCTTTCTATCTATAATATTAAATCTCAATGTAACGATAAATTTATGTATGTATGTGTGTGTATGTATCACTAATTGTTTAGCCAAAACGGTAAGAGATATCGGAAAATTGATGAGAATGGACCAACCTCCCCCCCCCCCGAAACCATAGGCTAAAACCCTAGGAAAAATATCAGAATTAAAAAATGTCGAACCGTTTTCGAGTTACGACCGATTTTTCGATTTTTGACCGAATTTAGCCGCTTATGATCCGATATCTTGAATTTTGTCGCGACAACATATCAACTCAAAACGAAAAAGTTTTAGGTGGCCTTTTAAACTTTAATTTGGAACATAGTTTGCAAAAAACGGTCCAACCGTTTTCGAGTTATGGCAGTTTTTCCGATTTTTGAAAGGAAAATCATAGAAGCACGGGAACGGCAATGCCTCTAAGGCGCCAATCTATAGGCCGTAGCGAAGCACGAGCGAAACAGCTAGTAGATGGATAAATAGCTTTTTTGATGTAACTCGATATGGTCTCTAGAATATTTGTAGTCAGTTTGATAATAAAAGTCACTTCCGGGGGTCGAACCTGGATCTCACTGTAACCATTTGATTGGCCATTTTTCCATCCTTAGAGCTTTTCAAATTTCAAAAATTCCTAGACGTACAAAAGTTAAGGGGGGGGGGCGTGATCGGCCAATAGTGTCTTTGTAAATTTTTGCTTTGAAGAAATAGTGTCTGAGTAAGTGTTTTCTTTAAAGAAATAGTGTTTGCGTGAGTAAGTGTTTTCTTTGAATAAATAGTGTCTGAGTGAGTAAGTGTTTTCTTTGAATAAATAGTGTCTGAGTGAGTAAGTGTTTTCTTTGAATAAATAGTGTCTGTGTGAGTAAGTGTTTCCTTTGAATAAATAGTGTCTGTGTGAGTAAGTGTTTTCTTTGAATAAATAGTGTCTGAGTGAGTAAGTGTTTCCTTTGAATAAATAGTGTCTGAGTGAGTAAGTGTTTCCTTTGAATAAATAGTGTCTGCGTGAGTAAGTGTTTTCTTGGAATAAATAGTGCTTGAGTAAGTGTTTTCTTGGAATAAATAGTGCCTGAGTAAGTGTTTTCTTGGAATAAATAGTGTCTGAGTGAGTAAGTATTTTCTTTGATCATAATGTACGAGCACACGACTTGCGGATGGGAGATCTAGGAATACCTACCCCTTGAATTTATTTTATGTTAAAAAACTTCCTTTGCGTTGTTTAATAAAGCAATTCAGTTAAGTCATGGTGTACATGTTCATCAGCCTGTAATACGAAATCTGGTTTATATTATACATTTATAACCAAAAAAAATCTCGATATTTGGATATAAGGAAAGCCTATTCTTCTTAGTTAGGCGAAGCTATAATTTTTTTTTTTTGTTCTCAAGGATATCCCGAGCATACCCCTCTCTACAAATATTATCTTGTTCAGTTGAAGATATTTTCCATACTTTGTTTACCCCCGAACTCCACTTTCTCGTGACATATACTAGAAAATGTTTTTGGAAAAGAAAATGTAAAAAGTGAACCTTTGCAACGAAAGTATTTAAATAAAAAGTGCCTTTTTGGTTTCTCTCTTAATTTATCTATTCGATAAAACTTTTCTATGACTGTACAGGGTGGAGGGTATGGACGTAAGTATTCCTGAGATTGCTTTCTTATTTTATTCCTGGGATTGTTTTCTCCTTTTTGACACATCGCAAGAAATCTGAGAAACCCTCTCAAAACTTGAGAGGGTTTCTCGGAAAAGAAAAGCTGGAAAAGATACTTTATTTGATTGGAATACTATGTCAAGAAAAACAATAATAGGGCAGATAAAGTAGTACTGTCTTCAATCGATCTTTTGTAGTCATATCCTATGTGCTATTTGAGTGTGCTAGAAACTTAATTACCTCTTAAATGCGTATTTTTCTAATACTACCTCTGAAGATGTTCTCAAGAGACATCTATTTTATTTTTAGTCATGTGAATATACAGTATTTTCAAAATCTTAAATTTAAATTCTCTACTGTCACAAAAAATTATCACTAGTGGATCTCTGAACTGTAGACCTCACTCACTTAACACTGTGCGTACCAAGGCTATAGCACATATGCTAGACAACAACATTTCCCTTAAGACTCTGTCTAGCAAATTTACTCTCTGTAATCATTTATTTTACATTGGAATATGAAAGTGTGGTCTCCAGGGAACAATTGGGTATACTTGGGCTGGGCAAATTCGAAAAAAATCGCGTCTAGGTTGGAATTTGGTTGGAAAGGGCTGCTAATTTTGGTTTTCCAACCTGGCACCTGTCGGCGACTCTATGACCACCAAAAATTGAGGCAATTCAATGAATCTGGTTAATGTCCATACCGATTTCATGAAAATCGGATATGGCGCCCGAAAGTTATCGTGGTGCAAAATGACGAAAAACAAAAATTATTCCTATCAGCTATTTCCTATCGCCTAACATAAAGAAAAATTATTCCTATCAGCTATTTCCTATCGCCTAACAAAAACAAAAATTATTCCTATCAGCTATTTCCTATCGCCTAACAAAAACAAAAATTATTCCTATCCGCTATTTCCTATCAGCTATTTCCTATCACCTAACAAAAACTAAAATTATTCCTATCCGCTATTTCCTATCACCTAACAAAAAGAAAAATTATTCCTATCAGCTATTTCCTATCACCTAACAAAAACAAAAATTATTCCGATCAGCTATGACTTATTACCTAACAAAATCAAAAAATATTCCTATCAGCTATTTCCTAACACCTAAAAAAAACAAATATTATTCCTATCAGCTATTCCCTATCACCTAACAAAAAAAAAATATTCCTTTCAGCTATTTCCTATCACCTAACAAAAACAAATATTATTCCTATCAGCTATTTCCTATCACCTAACAAAAACAAATATTAATCCTACCAGCTATTTCCTATCACCTAACAAAAACAAAAATTATTCCTATCACCTAAAAAAAATATTCCTATCAGCTATTTCCTATCGCCTACCAAAAAAAAAAAAAAAAAAAAAAAANAAAAAAAAAAAAAAAAAAAAAAAAAAAAAAAAAAAAAAAAAAAAAAAAAAAAACAGAAAAAATATTCCTATCAGCTATTTCCTATCAGCTAACAAAAACAAAAAATATTCCCATCAGCTATTTCCTATCACCTAACAAAAACAAAAATTATTCCTATCAGCTATTTCTATGAACGAAATTAAATGTCCATGCAAGGTTTCATCAAACTCGGCGTTCAAGAATGATCGTGGCAAAAAAAAAGGTAACAAAAGACTTTTCCTATGGAAAAGGCTTTAGTTGGCTTCTCAATACCTAATTTAGGACATAATTTACTAAATATTGACAAACCATTCTAGAGTTACAAGTTCGAATCCGGGATCGGGCAAAATAAAACTTAGGAAATACTAATTATTTAGCCAAAACAGCATATATCTATTTTCCGAAAAATATCTTGAACCGTTTCCGATTTTTCGGCCGATTATTTTGCGTTTTAAATAGGACCTACTTCTCAACGGCACGATGTAATCAAGAAAGGTGCCGTATTCACAAAAAATCTTGTTTTAACGGAATAATGGAGCAATATGCTAAAGTTTATGTGGTGCGCGAAAATTCGAGGTGAAACGGATGGCTCCGCCCGTTTTTGTCTGCGGACACACCTGTATTATAATAGACGCTCGATCTGAAGTTCTTAATTCAGATCGACCGTTAGGACAATTCCCGGTTTTCTATTGGCTAATGATATTGAGTTCACCCAATAGCAATTTCGTTATTTCGTATTAATTCTAAACAATTAATAAGTTCTCTTGGCATGTCGATATAACATTTCGACATCGGATGATGTATAACTTGAATTCTTTGTTCTACTTAACATTGTTTAAATTTGATGCAAGAGTCGATACCACACAAGATATCCTGAGAATTGCTAACACTTATGATCCAGCTATTATACTGGGTGTATTTTACGTGGAACAAAATAAAAAAGGGAATTCTGTTAGATTGAAAATAGCCCTGAAATTTGTTCGGGCAATGAGACCCAGAAATACAACCTTGAAACGTGACTTTTCAATAACCCAGTATAGAAATACATTCGCACACAAAAAAACAACATAACAATCTAAATTGCACTTTTATTTAGTTTGTTGAAAAGTTTTCAGTGTAAATATAAAAGTCATATCAGTAAATAGCATATTGCTTTTCCTATTATCTACACAACATTGTCTTTCTAGGAACAAAATAAAACTAGTTTAATATACAAATCTATGAGCTGTGACGATTATTCTGACAATTTATGAAAATAATATCCGGGCGCCTTGGAGGCATGACCGTGATGAAAAAAAAAAAAACACAAAAAATTCTGCTAATGAGAGTGTAAAGAATATTGGATCTGTTGATGATGATACTCTCATCCTCTCTTCGTATTTATTTATAGTTCATTCTTGTTCTAACCATAGCAAACGTTGCTCTAAAATATATAGTAATGATGAGGGCGGGGTATTTATTATCCATGAACACCAGAAGCAGTTATTAAGATGAAAATTATGAGTTTTAGTGGAACCGATACCTAATTTGGAATGTTAAAAAATAAAACGATCGTAGTAATAACTAATACTTAATTACCAAGATCAATATTTTTAACGAATACTTTGATGAAAAATAGAGGTCAGATTGGCCTTTGNTTTTTTTTTTTTTTTTTAAATTTATTTATTTATTATTTATTCATATACATACAAAGATAATTTTCCCTAAGCTAATAAGATTCTAAGGAACAAGTTATAGATTATTTGTTTGTAAAAATTTGACCAAACAGGTTTTTTCTGAAAACCTGTAATGGCGACCAAAAAAACACCGATGATCCGCCATGTGGAACTGAATGAAGACAATACACCTGACACAATAATCTATAGTTATAAGCTATAGATTATTGTGTCAGGTGCCATGAGCTATAGTTATAAGCTAATATAGTTTATTGTTCCAGGTGCTATAAGCTATAGTTATAAGCTTTAGATTATTGTGTCAGGTGTTATAAGCTATAGATTTGTTTATAAGCGACTTATAAATGCATAACCCACAGTTGGTATACTAACTCATAATCGACGTATCAAAGTAGCTTGACAATGGTAAAACGTCGATACTTGTATTTCGGAGCACAGATTACTCTTAAAATTTAGGTAGGAAATATGAATGGAAAAAAATCGAAAGTTCAAGAGGATGCCACCACAGTTATCATCAAAAACGTCACTTTTTATCGGTGAAGTTGTAAAAAATAAGCGAAAATACTCCCCACCACAAAATAAAACTTAATCTATAAATCTAGCCAGCGTCTATGGTGCGTTAAATACACCAGTTTCCGTTCGATCAATGTAGTTAAGCAACGTCTAGCGAGGTTGTACCATGTGGTTGTTCACGTGGGTTCGCGGCCTCGTGATGCTAGGTGTGGTCAATGTGGGTAGCTGGTTTTCATGTTTCCAGCGAATGGAGGGTAAAACCCCCGTCTCGAATGACAGATATATGTTAAAGAGACGCTAGACCAAATTTTAAATAAAAATCTTTAAATCTCTCAGAAAAAATAGCAAAACCACTTTAATGATGGCGCTATCCTTGGGACCAAAAAAGACGCATACAAAGTTGCTGGTATCAGTTTGTATGTTGCCATTATTTCTTTTTGGTACACTCACATGAGCATTACACATGTTTTAAGTGTTCATCATAACATTACAGGAAATCCCTTCTAATCTCTTAGGGTCATATTATAAAATTCCACTTCACTTGTAAAATTTCTATTTTTATATTAGAATAAAATTACAAGTAATTTTTTTGGTCAGAACATTTTTTAAAATACAAATCAGACACTTAATTGGTATAGTGACCACTCCAACTCAAACTCAAGTGGAGTTTTAGAATATGGGCCTTAGCAATACTTCAAATATCTCAGCATGTACCTACAGATTAACTCTACGACGCTGTCACTGATTGTTGCTTTCACTCAATTGTCCTCAAGGTTGATGAGTGCATCGCGTAATACATTCAAATAAGAAATATTCGAATATTTTTTTTTAAAATATCGACTTCGTCGGATATCGGATGATAAAATCATCCGGTAGTTTTACGGAGACTGTCGACCTGACACAATACTGAAATGATTAGGATTGCTCTATCCTTTTACCAATTTTTTTTTTTTTTATCAAAAAAATATCACTTTTATAAATTCACCAGGGACGTAGATCTGTAGTAGGGATGGGATTTTCGACGCACTTACATGAGTCGACTCGATCGACTCCTCAATATGAGTCGACTCTCGATCTCGACTCTTTTCGAATGCTAATTTTAAAAACAACTTATTTGATCAGAAAGACATAATAAAACCAATTGACAGAAGTGGTATCTACCAAATAAACGTCCCCAACTTCGGTGAATACATTAAAAAGATATCACAATTAATCGTTGTCAGAAAAAAAACACAATTTTCGTTCAGTAAAGAACAAACAATCGGTTAAATTTAATTTGCTGATTTTATGATTACCAATAATAATAATATACCTGTATTAGCCTGCAACATCGAAATCAAGCTTCTGTTTTATAATAAGGTTGTACAACTTTTACGGACCTAATGAGGTATCATTAGGTCCATAAAAGTGTTCATCATAACAGTCTATATAGGTTGCCAACCTCAAGGTTGGCAACCTATACCAGCTCTGAGGCTGCTCCAGTGATTCTAATAGGTAAATAATAGAAAGATTTCAGAATAATGTTTTGAGACCCAAAGTCAATGCCCATCCGAGAACACGTCAAGTGTCAATATTGAGGCCGTCCATTACCTCGAGGTTGGCAACCTATATAGACGTTTCAAAAGAAGAAAACCTCACGAGCTCTCATAGAGCTCAATCTCTTTGTGCTTTTTCAAAAAAAAAAAAAAGGTACTCGTAAGTCGACTCTTTGAAGAGTCGACTCGCGGATGACTAACCCATCCCTAATCTGTAGCAATAGTATCCCATTGCGGTTTGCTATTACTAGTATTTTTTGACGTAGCGTCATCTGTTATTGACTAGATATGGGCCGTTGTATAATGTTATTTACGGGAACTCATTTACAAAAATTCTATCTCTTAAAAAGGTTCATGGTTTTTATCTTTCAAAAAGCCCAGAATATCCATGTTATAAAATATTTATGCAAATTCTTGAATTTTTAATATAAAATTTTTGAATTATTCAGGAAAAGACAAAATATTTCCTTTACGAGTAAATATACTAAGAAAATATTATTATAACAAATAGTAAGTGGTATAAATTTAATTTAAATCTAACCTAGTAATTCTGTGATCTATTTCAATTATGTGACATCACATTGAGTAACCCAAACACTAATCTGCTAATTCTATATGAATTTAATAAATGTATCATACCCAGGGTGGGTTCCATGGGGATTGTCTATTCCAATACTACAGCACAAACGGTAGCAGCTAGCGAAAAATTGATGGAAATAAACCTCCAACAATTATAGTCTACGACCCCAGGCAAGGCCGTACCCAGGGCTTCAGACCCCCCNATGAAAATACTCTACTTTGCACGTGACTTATAATATTAAAAAAAACAGCAACAACAAAATCATTAACAACAAAAACAACATAACCTTCCATGATCATCATTTTCTGGTGTTAGTCCTGGCTTGACTGTCAATGCTTCGGACCCCCCTCCNNCCCCCCCCGAAAAAATCTTGGTTATGGTTCTGAAATTTCTATACCAAATTCATCAAAATTAGATAAAGCGTTCATGAAAAAAAAAAAAAACACACAAATAGAAGTTTAAAGAACTAGAAATCATTGTGGCTCGCTAGAATCCACACTTGTGGGAAGTTTGATGTAATAACACAATGAAATACTAATAATAATGGCGAAGCAGGCGTGGGTGTTGAGTATTGGCTTATTATACTCAATAATGAACCTTTGGAATCGTCATGAAAAAATATCCCCTTCTTGGTCCCATTTGGGATCTAATTACACCCCAAAACTTTTCGTCCCCAAACCTGCAAACCAAATTTCATCAAACTCGGACAACGCTAAGTGGCAAAAATGCCCATCACGGCGCGGCGGCAGACTAAGGATTTTTCTATTTATTTATTGGATTTTTGGATTCTACGTTTGTACTTGGAAACGTAAAATATCAATTTTTTTTTTTTTTTTGCGTGAGGGGTATTTTTTTAGCTAGTAAAAAATAAACCAATGTGTCACATTGTCAGAGTTTTTGCAGCACTATCTATAATCTATTTTTATGTTCTTGTATTCCAAAACTGATCTGATTTCAACTTATCAAACAGTCACCTTTTTTTTATCACTGATAGCTACGTTCGGGGTGACACCGTTCCAAAGCTTAGCTCGACAGAGACTGGCTTTCTCTGCTGTACTGATATTTAGGATCAAGTTTGGATTAGGTTTGGCATAAACGCACACTGATTTTTTAAATCTACATCACTAGACCACAGGTCCTTATCCAGGTTTTTATTTGGGGGGGGGTTTCATCCAAAGATTTTATTTCGTGGGGGGG
>CM022885.1:36971548-36985964 GCA_012654025.1 Pachypsylla venusta | reverse complement strand
GGGGGGGCGATCGCCCCTACCGCCTCCCCCTGTATCCACTTCTGGATCAATTAAGGGAGTTTATAGGGACGGCAAAACTCCAATGACTGGGCCTGAGCAAACGATTTTTTTTTTAAAAAAAATGAATGAATAGAATTTTGTTAGGAGTCTTAATATTACATGGCCTAGTCCTTAATATAAAAAGTAATGTACAGGAAAATTGAAAGTTGAACTTAATCTAAAATGTGTTGAAAAAATTATGACTTTTCTCTTTAAAAAAAAAAATGCGTGAATAACTTTCTTTTTATTTTAAGAACATTTTCCATCAATGTTCTCATATTTCGCATCTCAAGTAACATTTAGCATGTGTCACTTGAATGAAAATTCTCGTTCAGGGAAAAGTAACTCATGTTGAATGTCTTTGTTGAACATTTTCTACTGCCTAACTTAGATATTAAATTCTCGTGACAATTTCTCAAATTATTTTTAGCAGATTTTTAAGTATTATACAGGGTGTTTCAAAAGGTTATGCAAAAAAAGAAATCACATATAGTAGAGCTCACATAAAGGCCACCTTGCTTAATAAACCCCTATACGGAAATGGACACCAAGGTAGCTAGGGTCAGCGGATTTAAGTCTATATCTGAGGGGGGCGGTATAGCATTTAGGTAAGGGATACTTCCGGAGGGTATGGAATACCCCCAGGCACAGGGGGGTCGGGGCCGCCGCCCCCGGGTAAAATTATGAATAATTAGAATTGTCCTACGCTCAATCTTTGTGATTTTAAAAGGTCAACGGTTGGTTTTAGACAAGAGCTATTCCGGTTTTTTTTTTGTAGCAAAACAAGTTTTAGAAGACATGTCATACCTTAAAACACCAAAAAAGTACGCATCAAAAAGTTTTAGGCATTTTCATTTCATGACCCCCCCCCATAACTCCGCCCCTGATCGGGGGAAAAGTGTCAAATACGCACCAAAGAAGCATGATAACAATCAGAGACGTCATGCAAAAAATGAAGTCAATCGCAAAATAATTCGATTTTTAATAATTATTTTCCCAACTTTAAGTGTCAACTTTGGGTGGCCCTAGCTACCTTGGGGTTCATTTCCGTATAGGGGTTTATTAAGCAAAGTGGCCTTTATTTCATCTCTGCTATACGTGTTTTTTTTTTTTTTTTAATAACCGCTCNTTTTTTTTTTTTTTTTGGAATAACCTTCTGAAACACCGCTTATGTTTTCTCAGATTTGTTGACCAAATTATTTAGATGAGTCTGAACAAAATTGATATTTAAGTGTAGAAATCAATTATGATGTTCTTTTAAATTATCTACAAGGTGATTTCAAAGAAATTTGTTCAATTTTGAGGACAATTTTATCGGAAAGATTTTCGCATATTGGTACATAAAAAGAAATCTCTATAGTTTGCATTCAAGAGTACGACCTCTAAGTTTGTCGAAGTATTCTTTTGATTTTGGAATCACCCTGTATGAAGCAATACGGATTATACAAGATGGGACTTTTGATCTTTGAAATCACCCCGTATACAGTATGAAGCAATACGGATTATACAAGATGGGACTTTTGATCTTTGAAATCACCCTGTATACAGTAGGAAGCAATACGGATTGTACAAGATGGGACTTTTGATATTTGAAATCACCCTGTATACAGTAGGAAGCAATACGGATTGTACAAGATGGGACTTTTGATCTTTGAAATCACCCTGTATACAGTAGGAAGCAATACGGATTGTACAAGATGGGAATTTTGATCATTGGAATCACCCTGTATACAGTATGAAGCAATACGGATTGTACAAGGTGGAAAGTGGGAATTTTGATCTTTGAAATCACCCTGTATACAGTATGAAGCAATACGGATTATACTAGGTGGGACTTTTGATCTTTGGAATCACCCTGTATACAGTAGGAAGCAATACGGATTATACAAGATGGGACTTTTGATCTTTGAAATCACCCTGTATACAGTAGGAAGCAATACGGATTGTACAAGATGGGACTTTTGATCATTGGAATCACCCTGTATACAGTATGAAGCAATACGGATTATACAAGGTGGGACTTTTGATCTTTTGAATCACCTTGTATACAGTATGAAGCAATACGGATTGTACAAGGTGGAAAGTGGGACTTTTGATCATTGGAATCACCCTGTATACTGTATGAAGCAATACGGATTATACAAGGTGGGACTTTTGATCATTGGAATCACCCTGTATACAGTATGAAGCAATACGGATTATACAAGGTGGGACTTTTGATCTTTGAAATCACCCTGTATACAGTAGGAAGCAATACGGATTATACAAGATGGGACTTTTGATCTTTGAAATCACTCTGTATATATTATGAAGCAATACGGATTGTACAAGGTGGAAAGTGGGACTTTTGATCTTTTGAATCACCCTGTATACAGTAGGAAGCAATACGGATCGTACAAGGTGGGACTTTTGATCATTGGAATCACCCTGTATACAGTATGAAGCAATACGGATTATAAAAGGTGGGACTTTTGATCTTTTGAATCACCCTGTATACAGAAATCTATTTCTCTACCAACTGAGAACTGAGCTAACTGAGATTAATACTTCGGAAAAGACGGCAATTGTGCAATTTTCTTTCAATAATGAGAACATAAGAAAAAACTGCATTATTTAATTCAAACATCTCATTCCAATGTTAGCATAAAAATAATTAGAAGACTCAAAGAGAATTTGGGTCATCTGCCTGTGCGTGATGTGGCTACATGCAACAGACATTGATTGAACTCACTTAGAAACGTCAATGAAAACAAATAGAAGCAGATACAGTCGAAGAAGTTTGGACAGGGAACAAGTAAATCACTCCAATCGATCAAGTTTTGAGACAAATGTTCTTGAATTAATACAAAACCCAAACTGTAATGAATTGTGCTGTTACATAAATCGCATTGTCAATATGGGGGAACTCAATCATTTCTTCATCTTCATATCCCGATAAAATTTGTTTATCTCCTCCTTGAGCCTTGAAAGCACTATCCCGTTGTATTGCAATAGGAATTTAAGCTTTACCCATCCCAACAGTCTGGAAGTCAGTTTTCTTCATTTCATCTTCTCCTTGAGCCTTGAAAGCACTAACCCGCTGTATTGCAATAGCAATTTGAGCTTCACCCATCCCAACAGTCTGGAAGTCAGTTTTCTTAATTTCGTCTCCTCCTTGAGCCTTGAAGGCACTAACCCGCTGTATTGCAATAGCTATTTGAGCTTCACCCATCCCAACAGTCTGGAAGTCAGTTTCCTTAATTTCATCTCTTCCTTGAGCCTTGAAAGCACTATCCCGCTGTATTGCAATAGGAATTTAAGCTTTACCCATCCCAACAGTCTGGAAGTCAGTTTTCTTAATTTCATCTCTTCCTTGAGCCTTGAAAGCACTAACCTTCTGTATTGCAATAGCAATTTGAGCTTCAACCATCCCAACAGTCTGGAAGTCAGTTTTCTTAATTTCATCTCTTCCATGAGCCTTGAAAGCACTATGCCGCTGTATTGCAATAGGAATTTAAGCTTTACCCATCCCAACAGTCTGGAAGTCAGTTTTCTTAATTTCATCTCTTCCTTGAGCCTTGAAAGCACTAACCTGCTGTATTGCAATAGCAATTTGAGCTTCAACCATCCCTACAGTCTGGAAGTCAGTTTTCTTAATTTCATCACCTCCTTTAGCCTTGAAAGCACTAACCCGCTATATTGCAATAGCAATTTAAGCTTCACCCATCCCCACAGTCTGGAAGTCAGTTTCCTTAATTTCATCTCTTCCTTGAGCCTTGAAAGCACTATCCCGCTGTATTGCAATAGGAATTTGAGCTTTACCCATCCCAACAGTCTGGAAGTCAGTTTTCTTCATTTCATCTTCTCCTTGAGCCTTGAAAGCACTAACCCGCTGTATTCCAATAGCAATTTGAGCTTCACCCATCCCAACAGTCTGGAAGTCAGTTTTCCCAACAGTCTGGAAGTCAGTTTCCTTAATTTCATCTCCTCCTTGAGCCTTGAAAGCTGTAACCCGCTGTATTGCAATAGCAATTTGAGCTTCCCCCATCCCAACAGTCTGGAAGTCCATTTTCTTAATTTTTGTGCTTAAAAAAAGTATACTTATAAAAAGATTTAAAATAGAAATTTATATATAGGACAGAATATTTATAAAAGGATTTAAATTGAGGTGCTCCATCAACTTATTCAAGATGTTTTTAACCTTTTCGACGATATCCACGCTGTTGTTCAGAACAAAAAGTGCTATAGTCCCTGATGGGGCACTATATGATATTATTATTTAGATTGGTAAGGTCTGCATTCTATTTGAATGGATTCATTATGATCTACATTTCGGGGAAGTGTTGGTATTAATGATTTATATTAGCGTTACTTTTACTAAATATATTATTCAATTCCATTTGGAGTAACCCTGTTGAAACCAGACGCTCCATAATATAAACAAACGTGGGGATGATATTATTTGAATGGATGGTAGTCTATCTTTAGCCGAGAAAAAATCTGGTTGAAATCAGACGCTCCATCACCGAAACAAACATGGTGATGATATTGTTTGAATGGATGGTAATCGATCTTTGGCCGGGAAAAAATCTGGTTGAAACCAGACGCTCCATCATCGAAACAAACATGGGGTTGATATAGTTTGAATGGAGGGTAGGGTAGTTGATCTTTGGCCGGGAAAAAATCTGGTTTAAACCAGACGCTCCATCATCGAAACCAACATGGGGTTGATATTGTTTGAATGGAGGGTAGGGTAGTCGATCTTTGGCCGGGAAAAAATCTGGTTGAAATCAGACGATCCATCATCGAAAAAAACTTGGGGATGCTATTGTGTGAATGAATGGTAGTCGATCTTTGGCCTGGAAAATTTCTGGTTGAAACCAGACGATCCATCATCGTAACAAACATGGGGATGATATTGTTTGAATGGATGGTAATCGATGTTTAGCCGGGAAAAAATCTGGTTGAAACCAGACGCTCCATCATCTAAACAAACATGGGGATGATATTGTTTGAATGGATGGTAGTCGATCTTTGGCCTGGAAAAAATCTGGTTGAAACCAGACGCTCCATCATCTAAACAAACATGGGGATGATATTGTTTGAATGGATTGTAGTCTATCTTTGGCCGGGAAAAAATCTGGTCGATACCAGACGCTCCATCATCGAAACAATCATGGTAATGATATTGTTTGAATGGATGGTAGTCGATATTTGGCCGGGAAAATCTGGTTGAAACCAGACGATCCATCATCGTAACAAACATGGGGATGATATTGTTTGAATGGATGGTAGTCGATCATTGGCCGAGAAAAAATTTGGTTGAAATTTGACGCTCCATCATCGAAACAAACATAGGGATGCTATTATTTGAATGGTGGGAAGCGATGTTTGGCCTGAAAAAATTTCAAAATTGGTACGAAGAACCAATCGCCCATGAGGACGCCTATCATTGATATGTAAGTACACCAAAATCATCAAGACCAAACAACAAAGATTCAAATATTCAGAAGGTTTTCTGAAATCACTACGAGACGTTATGACGGAGGTGGCACACTGAACGGTCGTTTCGCTCCACCATATCTGTTGTGATTTACTTTATCTCAGGAAAATGCGACTTTTCTTGCGATCTAATATCAATATTAAAGTTTAAAATTCTGAAAAAGTGGCCGGTCCCATGAAGAAGCCCCTGATTTTTACCTCTGTTCGTCATGTGGTGCATATAAAAATAGAAGTACCTTTTGTACAAGGATAAAATGAATACTCGTACATAAACAAAGAAACCATTAGAAAAATTCCTGTAAAGCTTTGATGAACTCAGTAGAAGAATGTTCGTTAAATTTTACAACAAACAAAATAAGATTCGCCATTAAAATACAATGCTTTGTTTTGAAAATAAAAATATGTTCGTATCTTTAAATAAGATAATAATAGTTCGAACAAGAAGGAAAAAGCGGGAAGAAAAACATTCCTGGGCTGTGTCAATGTGAAAATTCAGGAAATTGTATTGTGTTGATAACACATGTAGCTACCTATGTTGAGGAAAATAAAAGTTGAAAGTTCGTAAACAAAAATATAAGATGTTGAAATTTATGAAAATTGGAATGTAATAGAAAAGTGTTTCGATTCGCCAAGTCACAATAAAATACAGGGTTAGAAAGTATGGTTTCTTATGTACCCTTTAAAATGCATTCGGCTGTCTCAAATGTTGATCAATACAGTATGTCTTAGAAGTCCTGCCCGGTGCCCATAACTTTGGAACCGCTTGGAATTTTTGAATTCTGTTTGTTTATAGGGGTAGAAAAGGGCGCATATGGCCATTCGAATGGTAATATCTGTATCCAGGTTCGAATCCTGGAAGTGGCTTTTTTTGACACAAAGTGTCGATTTCTCGGGAAATTTAAATAGAATGGTACAAATATTTCTTTGAAGAATAAAATAAGGAATATTAATATTTTTATTTTTCCAAAAAAATAATCAGGGGCGGAGTGAGAGGGGTTCAAATCTAAAACGTGTTACACCCTGTATAACGGAAACCGAATTTAATTTTGATGTAGAAATTAGTTAAGAGTGGATCAAAAAATGTTTTTCATCTACATAAGTGATAAAATTAACAACTTCTAAGTTTTATCAGTGCCAAAGGCCTAGATAACCAAATCTCGTATTTCTACCAGAGCTTAAAATGACGTCTTTTAGAAAATGGCCATTTTGAGTTAGAAGGTCTGAAGTAAGTATATGATTTAAGACTTAAAATGGGGAGTGGACTCAATAATGAACCATTTTAGCAAAAAAATAATAATTACTAACCCTCACACTCATTCACAACAGAGCCGTATTAATGAGACAATTTCTATAGAAAAACTGCATATTAAGAACACTTCAATTAATACAGTTTTTCTATAGAAATTGTCTCATTAATACGGCTCTGTTGTGAATGAGTGTGAGGGTTAGTATTTTCTTACTTCAGACCTTCTAACTCAAAATGGCCGTTTTCTAAAAGACGTCATTTTAAGCTCTGGTAGAAATACGAGAGTTGGTTATCTAGGCCTACGGCACTGATAAAACTTAGGAGTTGTTATTTTTATCACTTATGTAGATGAAAAACCTTTTTTGAGCCAGTCCTAACGAATTCCTACATCAAAATTAAATTCTGTTTCCGTTATACAGGGTGTAACTGGCTCCGCCCCCGATTGTTTTTTTGAAAAAATAAAAATGGTAGTATTCCTTATTTTATTCACACTTTTCTTCAAAAAAATATTTGTACTATTCCATTTAAATTTCCCGAGAAATCGACACTTTGTGTTAAAAAAAAGCTACTTCCAAGATTCGAACCTGGATACTGATGTTACCATTCGAATGGCCATGAGCCCTTTTCTATCCTTAGAAACAAACAGAATTCAAAAATTCCAAGCGGTTCCAAAGTTATGGGCACCGGGCAGGACTTCTGAGACATACTGTATATTGAGCTCTTTCAATGATTTGCAATTTTGTATACAGAAGGATAATTATGTGTTCCATATCAATTTATTCAATCAAAACGTGGAAAAATATTACCAAATTAATAATTTCTACACGTCGCGTCGTGACGCATAGAGAAACGCACGACCTGTCAATTTAAATGTGAAGGTTATTTGACGTGTTTTTATATCAATGACACATTCGAGGAATATTTACTTTTTTTTTATAATTCCCTGAAGAAAGTTATCAACGAAAAATAGAATGGCAGCAAAATTCCATCCTGTGTGTTATGGGATATGAAACGTTATAGAATTAGAAAATGTCTACCATCAAGACCCCAATCGGCCCTAATTTAGGCCTTATCAGCCATTTCTAGAAACTAATGAGCCATGAATGTTCACACCAATTTTCATTAGAAGCGGACCAAGCATTCGAGAGTAATCGTATTAGGTAAAAAGACAAACAGATAAATTAATGCAACATCGGGTGTCCTCGATTCATTCGGCCAAGTATTCTTGAGGATTTTTCTCAGAGTTCTCAATTGTTTTTTTTTTGTTTTTTTTGTGTTTTTCTTTTTACTAATCTAGCCGCGTAAAGTCTATATTGATAAATTAGTGACAACTAAATAATGAATATGAAAATATCAATACAATAAAATTTACACAAGTCATAGAACAACAATAAAGAATTGACAGGTGGCGCGAAACAGATCTAAAGTATCGGAAACTTTGTTGTAGATAATTTTCGATCAAATTAGTTAGTGTAAGTAGTGAATTAGAAGCTAGGATTTCTTCTTAGCAAAGGAATTATAAAACATTTGTTCTTAGCATCTATAAGGACCCCTGTATAAAATTGTTATCTTTAAATCTGTAAAATATAAAACTTATAAACTGGATGTAATCTTTTCATATATATCTTCAATATGGACCTATCAGTTTTGAATTTCGGTGACAATCAAGGTCGACTTTAACTTTGTCGACAGGAATACGAAATAGATCTGGAGATAATTTTGTAAACAAGGTTATGAGATTTTTCAGACATAATATTCTCGAAACAAACTCGTGGATTATTTCAAGCGAGATTTCCGAGATAGGTATCCGCACGTGATGAGGCTGTCAAATTGTAGAAATTATTATGATTAATTGTGGCGGCCCTTCCTTTCGGAATTCCAAGTGCTGCGCCCACTAGTTAGGACTTTTGCACACCAGTTTTTCCACGTCTAATATCTCTCACCCAGCCCTGAAATTGCCGCACCCCTAATGAAGTTCAGCAACGATTCTACTGGGTTAGAGTGTATCTCTATGAATTCACAACTCGGGAACCCTAATTGTAGAGATAAATCGACATAACTGTCTTTATCAACACAACCGATCTATCAGTGTGCGTCGACAATCATCATCATTATTACCATTCAATTTCCATCCGAAGGGCCTCTCACAATTCCTTCCATCCTCAGCAACATGTGTTCAGACTCTTCCTTCGGCCTTCTTGATAAAATCTTGCCATCTTATGATATTATTTGAATGGATGGTAGTCTATCTTTAGCCGAGAAAAAATCTGGTTGAAACCAGACGCTCCATCATCGAAACAAACATGGGTTTGAAATGGAGCGAACCGTTCTTTGGCCATCCTTCGGATATCACTCTTGAGCTAATTTTGCCCATTTTATTGCGGGCATTCTGACCGCATGACGGCCCATGTACATTTTTTTCTTTATCAACTCACTGGTTTTACTTGAGTTTTACGCCGAATTTCTCTATGCGATCTTTAAGTTTTATCCCTAATTATGAGTCAGCGAGTAAACCAAGGGCTTTTGCGTTTTATAAGAATAAACAAGCTCCCTTTCAGTGTTCTCTGACATATCCACTATTCATAGGACTCAAAATGAAAACATTCATTCCCCATCCTGTACATTAGAAAGATTTTATAAAAAAGGTTCCATTCGAAATTGAACTCGGTGTTCATTGACACGGAAGTGTATCTCAACGCAGTAAATACAAACTTGTTGATTGAGTTAGAATGCACTTTGCTAAAGACAACTTTACTTTAGCAGAATTAATTTATTCCATTAACACAATCACTGCAAGACTTTGTGTAATTTTTATCATCATCCTAATGGCATAATCGTCTTCGATGGTTGTTAGCGCACCAGATGAAATCATAGAGCACGGAAAGAAATGTTAGCGCACCTAATGAAAAATGGCTAACGACAGTATCCATCGAATTGGGTTCAGCCGAAATATAATTTGGATTCTAGATAATAAAATACTGTCTCTATCATTCTGAAAAACATACATATTTTTCAAGTTACATATTTTTCTTATTTTCACCTTTCTAAATTTATTGGAGAAAAACAACATCTCATTGTATATTATAACTAGGTATGTCCGTGGACAAAAACGGGCGGAGCCATCCGTTTCACCTCGAATTTTCGGGCATCACATAAACTTTAGCATATTGCTCCATTATTCCGTTAAAACAAGATTTTTTGAGAATACCGCACCTTTCTTGATTGCATCATGCCGTTGAGTAGTAGGTCCTATTTAAAACGCAAAATAATCGGCCGAAAAATCGGAAACGGTTCAAGATATTGTTCCGAAAATAGATGTATGCACCCTTGGGGGTATATATATATTCGATATCCTTCAACGTTTTGACTAAACAATTAGTATTTCCTAAATTTTATTTTGCCCGATCCCGGATTCGAACTTGTAACTCTGGAATGGTTTGTCAAAATTTAGTAAATGATGTCCTAAATTAAGTCTTGAGAAGCCACCTAAAACTTTTTCGCTATGAGTTGATATGTTGTCGCGACAAAATTTAAGATATCGGACCATGACTCTCTAAATTTGGTAAAAAATCGGAAAATCGCCAAAAAATCGGAAACGGTTAAAGATATCGTTCTGAAAATAGATATATGCAGAATATGAATTTGGTAAAAATCGGTTGAGTAGTTTCGGATAAGTAGGGTAACAAAAGTTTGCAGTTTGTAGGGAGTATAAGGCTACGCTTCGCTCCGCCCAAAAATTGTATAAAAAAAAAAACAATATGAAAGAAGCAATTACCCAGAATTTTATACCAGAGCTACTAAAGAGTTTTTGTCTGTAACTCATCTGCTTAAATTGTCATAAATCTTATAATACGTTAAACAAAGGTCGCAGGGACAATTGCAAACGGCCTCCATAGTTCTCTGTATTTTTATTGTTCTTCTACAACAAGCATTTTTCTTGATTTTTGGATGATAAAATTGATTGCCTTCAAATAATTATCCTCCGACCGATGTATACTCTTTTTTTTTTGTATCGTGTTTATTGTTTATATTGGTTAAAATTGTTTTGGAACTAACTAGACGAGAAGGCCTTCATTTCCCCCGTCAGTTTTGGTTTATTATTTTTTAATAATGAATCTTCGGAATCTTCACGAAAAAAAAAAAAAAAAAAATACATCCTCTCAAATTTATTTTACATTTGAATCAGTCGAAAAACGCTTTGCCATCATGTTTGAACTTTAGAGCGGAAAAGTGATTGGGGTCGAGATCAGGTTAGTAGGGAATCGTTTGTATGCACTGTTTTATTAGAAGCGTGTGACTAGTGCGTTGTCCTGGTAAAAGAATTTCTTTGTTTCCCCCGAAAAGGTCCAATTTTTCGAATACTCTCAGGCCCTGCAATTACTGCAGCTCGAACCATCACAAGTTTTCTTATGGCCATTTTCTGGAATAGAAAAAAAATCTCGATAGCCGCTGACTGCTCGTACGATTTGTTATTTGACGTTCCTGCATAATCATAAAACCATTCTTTTACTGAAAATCTCAATACAATCGGTTCAATCCACACCGATGATCCTTCACAAATTGAAAACAAAGAAAATCATGCCCTGCCAACCATTTCCGGCAGAATATACAGTAAGATTTGTTCGTACAATTCTGCATAAATTTATGTTATTAATTTTTAAATAAATTAAAACAAAACCCTTACCAAAAAGCCAAAAACACTATTTATAAAGAAACTAGTTTCGAATCATTCGATTCATCATCAGACTCATCTTCCAGTTGAGTCAACTTCCATCTTTAGACTCGACTAGACTGATGATAAATCGTAACTAGGTTATTTATAAATAATTATAAATAGTATTTTTGGTAGTTAAGTGTTTTGTTTTAATTTATTTATTTAAAGCTGTTTTCCCGTGCTTCGCTACGGTTACAAAATTCAACAACAATTTCGAGAACGCGAAATTAAATCTTCTCAATGTTAGATTTTTGTTGGAACCGACCCCCAGAGTGAACACGGCTCCTATTTAGAAAATTCAATATTTTACTCAAAGATATTACTTTTTGCACTGCGGAACACCTTCGTATAAAATTTCAGCTTTCTCGCTCATCCCGAAGTAATATTTCTTAACTATGGGTTTTTGGTGGAACCGACCCTCAGAGAGAGCACCACTCCCAGTTAGAAAATTCAATATTTTATTCGAGGGTTTGAATTTTCGTACTTCGGAATACCTTTGTATCAAATTTCATCTTTCTCGCTCATCTCGAAGTGGTACTTCTCAATTCCGATTTTTTGGGGGTAAAACCCGTCCAAAAATCGGGGAAAAACCGGAAATTTTCAAAATTTATATTTTTTATGGGGTCCTTGTATACTATTTTAGTATACAAGGAGGGGTCTATTCTCGGTCATTTTCTTTTAGTTTGCCCAGAAAAAAATTGCAAAAAGACCCGCTAAATAGCATCATTTTTGGCGTTAACTTGCTCCCACTTGAACTTTATTTTTTTTCCTTTCTTATTACGAACCTACATACTAAAAGGGACCTGTGTGCCAAATTTCAAGTCCCTACGTTTAGCCATCGTGGAGCTACATTGATTATCATCAGTCAGTCAGTAACCTGCCTTGGTAGCTCAGTGGTCAAGCGCTTGCCTGGTAATCAGGAGGTCGCGGGTTCAAAACCCAGCCAAGGTAGGATTTTATCCTCTCAATTAATTGAGAATTTGACCACAATAATAGTACAAGCTTACTGCTGGGGTAAAGGGATTCGTTAGTCTCATTCGAGCAGTATAAATAAGCAGTATTATTATTACATCAGTCAGTCAGTCAGTATACCAACTGGGCTTTGCGTTTTTTTCGTCTTGCTGTTGTCTTCTCATTATCACTTGCAACATTAGAGCATACATTTTCTGCCAGCTGTGAAAGTGTTAATATTCTAATTATATTAAACACGAGACTGCCACAAACTATTATTTCAGAGTCCAACTCTCCCGAGGTGCAGGGAACAGGTATACAATAATAATTAATTAATATATGTTTTGATTGTTTTTTCAAGCAAAGTACCTACCACAGTTGAAAATGAGAAAAATATTATTTTGGTTAAATTTTTGTTTGTTTTTACAATTTGTGGAAAACTCTGGAAAATATTTTTCATAATGAATGGTTTCTCTTCCAGTTTCAATGATGTATCGCAGCTGCACTAATTGACTGAACAAAAAATGAAGTGTGTTTTTAAATCCAAAATTTCGCTTTAGACGTCTGTATGTTTGAGTATACCACGATAACTCTCGAACGACTTTTCGATTTTGGTAGAGCTTGAAATAGTTGGAATCGCCATACGTGTGGAATGGGCTGCTTAGAGTTTGCAATCTACTGGGCCACTCGAGGTCGAGGTCTCATGGTGGTCCAAATAATGTTATTTTCTGCATAACTTCTGGAGTAACTTGATATCTTTTTTACTTTAATCGAAAAAAATATCAAGGACAAACTAAAATATCAAGTATAGAATATGTATTTTGCAGAACGGGAAGCTTATTCAAGCAAGCGATCCACAGTGAGGTATAATTACCATAGCCAGACCGAAATTCAATATTTTGTATAAGAGTCCCATTTGGGGCCTGGTCCCCAAATGGGACTCTTATACAAAATATTGAATTTCGGTCTGGCTACAAAATGGGAAAAACGTTACTGACAGTCATATTCGACTAATTGGCAAGGAATCTTGTGGAGCACAAAAACCCAAGTGAAGATCATAAACAATTAGCTCCGACTAATTGGCAAGAAATTAGCTCCGACTAATTGGCACAAGAAACCAAGTGAAGGTCATTAACAATTAGCTCCGACTAATTGGCAAGAAATCTTGTGGAGCACAAGAAACCAAGTGAAGGTCATAAACAATTAGCTCCGACTAATTGGCAAGAAATCTTGTGGAGCACAAGAAATCAAGTAAGTGAAGGTCATAAACAATTAGGTTCGACTAATTGGCAAGAAATCTTGTGGTTCTCCGCATTTTTCCAGAGCCATTCTTTTGAACAAAGATTATAACGTAATCTACGAAGATATACTGGTCATTGATAAACAAGGTGTTATCGACGGTAATGGTTTTACCGTCAAGGAGAAATTCAATCTATCAGTGTGCAAACACAATTTAAAAGGAAATACAATTTCACTTTTTTAAATTGAAATTTTCTTGAGGCTATCCAGGATGTTAGACCTTTTCCTATTTTCTCTCTTGAATATTCATTATTTTACCTTTGTTATAAATCAGCTCCCCCCCATAGGAAATCAAATTTAGTTCCCCTTCCTCCTTCCTGTTCGTTTTGTTGACCGTTTTAATAAAGGGATCAATTAAAATGGTGGCATCTAACAGAGAATCCTGGAGAGAAAGTTGGGATTTTTCAAGTTATACTTCTTTAGGCGCATTATGAATAAATGATGAGAGTGAAATAATAACACTAGCATTGCCAAGGGGGGGGGGGGGACAAAGTACCCGCGTTTTAGCAAAAAGCTTATAGTAAACAAATTATGATACTTATTTTAATGAGACCTTTAATAATTGTCACAAACAATAATTTAGACATAGTATATAAAAATATGTATGTTCTAAGCCTTCTAAAAGATGATATTGAAGCCAAACTTTGGGCGCGGGTACTTTGTACCCCCCCCCTTGGCAATGCATG
>CM022885.1:36959360-36971290 GCA_012654025.1 Pachypsylla venusta | reverse complement strand
AAAAAAATCATTTTATCCTTTATTTTCTTTGCGGGTACTTTGTCCCCCCCCCCTTGGTAATGCACGTAATTGAATAGAGCTTGGCAATCCTAGGGTTAAACGATATTCATATGAAAAAATGATATATTTATACTAATCCGCTTTTGCCCTAACATGCAAGTATCAGAATATAAAGATTATAATGATTGTATGTAATCAGCCATTTCTTTGCGAAAAAAAAAATAAAAAAATAATAATAATAATAATAGAAAGCATTCCTTCAAAAAATTTAAAAACTTTTTCACAACTTTATACTTGGCTTTGAATGAATGTGTCAGTAAGATTTGGCTTTTAGCGATATAAAATTCAAAAAAAAAAGAGCAGTTAAAAATTGTATTGAAAACGAAGTTGATAATATAGTTTTTCATTGAAAGGTAAAAAGTTGAAAAACTAAGTCATTTTCAGGATGTATAACTAAATAAAAATCAACCCCATTCGAAGTAGAATTTGAAATCATGATGCTTACTTCACAGAAGTTAACTCTCGAGAACTTTTGGCGAAAACTCTTTAAATATAAAAGTTATGTTGAATGAAATTAGGTACGAGACGTATATGTATTCATACCATTCCTCATGAGGGATAAGATTCTAGCTCGAGAAGAAGAAAAAAAGGGTACATTTTGTAATAGTCGAATTTTATTTTATTGAATCGCATTTTATTTCGTTAAGAATTTTGGAAGCAAGATTGTGAAAACAGCTGATTATTCCTTTTTTTATTTACCAATTTGGCCACTAGAGGCAGCGTTCTCACCTCAAAAGATGGGTCTGGAACAGGGGAGGATTGTCTGGCAACCCTTCTCAAAAAATTTAGTTTTTTTTTTTTTAAAAAAAAAACCTTCTTTATTGGCCGTCATGGATCCATTTTGGACGGTTGTACATACGAAATACAGGCGTGGTAGTAAAAACGTCTCCTAACCCCTCTAATTGGGTTAAAATTGGTAACAAAAATTGGCCAGACACTTCTTCCCGGTTTCAGAACCCTCAATGTGTCAGAAATGAGGTTAGACTCTACAAAACTAAACAGAGGGAAAATTTCAAAACATCAAACATGAATCGGAACAACCAATCAGAATGGGAATAAAAGTAAAGAACAAAATGGCGGATTTGGGAATCAAGAAATACTTGGGTCACAATTCTTCATTTTCGCCATCTTGCTTCCAAATTGTTCCCGAAATAAAATGTGAGTTGGAATAACAAGAAATAAAATTCGATTAATATTGTGAGAGATAAAAAGGTTTGTGAGCTGGGTGATTGGGATTTGACTTTCAGAGATGCATTGGAGAGATGTTAGTGAGAGGACCTTTGTCTGCTGGATACGATGGGAGGAAGTTTGATGTAACACTTGATCAGATCTTATAATTGTGGTGAAACAGGCGCTGGTGTTGGTCGTTCGGAGCTGGTGCACTTCCTATGTCTAAAACTGATCTGATCCCATCTTAGGAAATCTCCTAGGACTTTATACTGCTATCGACCTTCATCTCTGGCAATATGATTTCTCTTGTTTATTTTCATTGCCATGTTCGAGATGATGTCGTACAGTGCTCCTCTATCTTAGTTAGGCAGTGACTGGGTGTCTCTGCTTTACTGCTACTTGGGATCTAGTTTTGTTAAGCTTTATTAGGTTTGGGAGAGGGAGCCAAGCTTCCCTCTGACACCCCCCTATGTCAATAAAGAAAAATATGAGCGTCAGTTCATATTTTTCTCATATAATTCGTTTTACCTTAGCGCCTGTTTTTCCTTAAAACTTTTATTACATAAACATTTGAAATATATAAACAATACAAACAATAAAATGAAAATTGGCCTTGAGACTGGTCAGCACTATTGTTTCCATGGTTCATTGAAACTTGTGAATTGTTCTAACTGACGGTTTATTTATTTTTATGGGTCATCTATCACACATATCCGCGGGTCGGGTACATGTCCAAATCGGGCGCCTTGTACTGACCATCCTCAAAGAGCCTGTCTGGGGTCCCATTATCTCTCACAATATACACAAAATAGACATATATTTGTCTGAATAAAGTGAAGTCTAGTTTTAACAACACGATTTTTCTTTGGTTTGTATTTTTGAATTAGGATAACTCTGGAAACTCTTGTACGATTTTAATGAAACATGGTATGAAAATTAATTACGTTAATAGAATTAGCTGACTTGTTTGGTTTTTGGGCCACGTCGGTCCATTACTTATTGTTAAAATTTTCCTGTATAAAACATTTCATTGTGAACGTTAGTGAACTTCACTTTTGACCCCGGTATACGTCCCAAAATGCACTTGTATATATGTATGTATGTTTGTTTGTCACGCGATACAAACTACAATTTTCGTCCGATTTTGACGAAATTTGGTATTCAAATTTAGGATATGAAGGAAATTTTTCGGGGCCCTGCCCCCCTCCCCCCCGGGGGGCCCAATATTCTGTTTTTATAAAATAATTTTTATCTTTCTAGCGGTTTGTTGTGGAAACGTAAAATTTGGATATATTATGGCTGATGGTAAAGGCTTTTCGATTTTGAAAAATTTTAGGACACTAACCCCCCAGGAGGGGCCCAGGGGGCCAATATTGTGTACTTCAAAAATGATTTTAATCTTTTTAGCGGTTTGTTGTAGAAACGTAAAATTTGGCTGGTGTTAAAGGATTTTCTGTTTTGAAATTTTTTGGGGCCCTGCCCCCCCCCCGGGAAGGCAGAGAGACCCAATATTTTTTTTTAAAAAAAAATAACTTTTTAAAATTGGATTAAGTTAATTTTTTTTCTATAAATTTTTCTACAACACTAACTTGAACACCTGATCATCTTTATCCACTAGTACAAATACCCCTGATGAATCGTTATAAGATTTCAGACTGTTGGAGAGGAAAATTTCATTTAAGAGCTTTACTGTTAAGATAGTATTTGGCGAATTCAGTTGTTTTCCTCAAGTGTGGCTTGAGAAAAATTAGGGTCATTTCATCACAGCTTAAACTTATTTTTATTATTCTTTGTAAAGTACTCTAAGTCAGTCTTTTTTTTTTATCTATATAATTTGGCTTAACGTCTCTTTAACATCTATTGGTCATTCAAGAGTTCAAGACGGGAGTTTTACCCTCCATTCGCTGGAAACTTGCAAACCAGCTACTCACATTGATCTCACCCAGCCTGGGTTGGGCCGGAAAAAAGAGCCAACAATAAGTGGCGTTCCCAAGCGGTCACCCATCCATGTACCGACCACGCCCAACGTTGCTTAACTTCAGTGATCTGACGGGAACTGGTGTATTCAACGTGGTATGATCGTTGTCCAAGGGCGTAGCCAGCATCTGGCCTAGAGGGGGGCAGGTGAGATCTCCATGTCAGGAGGGAGGGGGTGGGGGTCGATAAAGTAAATCGTTATTTATTTAATAATAAACCCCCAGGGGTAACTGATGATTAAGTTATTGGGGGGGGGCGNATTGCACATCTAGAACATAAAGCGAATCTACAAACCAAATTTCAGCCCCCAGAAATGTACCGGTACGGAGAAACAGTGATGAAAAGGTGATTTTCATATGTAAACGCGCCCCTTTTTCCCCCGCGGCGGGCGCCCCAATTGGAATATTTAAAAATCCTTTCTTAGTGCGCATCTAAGACCTAAGTGCGACCTACATGCCAAATTTCAGCCTCCTAGGACGTACCAGTGCGGAGAAATCGCGATGATGTCACTTGAGTGTGTTTCTCTTTTATATATATAGATTATAAATAGTGTTTTTGGTAAGTGTTTTGTTTTTATTTATTTAAAAGTTAATATTTTTAACACTTATAATTAACATGTTATTCTAAGATATAAGCTGTCCTAAGATATTGATGGAATTTCAGAATTTTCTTGTGCTCTGTATAGTGCTACTCGGACGAGAAATGAGCGGAGAATGATAACAGTAGAACATTATCTTATAGCATGAGAAAAGTTCTGTGTGGTGAAACTTTTGGGGCTTTTCAAAGGCTTTTGAAGAATACTAAATAAGTTAAAACTTTTTGTTTTCAGCTATTTTAGACCTTTGTTGAGCTCTCATAAATAACAAAATCTTCTATATGGAGATTAACCCTTAAGATACATTTAACTTCTTGGACAGATATTCTTGCCCACAGATTTGTTGTTTTCATATGCCCGGCCAACAATAAGCGGACATCATTCGCGAACAACATTTTTCGCTTAGTCTTAAGTGTGAGTTGTCACTCCGACAACAAATTAGCGAAGTGGCCACTCGCACTTGTATTTTTTTTATTTTTTTTTGCTTAAGTCTCTTTAACATCTACTGGACATTCGGGACGGGTGAGGTCAATGTGGGTAGCTGGTTTGCATGTTTCCAGCGAATGGAGGGTAAAACCCCCGTCTTGAATGACTAATAGATGTCCAAGAGACGTTAAGCAAAGGTTTGGAACACTGTTTATAACATTTCATCATCACCAATGTCAACCAGAATGTCCTACAAAGTTTTCCAAGCTATTTCATCTTGAGCTCAGACTCAGAATGTGGCAATCATACATGATGCTTATGGACCAAAGAATATTGCGGAATTCAATGTTTTTTTTTTTTAATTTGCCTTAACATCTCATTAACATCTATTGGTCATTCAAGACGGGGGTTGTACCCTCCATTCGCTGGAAACTTGCAAACTAGCTACTGAGTCAATTGAGTTCACCCAGCCTGGGTTGGGCCGGAAAAAAGAGCCAACGATAAGTGGCGTTCCCAAGCGGTCACCCATCCATGTACCAACCACGCCCAACGTTGCTTATCTTCTTAGAGCTCTTGGCGATTTCCTCTATAAAAAAATGCATTCGGCATTTTTTTATAGAGGGCATGGTCGGTACATGGAAAGAGTTAAAAAAAATATATAAATTTTTTTTAACTCTATCCTTGAAAACTGTCTTTGTAAAGCCCTATATTAACACTTTGTTTATATTAACTCTGTAAAACTTGATGGGTTCTTTTTTTTTTTTTTTTTTTTTTTTTTTTTTTTTTTTTTTTTTTTTTTTTTTNACTAAAAAAAAAAACCCATCAAGTTTTACAGAGAAAAAGAACCCATCAAGACGGGTTCTTGATGGGTTCTTTTTTTTTAGTTAAAAAAAAAAAGATTTTTTTTTTTTTTATCAATATTTTTTATAGACCACCAAGGCGGGGTCTCCCAAAAATGTGGTATGATCGTTGAAGTGGTATGATCGTTGTCTTAAACAGACCTGTTTAAGCCTCTAACTAAGAATGAGATTTTGAGTGAATAATACAACCACTTGAGAATAAGAAATGTCAAAATTCTAAAGAGAGTCGTTAAAAATAACAATGAAATGGCGTATACTCAAGAAATAATTTTCTTAATTGGTTTTTGAAACGTGCATAGTGAGTCTAAGTCATTAATTTTATCCGTGTAACGAACTTGAGGGTTAAAAGTAAAATCAATTTTCTTATAACTTAGTAAGTCATTCATGGGTTCCAAAAAATTCATTAACATCAAAGCTGAAATAATTTGCCAGAATTTGTCAACTTTCCAGATTGTCTTTGTACTTAAAAGTTTTTAGAAAGTTTTGAAATCTCTGAAAATATTATCATTTAAATTTTGAATTCCCTTGTAAGTAGGTAAGCCTAAATATGGTCAGCGCATTTTGACACAAAGGATCGGTATATTTAGCCAATGAGGCCCTATTGAGGACCTCTTATCCCTATATATGTTCTGTAACAACCAATTCTCACTCACACAATATTTCCATATTTTCTTTTTTCCATCCGCTAATATTCTCTATTTTAAATATTGAAGAATCGTAAGATAATATTAACCCTAGAATTGCCAAGCTCTATTCAATTGCGTGCATTGCCAAGGGGGGGGGGGGGGAAAGTACCCGCCAACAAAATAAAGGAAACAATGATTTTTTTTTTATTACAATAAGGCTTTATTTCTTTATTAAAAACTAAAAAAATATAAACTAAATCAATTATTATCTTACATAAAAATAAAATTAAATCCCAGGAATAAAATAATGTAAATGAAAATAAAAAAAAAAATCGCTAGACCCTAGAAAATCCATTCTGAACCAGAACTTTGTCCTTCCTGACATCCTACACAGACAAATGTCTTTTGACAGTATTTACACACACTTATTTCTTGCAGGTGATACATAATTAGACAATTTAGACACTCTAGATAATTTATGGTAACTTTTAATGGTAGCTTTAAACAATCAATGTATTGGTACCATGCATTGCCAAAAGTACCAGAGTCCAAAGTCTGGCTTCAATATTATCCCTTAGAAGGCTTAGAACATACATATTTTTATATACTATGATGGAAAATATTGTTTGTGACATTTATTAAAGGTCTCATTAAAATAAGTATCATAATTTAATTACTACAAGCTTTTTGCTAAAACGCCGGTACTTTGTACCCCTCCCCCCCCTTTGGCAATGCTAGGGTTAAATAAGTAGACTATATCGATTCGAATTGATAGCTGGCAAGCGTTCGATAGTAATCATGCTTTCGAGAATAAACATATAATTTCAACTTTGATGAGGCTAAGATAATCGATAATGAAAAACATTATAAAAAATGAAAAATCTCAGATGCTTTCCATATCAATCAAAATACATGCTCCATTAACTACAAATGTGATGTGGGAAACAACACACGAATATATCAGAACTTGCTCGATCTTCACAAGTAATAACATCTCACATACTCTGATACCCTCACTTCTACTTTGGACATTGTAGTAAAACATCGGCCTGACGATGATAGTCTGAGCACTATCGAAACCTTTATAATCAATCCGAATCGATTTTCAAACTGATCTTCTTGGCAAATAAAACTCCTGTCATTCTTTTCCAATGCAGTCACTCTAAGTTTAAAATCACTTTCCAGTGTTCCTTCTTTATCTACAACTGATCCCAAATATTTGAATTTGTCCTCAACATTTTGTTCTTCACTATCCAAATGTATTTTCTCTTCAATTATTTCGAAGTAAAACTTCATAGTTTTTGGTCTGTTGATTTTGAATCCTTTCTGACCAAAATGTATTCTTCTATTTCTCGAGTTCACTTCAATTAATATATTTTTCCTTACGCGTAATTCGGATTTTACCCAATTATCATTGATATCTTTCTCGTTAGTGGAGTAGAATCCTAAATACACGTATTTTAAGTTTTTCATAATAATTAAGTATTACTCAGCCGCCTTTTGAAAAGAGACATCAATAAATAATCCCAATAACCCCCATTTGTTTTATCCTCTCAATAAATGACTACTTTGTATCCTGATAATTAGGTATTACTCAGCCGCCTTTTGAAAAGAGACACCAATAAATAATTCAAATAATCTCCATTTGTCTTATCCTCTCAATAAATGACTACTTCGTATCCTGATAATTAAGTATTAATCAGCCGCCTTTTGAAAAGAGACATCAAGACTAATCACCTTTCAATAAATGACTACTTCGTACACTGACGATAACAATTCAAATCCTCTCTAACCATCATCCATTTGTCTTATCCTCTCAATAAATGACTACTTTGTACGCTGACGATAACAATTCAAATCCTCTCTGACCATCCTCCATTTGTCTTATCCTCTCAATAAATTACTACTTTGTACGCTGACGATAACAATTCAAATCCTCTCTAACCGTCCTCCATTTGTCTTATCCACTCAATAAATGACTACTTTATACCCTGACGATAACAATTCAAATCCTCTCTAACAATCCTCCATTTGTCTTATCCTCTCAATAAATGACTACTTTGTACGCTGACGATAACAATTCAAATCCTCTCTAACCATCCTCCATTTGTCTTATCCTCTCAATAAATGACTATTTTGTACGCTGACGATAACAATTCAAATCCTATCTAACCATCCTCCATTTGTCTTATCCTCTCAATAAATGACTATTTTGTACGCTGACGATAACAATTCAAATCCTCTCTAACCATTCCTCAAGAGAAAACTTTTATTTAAAAAAAAGATATATAAAAAAGTTGGTATTACAATGAGGCGATTAGTATTCAAATCACAAGCACACAAGTAGACAGGAGATACGATGTTGAAAAAGTTCACTTGTAGCTTTGACCAAAGATGGGAGACTATCTTTTACTTTGAACAATTATTTAAATTAAATATCTTCACCTTTTTTTTTTTTTTTTTTTTTTTTTTTTTTTTTTTTTTTTTTTTTTTTTTTNTTTTTTTTTTTTTTTTTTTTTGACGATGTTAAAGTACAATTTTTATTTCATTTCCTTCAGATGACTTCAGCAATTGATATAGTGATGGGATTCATATTTTTGTGCTGTTCATTTCGAACCAGCAATGATATGGGGAAGTACACTGATAACACGGTATTAAAAAAACTAGCTGTTTCTCCCGTGCTTTGCTACGGCCTATAGTTTGGCACCTTAAAAGCATGGCCGTTACCGTGCTAATAGTATTCTATGATTTCCCTTTGAAAAATCGAAAGCGCATTAGAGGCATAGCCGTTCCCGTGCTAACAGTATTCTTATGATTTTCTTATGAGTAACTGAAAAACGGTTTGACATATTTGAATTCTGATAATCTAGGGTTTCAGCCTATGGTTTTTTTGGGGGGGTCTATTCTCATCAATTTTTCGATATCTCTTACCGTTTTGGCTAAACAATTAGTAATACATACATACATACATATACACACACGTTTATCATTACATTGGGTTTTATTATTATGGAAAGATAACTATAGCTGTTTGCCCGGGCTTCGCCACGGACTTTAGCTGAGCGCCTTAGAGGCATGGTCGTTCCCGTGCTTATAGTATTCTGTGATTTCTCTTTAAAAAATTGGAAAACCGTAATTCGAAAACGGTGCGACATTTTTTTGCAAACTGTGACTTAATTTAAAGCTTGAAAGGCTTCCTAGAAGTTTCTCACTTCGAGTTGGTATAATGTCACGACAAAATTGACCATGACCGGCTAAATTCTGTCAAACATCGAAAAATCGGCGGTAACTCCAAAACGGTTCGATATTTTTGAATTCTGCTGATAATTTTTCTGGGGTTTCAGCCTATTCTCATTCTCATCAATTTTTCGATATCTCTTACCGTTTTGGCTAAACAATTAGTGATACATACATACACAAACACATTTATCGTTACATTGTGTTTTACTATTATAGATAATAGATTTTAACCTGCCTTGGTAGCTTAGTGGTCAAGCGCTTGCCTGGTAATCAGGAGGTCGCGGGTTCGAAACCCAGCCAAGGTAGGATTTTATCCTTTTCAATTAATTGAGAATTTGACCACAATAATAGTACAAGCTTACTGCTGGGGTAAAGGGACTCGCTAGTCTCATTCGAGCAGTATAAATAAGCAGTATTATTATTATAATAGATTGATTAAAGGATTTCTCAACTACTTCATAATTTTCTCTGAAGGTATTTATGAGATATTATCTCAAATTTTATCTCGAAATAGAGACGTGTTCTCACAATGAGAGGAAGCAGTATAGGAAAGTTGATGTTTGGAATGATTGCCACAGCAAAATATGTTACATGCACTAATTTATTCCCCTTGCATACCTCCCGGCAGATCATTCTTATTTTGAAAAAAAAATAAGGAACAAAAAAGAATATGTCAAAAGCGGGTGAAAAAATTAAAAAAAGCGAAAAGCGGATATTAAGTAAGACAAGCGGAAAAAATATTTATTAGATTTTCCGAAGAAAAAGAAAATCGTGGTTTTCATATTATTCTATTTTCGTCCTGAACGGCGGGAATAATGAACTGTAAAGTGGAGAAAATGAAGGCGGGTGTACCTATTTAGATTTTTTTAAACTTTTTCTAATGACAAAGGTCACTGCATTCCGATGCTTTCATAAGGTTTCACTCTGGGAATTCTCCTTATTCGTAATAGTATGTAGGCAAGGCTGTACACAGGGGGGGTCCAGCCCCCCCCCGAAATTTCAATCGTTTTTTTTAATGCAAATACTCTTCTTTGCACATGACCTATAATATTAAGAAAACAGCAACAACAAAAACAACAACAGCAGCAACAACATCAACAACAAGAACAATAACAGCAGCAACAAAAACAACAACAGCAGCAATAACAACTACAAAAACAACTATAGCAGCAACAACAAAAACAACAACAGCAGCAATAACAACAACAAAAACAACAACAGCAGCAATAACAACTACAAAAACAACAACAGCAGCAACAACAAAAACAACGACAGCAGCAATAACAACAACAAAAACAGCAGCAATAACAACTACAAAAACAACAACAGCAGCAGCAGCAACAAAAACAACAACAGCAGCAATAACAACAACAAAAACAACAACAGCAGCAATAACAACTACAAAAACAACAACAGCAGCAATAACAAAAACAACATCACCTTCCATGATAATCATTTTCAGGTGTTAGTCCTGGCTTGGCTGTCAATTATCTCAAATTTTATCTCGAAATAGAGACGTGTTCTCACAATGAGAGGAAGCAGTATAGGAAAGTTGATGTTTGGAATGATTGCCACAGCAAAATATGTTACATGCACTAATTTATTCCCCTTGCATACCTCCCGGCAGATCATTCTTATTTTGAAAAAAAAATAAGGAACAAAAAAGAATATGTCAAAAGCGGGTGAAAAAATTAAAAAAAGCGAAAAGCGGATATTAAGTAAGACAAGCGGAAAAAATATTTATTAGATTTTCCGAAGAAAAAAAAATCGTGGTTTCCATATTATTCTATTTTCGTCCTGAACGGCGGGAATAATGATCTGTAAAGTGAAGAAAATGAAGGCGGGTGTACCTATTTAGATTTTTTAAAACTTTTTCTAATGACAAAGGTCACTGCATTCCAGTGCTTTTATAAGGTTTCACTCTGGGAATTCTCCTTATTCGTAAAAGTATGTAGGCAAGGCTGTACACAGGGGGGGCCGGGGGGGGCCAGACCCCCTCCCCGAAATTTCAATCGTTTTTTTTTAATGAAAATACTCTTCTTTGCACATGACCTATAATATTAAAAAAACAGCAACAACAAAAACAACAACAGCAGCAACAACATCAACAACAAGAACAATAACAGCAGCAACAACAACAACAAAAACAACAACAAAAACAACAACAGCAGCAATAACAACTACAAAAAAAACAACAAAAACAACAACAGCAGCAATAACAACTACAAAAACAACAACAGCAGCAATAACAACTACAAAAACAACAACAACAGCAGCAGCAACAAAAACAACAACAACAGCAGCAATAACAACAACAAAAACAACAACAGCAGCAGCAATAACAACAACAAAAACAACAACAGCAGCAATAACAACTACAAAAACAACAACAGCAGCAACAACAAAAACAACATCACCTTCCATGATAATCATTTTCAGGTGTTAGTCCTGGCTTCGCTGTCAATGCTTCGGCCCCCCCCCCCCAAAAAAAAATCTTTGGTACGGCCCTGTACGGAACTAGAAATCAAATTTTAATTACCTCATACGGACACTAAATCTCCTTCTTTAACTTCACCCTTTCCCAATTCAAATTACGGTCGGCGTGGCCTTCCAGAATGCCATAACCTTCTGTTCCCATACTCTTTTTAGCTGTACCCTTTCTTGGCATGGTAATTGGCAAGCGGAGAGAGTCGCATTTCTCTGATGATCTATAATTGTTTTGAAGCAGAGTTATTTAAAGGCTGGATGCCCTTCTCAACACCAAACCTTCTGTATTTACACGGGCTTAGGACCGTTACCTAATGAAGATAACGGTGGAACATTAAATATGTGTCCCAAATCCGATATTTTTTCGGGGGGGGGGGTCCGAAAAATTGACAGCCAGGACTAACACCTGAAAATATTGATCATGGAAGGCGATGTTGTTTTTGTTATTCTTGTTGTTGTGGTTGTTGGTGGTGTTTTTCGGGGGGGGGG
>CM022885.1:36904752-36931270 GCA_012654025.1 Pachypsylla venusta | reverse complement strand
CCCCCCCCCCCTTGGCAATGCTAGGGCTAACATTTGCCTATACCTCCCACATAATTCAGTATGGAATGAAATGATACGAAGGAAGCAGGAAAACATAATTATGTTGTTGGGGTTTAGCACGAAGCGTGTATTTGAAAATTATAGCACTCGCATTATCCCACGAGAGGCATTTATACTGAGCATGTGTAATACATCTTAAACAATGAAATTAGATTAAATTTGTACTATCTTCTAGGGACTTAAAATTTATCTGAATAGAATTTAAGTCGTTTTGAAAACATTTTATTTTTTTTATTGTCGTTATGGGCCTTGTCTCCCAGTGAGAATGTTTTACATTTTCTCTTACGCTCCGTGTTTTAATCTTGCATGAAATAAGATTCTTTGCTTGATTTATTGTCATGGGGAAGTAAAAATAAAAATAAAATAAATGTGATGTAGGTATATTTTGGTTTATTATTTTCAATAGTGAACCTTTGAAATTGTCACGAAAAAAAAAAGATATTATACGTTTCAAGGTACGTACAATCCAAAAATCGAATAAAAAAAAATCCGTTTGTCCGCCGTCCGCGTTGATGGGCACTTTTGCCACTTAGCGTTGACCGATTTGGATAAAATTTATATGTCCTATCTGGGCTCTAATTGTGCCCCAAAACTTTTGGGTGTAATCGAATACACCCTTGGCGATTTTTGCCGCTTTTTAGCGGTTTTCAGTATTGCTGTCTAAAAGGAGAATGGTAAGAGCTAGAGATTTGAAATTTTATATGTATGTCACATTTGGGGTCTCAGCTATCTCCAAAACTTTTGGGTTCAATCAAATATACCGCTGGCGGTTTTTACCGCTTTAAAGCGGTTTTCATTAATCCTGTCTAAAAAGAGAATGGTAAGAGTAGGTATGTCAAATTTAGGGTCTAATTACACCCCCAAATGCGGAATCGTCACAATACACCCCTCAATTTTTTTTGCCCCCCCACAAAAAAATTGGGGGTGGGGGTAAAAAAAGGTTTATTATTTTTTGGCAGAAAAATAATAAACCCATGTGTCATATTGGCAGAGTTTTTTTTATTTATTGTGAACGTTAGTGAACTCCACTTTTGACCCCGGTGTACGAGGTGTGTCCAAAAAGTATCCAACCTGCATTCATATCTTCGCGCTAGAGCGTTCGAGCGGCCCCTGCAGGGTATTAGCATAAACAGTAGACCCTCACGAACTCAATCACTCAGGACTTGGAAATGGTCAGTGATGATGAAAATGTCCTTAAGAAGGTTATTAATGGTCCCTGTGACTATTGGATGTTCCCAAAATTGAAAATGGCGGTCAAAGGAAAGCGATCCGACGACATCGAGACGATTCAGAGTAATGCGACGCGCGAGCTGAAGGCCATTCCAAATCCTGCGTTCGAGAAGTGTTTAAAGATGTGGAAGCACCGCTGGGAGCGTGTGGTTCAATCAAATCGGGACTACTTCGAAGGATGCCACGGCCCGGATGACGAATAATAGTACCAATGCGGAGATATGGAGGCAGGTCGAATACTTTTCGGAACATCTCGTACATCCTCGTGAAATGCACTTCTATATATGTATGTATGTATGTTTGTTACGGGATACAAGCAACGATTTTCATCCGATTTTGACGAAATTTGTTATAGTACATGCATGTTTAGGATATGAAGCATATTTGCTGTATAGTTTTTGGGTACACCCCCGCAGGGCCCAGGGTTTTTTTCGTGTTTTTTCAAAATGATTTTTATCTTTTTAACGGTTTGTTGTAGAAACGTAAAATTTTGATATGTTATGGCTAATGTTAAGGGATTTTCCATTTTGAAAATTTTGGGGGCCCATGGGGGGCAATATTTTTTTTTTGAAAATGATTTTTTAAAATTTGATTAAGATATTTTTTTTATAAATGACAACAACACTCTTTCTGTAGCAATAGTTACCCATTACGATTTAATATGCTAGTAGGAAACTAGCTTATTTTGAGGTAGCGGCACCTGTTGTCTACTTATCTGCTAATAATAATTACCTCTCTGTAGCNTATTTTTCGATTAAAGCGGTTTTCGTTCGCGCTGATGTCTCTATTTAGATTATTTCATGGTAGTTTAATTTTCTACAGTGAGTCGTTTGACTATCATCGGACAAAGATGGAACATCTAATAAAGATGATCTTTATAAAATGGTAAGATATGATCTATGATATCTCAATTCGCCAATTGCCTGTTGCAAATAAATTTACGGACGAATGAACTTTTCACAATAAAAAAAAAAAAATTTTTTTTTTTTTTAACTTGATATTCAAGCAAAATTTATTTTAAAAAATTTAAAATTGTGCTTAATGGCTTATCAACACATAGGCCCACAAAATGAGATTTAAAAATAATTATGTGAAAAAATGGTAATATTATTATAATGAAATTAACAGATCTGCCCTCTCTGTTAAATGAAACACAGAACAATAAATTTCGCAAACGAATTCAAAAATTATTTTAAATTTATGACTGACCTGATTATAAATTATAAAGGTAAACAATTAAAAAAATGCTATTCAATTAATGCTGATAATGAAAATGGAAATAATGTACTCCGAATGCATCCTGCACTTTACATCTCATTAATTTTATTTATGACAAAAGCCTCTTTTATTGATTAGAGAAGGTTTAGAGCAGAGGTTCCCAAACTGAGGGGCGCGCCCCCCTCCTTAGGGGGTGAGCGCGAGACCAATTGAATTATTATCATTTAGCTAAAATACGAGTATATGAACACAATTTTTTTACAAAGGTAATTTTATTGAACATGATTTTAGATTATTTGAATGAGGTAGTATTCAGAAATTCAAATGAGATAGCATTCAGCAACACAGCGTTTTGAATGAGATAGCATTCAGCAACATATTAGCGTTTTGAATGAGATAGCATTCGGCAACATATTAGCTTTTTAATGAGATAGCATTCAGTAACACATTAGCATTTTGAATGAGATAGCCAGCAGCAATACATTAGCGTTTTGAATGAGATAGCATGCAGCAACACCCATACCCATTCATAATTTATAATGTAAATGGGAGAGAGGCGTGGGAGCTTTCATTTCAAGAAAGGAGGGCGCGGTACCAAAAAGTTTGGGAACCCCTGGTGTAAAGAATAATGCAAAGGTTATGTCAGAACATAGAAGCATCACATAAAACTAATATCCTATTTTGGCATGAACATTATAGCAAGTGAAGATTTATTTATCTATTAATTGTAACAAACCATCTAGGGCCGTACCCAAGATATTCCCGGGGCAGGGGTACGAAGGATTGACAGCCAAGTCCTGGCTAACACCTAAAAATGATGATCATGGAAGGTGATGATGATGTTGTTGGTGTTAATGTTTTTGTTGAAGTTGTTGTTGTTGTTGATGATGATGATGATGTTGTTGGTGTTAATGTTTTTGTTGTTGTTGAAGTTGTTGTTGTTATTGATGATGCTGTTGTTGGTGTTAATGTTTTTGTTGTTGTTATTGATGATGCTGTTGTTGATGATGATGTTGTTGATGTTAATGTTTTCGTTATTGTTGAAGTTGTTGTTGTTATTGATGATGCTGTTGTTGGTGTTAATGTTTTTGTTGCTGTTGAAGTTGTTGTTGTTATTGATGATGCTGTTGTTGATGATGATGTTGTTGGTGTTAATGTTTTTGTTGTTGTTGAAGTTGTTGTTGTTGTTATTGATGATGCTGTTGTTGGTGTTAATGTTTTTGTTGTTGTTGAAATTGTTGTTGTTGTTATTGATGATGCTGTTGTTGATGATAATGTTGTTGGTGTTAATGTTTTTGTTGCTGTTGAAGTTGTTGTTGTTATTGATGATGCTGTTGTTGATGATGATGTTGTTGGTGTTAAATGTTTTTGTTGTTGTTGAAGTTTTTGTTTTTGTCGTTGGTGATGATGATGTGTTACTAGGACCGAAATCCCTAATATGATAACACTGTCGTGAACTGAGATGTAAACATGATTACCAGATCGAGACCGGACCGAGACCGATCCGTGACCGGCATTATAGTGTGAATCGGGCCTAATAGTCGATTAATTGTTCATTTTGTAGACTCGTTCCACAAGAACGCTATTAAATCTTCTCTTCCAGGAAATTTACAATCTTCTTGTCAAACTTTATTTTAAGTAGGTTCTTTTTATATAAAAGAACTGAATAAATATCTACCCGAGTTGAATAAAATATTCTCTCATATTTTTCTTGATATTTTTGTGATTTCACAAATGACATGGTTCACATTTTTAATGATATTTTCTTCAATAATAATATCTTACTGATCTATGCTCGTGTAGTCGGTCGTACTAGTGTGAGCTTGTAGTCACTTCCAAAGGAAGATAGCCCTAATAATTACTGACCTATGTTCGTGTAGTCGGTCGCAGTAGTGTGACCTTGTAGTCGCTTCCAAAGGGAGATCGCCCTAATACTTACTGACCTATGTTCGTGTAGTCGGTCGTAGTTGTGTGAGCTTGTAGTCACTTCCAAAGGAAGATAGCCATAATAATTACTGACCTATGTTCATGTATTCGATCGTAGTAGTGTGAGCTTGTAGTCGTTTCCAAAGGAAGATCGCCCTAATACTTACTGACCTATGCTCATGTAGTCGGTCGTAGTAGTGAGCTTGTAGTCGCTTCCAAAGGAAGATCGCTCTAATACTTACTGACCTATGCTCATGTAGTCGGTCGTAGTAGTGTGAGCTTGTAGTCGTTTCCAAAGGAAGATCGCCCTAATACTTACTGACCTATGCTCATGTAGTCGGTCGTAGTAGTTTGAGCTTGTAGTCGCTTCCAAAGGAAGATCGCCCTAATACTTACTGACCTATGCTCATGTAGTCGGTCGTAGTAGTGTGAGCTTGTAGTCGCTTCCAAAGGAAGATCGCCCTAATACTTACTGACTTATGTTCATGTAGTCGGTCGTAGTAGTGTGAGCTCTTGTCAAACTTTATTTTAAGTAAGTTCTTTTTATATAAAAGAACTGAATAAATAACTACTCGAGCTGAATAAAATATTCTCTCATATTTTTCTTGATATTTTTGTGATTTCAAATTCCACTTCCTACGCTATTTTACTTCTTCTCATCTTAAAAAAAAAAAAAATGATTAAAAGTTATTTTCACACTTGGGTATATAATTTATATTTTCCACGGTGTACTTAATGGTGTTGCCTCACAATTTGTCACTTTCACAGAATGACCCAATTTATTGTTTACGTGCGTAATGTAACGTTTATTAGGTCAGGTTTGGTTATTTCTCAAATTTTATTTTAATTTTAACGCAAACAATTTACCTTACAAAACAATAGAAAGGAAAGTGTCATATGCAGCCATCCCGGCGCGTCCATTTCCTCCGTTTTTTTTTTGGTTTTCAATTCCATTTGTGATACAGATTTTGATAATCTTTTTTTTTTTTTTTTTTTCTGTAACCATCACTTTCAATTAAATATTTCTCAAATGACAATGGTTCACATTTTTAATGATATTTTGAAAGAAGTAATAACATGATCAGATCTTCAATAATAATTTCTTACTGACCTATGCTCGTGTAGTCAGTCGCAGTAGTGTGAGCTTGTAGTCGCTTCCAAAGGAAGATCGCCCTAATAATTACTGACCTATGTTCGTGTAGTCGGTCGCAGTAGTGTGAGCTTGTAGTCGCTTCCAAAGGGAGATCGCCCTAATAATTACTGACCTATGTTCGTGTATTTTCGCCTTCAGTAAGTATTAGGGCGATCTCCCTTTCCAAGCGAAGGCGAAAATTTAGTAATAACGTGGGAAAGTGCATTGTGACAAAGCATTAGCTTTAACACAAATAAATTCCTTTTTTTTTTTTTTATATATATATCTCTTTGATGGTTTTTTTCATTTTATTTTAGTATCGATGAAAATCCGCCAATGATCCGCCATTCCTACCAACTGATCCGCTCAGTTGGTAGGAATGACGGATTCGTAACCAGGAGGCTGTTGGTTCGAATCCGCTATTCCTACCAATTGAGCGGATCATGGGCGGATTTTCATCGATACTAAAATAAATATATAAAGAAAAAAAATTATCAAAGAGATACAAAAAAAAAGAAAAAGGAATTTCTTTGTGTTAAAGCTAATGCTTCGTCACAATGCAGGGTCTAGCGATTTTTTTTTCATTTTCATTTACGCTTCCAAAGGAAGATCGCCCTAATACTTACTGACCTATGTTCGTTTAGTCGGTCGTAGTAGTGTGAGCTTTTAGTCGCTTCCAAAGGAAGATAGCCCTAATAATTACTAACCTATGTTCATGTATTCGGTCGTAGTAGTGTGCTTGTAGTCGCTTCCAAAGGAAGATCGCCCTAATACTAACTGACCTATATTCATATATTCGGTCGTAGTAGTGTGAGCTTGCAGTCGATTCCAAAGAAAGATCGCCCTAATACTTACTGACCTATGTTCGTGTAGTCGGTCGTAGTAGTGTGAGCTTGTAGTCGCTTCCAAAGGAAGATCGCTCTAATACTTACTGACCTATGTTCGTGTATTCGGTCGTAGTAGTGTGAGCTTGTAGTCGCTTCCAAAAGAAGATCGCCCTAATAATTACTGACCTATGTTCGTGTAGTCGGTCGCAGTAGTGTGAGCTTGTAGTCTCTTCCAAAGGAAGATCGCCCTAATTCTTACTGACCTATATTCGTGTAGTCGGTCGTAGTAGTTTGAGCGTGTAGTCACTTCCAAAGGAAGATAGCCCTAATAATTACTGACCTATATTCGTGTAGTCGGTCGTAGTAGTGTGAGCTTGTAGTAGTCGTTTCCAAAGGAAGATCGCCCTAATACTTACTGACCTGTGTTCGTGTAGTCGGTCGTAGTAGTGTGAGCGTGTAGTCACTTCCAAAGGAAGATCGCCCTAATACTTACTGACCTATGTTCATGTATTCGGTCGTAGTAGTGTGAGCTTGTAGTCGCTTCCAAAGTAAGATCGCCCTAATACTTACTGACCTATGTTCATGTAGTCGGTCGTAGTAGTGTGAGCTTGTAGTCGCTTCCAAAGGAAGATATCCCTAGTACTTACTGACCTATGTTCATGTAGTCGGTCGTAGTAGTGTGAGCTTGTAGTCACTTCCAAAGGAAGATAGCCCTAATACTTACTTACCTATGTTCGTGTAGACAAACATAGGTCAGTAAGTATAATGGGAATGACAAAGATGGTGTGGAAAGAAAGACAAATGAGCAAGTGTCGGAAGATACAACTGATGGTAACAGAAATTTGGTTGTTAATGGTAATGACAAAGATAGTGTGGGAGGAAAGACAAATGAGCAAGTGTCGGAAGATACAGCTGATGGTAACAGAAATTTGGTTGTTAATGGGAATGACAAAGATGGTGTGGAAAGAAAGACAAATGAGCAATTGTCGGAAGATACAGCTGATGGTAACAGAAATTTGGTTGTTAATGGAGTGTGGGAGGAAAGACAAATGAGCAAGTGTCGGAAGATACAGCTGACATGTCTTATGAATTCAAGAAAAATGAAAATAAATTACTTCGCAGCAATAATTTTACTATACGAAAGTTGAGACGTTAGAGACAAACGAAAGAACGCATAACGCATAGCTTCAAACGTGTTAGGCAACTACGCTTTCTCAATTCTTGTAAATTCTTCCTCTAGTGCAGGGGTTCCCAAACTTTTTGGGCCCGCGCCCCCTTTTCTTGAAATTAAAGCCTCCCACGCCCCCTTCCCCATTACATTATAAATGGGTATGGGTGTTGCTGAATGCTATCTCATTCAAAACGCTAATGTGTTGCTGAATGCTATCTCAATCAAAACGCTAATGTGTTGTTGAATGCTATCTCATTCAATATTTCTAAACATCATGTTCAATAAAATTACCTTTGAAAAATTGTGTACATATATTTCAACTAAATGATATTAATTCAACTGGTCTCGCGCCCCCCTTAGCTTGCCTTCTCGACCCCCCCAGGGGGGCGCGCCCCCAGTTTGGGAATATCTGCTCTAGTGAATCTTTTAAGTACAGTAGAACCTCGATTAATTCAACTAATTGGGACCGAGGGTAGGTGAAATAATCGAGCTTATGTATAAAAGTTGAAACAATCGAGGTTATGTATAAAAGTTGAAATAATCGAGGTTATGTATAAAAGTTGAAATAATCGAGGTTCCGTGTAAAACAGGGCAATAGGGCAAAATTTATATAGATATGTACTATAGACCGAAATAGGTATTAAATAACCCTTTTTATTTAAAACTAAGCAAAAAAAAAAAAAAAAAAAAAAAAAAAAAAAAAATGTATGTAAAAGAAAGAAAACAAACTAATAATGTAGGAGGAAAGGTTTACCATATCCACAATTTTTGTGGATTTCTTCAAACCCATATAGGTAAACCTTTAGTTTTGCTTCATGTTCAGTGGTGAAAAAAAAAAAAAATATGTACGGATATTACAGTTGAAATAATCCAGGTTCTACTGTAGCAAGACAAAGTACATAATTAAGTAGGAAATAAGGATCACACTTTAGATCCCCATGTTTTACTTAAATCACATGTTCATTCTTATATTCGAAACAGCAGCTACTGGTTATGAATCTACCGCCTCTACAACTGAGCTACTAAAGTTATTAAAAATATTTAGGAGCAAGGCCTCACCCAGGGAGGGTCCATGGGGCCAGACTGCCCCCACGAAAATTTCGTTATTTTTTTATGCATGACTTTTGTAATTTTGTAAGGTGTAACTCATCCTCACCACAAACAACAAAAACAACAACGACATCAACAACAAAGAACGTCATCAACAGCAGCAGCAGCAACAAAAACAACAATAATAACAAGAACAACAAGAACATCACCTACCATTGGTAATACTACAAGTGTTAGTCCTGGCTTGGCTGTCAATGCTTCGCCTCCCCCCCCTAAAAAAAAAATCTAGGACCGTTGGGAGTTGGAGGAAGGGTTTGTAGTTTTTTACTGAGTACGAAAATTTCGTTATTTTTTTATGCATGACTTTTGTAATTTTGTAAGGTGTAACTCATCCTCACCACAAACAACAAAAACAACAACGACATCAACAACAACATCATCAACAACAACAAAGAACGTCATCAACAGCAGCAGCAACAAAAACAACAACAAGAACATCAAATACCATTGGTAATACTACAGGTGTTAGTCCTGGCTTGGCTGTCAATGCTTCGCCTCCCCCCCCCAAAAAAAAATCTAGGACTGTTGGGAGTTGGAGGAAGGGTTGGTAGTTTTTTACTGAGTACGAAAATTTCATTATTTTTTTATGCATGACCTTTGTAATTTTGTAAGGTGTAACTCATCCTCACCACAAACAACAAAAACAACAACGACATCAACAACAACATCATCAACAACAAAGAACGTCATCAACAGCAGCAGCAACAAAAACAACAACAAGAACATCACCTACCATTGGTAATACTACAGGTGTTAGTCCTGGCTTGGCTGTCAATGCTTCGCCTCCCCCTCCCCCCCCCAAAAAAAAATCTAGGACCGTTGGGAGTTGGAGGAAGGGTCTGTAGTTTCTTACTGAGTAGGAATTCGACATCCCCGGCTATGGTCTGGAAGCGTTATCCTCTGCAAAACACCCTTAGGGCTAGCGCAATATTCCACAAGAGAAATTCCACCATCTTCCTACTCATTCAACAGTATTTTAACAATTTCAAAGCAAACTCTAGTAAATCCAACTGTAGAAACATTTTAGCGGAAAAACAGGATAAAGATACTTTGAAGATATTCAGGAAGTCATTGGATGTTCGTTTTCCAACGCATTGTTCTTCAATGCTGCAGACAATAGAAAGGAGCGACTTGAAAAACAATGCTTCACTTGTTAGAGTATATTATCTATATAAAGATGTACATTTACATCTTAAAATGATCAGAATATGTTTAGTATTTGTTAAATTCAATTTGGCGTGACCGGAAATCGAGAATCATAAAAATATAGAGTTCACAGATTTTATTTCAAGATTATTTCGAATCATATTTTATGATCGCCCGAAAAGTTTAGTGGCAATAAATGATAATGAGTGTCGAGCAAACTTTATTAGTCGACAAATTGAAGGTTTATATTTTATTAATTTTAAGCAGAAAAAAATCGTAAGAAGACTATATTTTGTTGTGTTACTGACAAAAGAAGTGAGCTTTTTAACAAACTTTCACTCTGTGTGATCTTCTGTCATTTGTTTTCGGTGTGAGATATCGATAGTTTTGGTTTTTGGAGTAGCTTTAGAAAGTTTTCTATTTTTACAACTCGGTTAACTAAGGCAAAGCCTCCCCTGCCATTTCTTAGCAACAATAACAGATAGGTACTCAATTGTTTCCATAAGGCTGTGTACAAAGTTAACAAAATGGAGTGTCCCCGAGCAATCCGGGTTCAAATAACGCTAATTTATTTAGCGGTTTTTCATTAATCATGTCTAAAAAGAGATATTTAAGCGTCTAGAAATTTGGTATGTATGTCATATTTGATGCTCAGTAAGCTCCTTTTTGGCGATTTTTACCACATTTTTAGCGGTTTTCATTAATCCTGTCTAAAGAGAATGTATGTGAAATTTAGGGTCTAATTAGGCTCCAGTTTGTGTGTGGGGGATATTTTTTTATTTATATTAACATTTAGTTAATACATTTTATAAAATTACCAATGGGTATCTACAGTCTACAATTCTACATCTATATAGCACAAAAATATTTCGTTCATTTTAGAACGAAATATTTTAATTTTTAAAAAGATTAATTTAAACATTCGATTGGTTCTTTCACAGACATACCTACTAAACTTAAAGTTGAGATTTAGATAATGGCAGATACTTATTCCCACTCTTCACAGATCATAAGTCCTAACACACCATTGGTAGATACCTAATAAAGACCTGTTTATAGGCGCAGACCATATTTTATACCAAACCGAAATCTTGCAACTTTGGAAGTAATTCTTAGAAGCCGCCAATAAAGATTTTATTGACTGATTAGGTATATTGTTTTGAAGATAAATATTATTACTTTCTCTTCCCATAGAAGATATAAAGTATTGTAATCGTGCAGAAAATTTGGACATTTTTTTAAATTTAATTTTGCTGAATCAACTACGATTTTCACAATTTATTGGATATTTATCCCGAAATCAAGAAGCAATGATAGTAAAGATGACGGACAAGCCGTTCCGGGAACGAATTTCTAGTGTTGGAAAAAATCCTACAGACCAAAAAACAATATTTAAAGGAATTTCTCGGTAGCTCGGTCCCTGCCTCGGTAGCTCCGTAGTTTAGCGCTCGTCTCGTAAAGAGGAGGGCGTGGATTCAATCTCCAGAAAAGACAGGATTTTTTCCTCATTAATTCAAATATTTGACCACATAAAAATGGAGCTCTAAGGGTGAGGTGGTAAAAAAATGTGTCAGGCATTAACCCGGCTTAGTGGTTTACTTCCACTCGAGAGTTTTTTTTTCTTCTTCATAAATGTGTGTTCATTTTTTAATAATTTATTTTTGTTCTACTTAATGTTAGGAAGTATTCGTCATTAAGCACAGAATTTCGACTTTTTTTTAATTCATCAACTAACATAACAGCAATAGAATCGATGGATGACTCTTTTTTGAGGCCAAAATAATCAGGCGTAAGCTTAGATCAAAACACATAAAAATTTAAAATATGCCTCAACCAGCGGAGGAGTTAATTTGTTCTCGTTGATTGAAAAGAAAAATAGTCGAATTTGTGGCCTGGAACCGGGGAGGAGTATNTTTTTTTTTTTTACTCTCTTTTTTATTGGCCGTCATGGATCCATTTTGAACCGGTTGTACATCAGCAAAAGAGGCATGGCCGTAAAAACGTTCCTAACCTCTCCAATTGGGTTAAAATTGAAAATCAAAGGGTTGTCAGACACTGACACTCCTCCCCGATTCCAGAACCGTCATATCAGTATGTGCCAAGATAGCTGTTTTGAGAAATCCCTAATAAGAAAATCCAATGTCAATACCCAAATAAAATAATAAATGTTTACGAAAAAACCTAAAATCACCTATGACAACAACAGCAGCATTAGGAAATATAACAACACCAATATTATCAACAAAAATCTCATCATCGTCAACAAAAACAACAACAAAGAAAAAAACAATAGCAAANAAAAAAAAAAAAAAAAAAAAAAAAAAAAAAAAAAAAAAAACAGCAGCAGCAGGAAATATAACAACACCAGTATTATCAACAAAAATCTAATCATCATCACCAAAACAACAGCAGCAGCAGGAAATATAACAACAGAGTATTATCAACAAAAACAACAACAAACAAAAAAAACAATAGCAGCAGCGGGAAATATAACAACACCAATATTATCAACAAAAATATCATCAACAAAAACAACAACAAAGAAAAAACAACAGCAGCAGCAGGAAATATAACAACACCAATATTATCAACAAAAATCTCATCATCGTCAACAAAAACAACAACAAAGAAAAAAACAACAGCAGCAGCAGGAAATATAACAACGCCAATATTATCAACAAAAACAACAACAAAGAAAAAAATAACAGCAGCAGCAGGAAATATAGCAACACCAATATTATCAACAAAAATCTCATCATCATCAACAACAAAGAAAAAAAAACAACAGCAGCAGCAGGAAATATAGCAACACCAATATTATCAACAAAAATCTCATCATCGTCAACAACAACAAAGAAAAAAACAACAACAGCAGCAGGAAATATAACAACACCAATATTATCAACAAAAATCTCAACATCAACAACAAAAACAACAACAAAGAAAAAAGCAACAGCAGCAGAAACTACGAGAAAAGAACGAATATTTAAAACTAAGCCTAACTAGCAGACATAGACTTTTTAAAAAGAAATTTTAATTCTGTAGACTTTAAAGACAAAACTTTTGTTTTGAAATTGCATCAGTAAACTTTGGTGAGACTCTATTCTATAGGGTGGAATAGGCAGTCAAAGTAGGGCAGAAAGAACGTGTAAATCACTTGAAGAGATATTTTGTTTGGAATTGCATTAGTAAACTTTGGTGTGTCTCTATTCTATAGGGTGGAACAGGCAGTCAAAGTAGGGGAGAAAGAAGGTGTAAATCACTTGAAGAGATATTTTGTTTGGAATTGCATTAGTAAACTTTGGTGTGTCTCTATTCTAAAGGGTGGAATAGGCAGTCAAAGTAGGGGAGAAAGAAGGTGTAAATCACTTGAAGAGATATTTTGTTTGGAATTGCATTAGTAAATTTTGGTGTGTCTCTATTCTAAAGGGTGGAATAGGCAGTCAAAGTAGAGTATGGAGGGATATTTTGTTTGGAATTGCATCAGTAAACTTTAGTGTGTCTCTATTCTATAGAGTGGAATAGGCAGTAAAATTGTTGAGAGTGACAATTCTGAAGTAGTGGCAGAAAGGACGAGTGTATGGAGTGATATTTTCCTACAAATTACCATTTCGTATTAGAAAATATGGTTACTAGTGCTTGAAAATAATAATTCATATCTTGACGATCACTTGGATCACGATGTTAGAATTTACTGAAATATCTGGAGTCTATCTTAAAGCACTACAATTTGAGATTTTTACTTGAGGCATTTTTTCTCTCGAGAAATAGGAATTGTTTAGTGGTATTCTTTTTTATTATTTTATTAAAAATTCGATCCCAGCTGAGGATGAAGTTAAATTATATTTTTTAAGAATGAACACAAAAAAAGTTTTGGTGATATTTATGTTAAATGTTCATAAACATAGTAGAGAATATAATTATATTTAGTCTGAGAATTTTTTTTAAAAAATTCCAACTGTTTTGTTAGGTTTATGCCGAAGGAACTAGGTATCTTATGGCAGGGGCGTACACAGGAGTTTTTTTCGGAGGGGGCTGGGCAAACCAAGTAGGTACCATAACAGCGTCGTGGTGTTGAGCCCAACTAGTTTCATAGAGAGATAANTTTGGGAAGGGTTGCCAGACAATCCTCCCCTGTTCTAGACCCATCTTTTGATGTGAGAACGCTGCCTCTAGTGGCCAAACTGGTAAATAAAAAAAGGAATAATCAGCTGTTTTCACAATCTTGCTTCCAAAATTCTTAATGAAATAAAATGCGATTAATTGTACACCGATAATATTCACTAATAATCTTTACAGTCGTCCCGATAATAAAGAACGTAGGAAAACGAAATAGGCTTGTAGAAAAAATTTATAGATCAAAGTTCGATATATTTAGAGCTTTGCAGTCTCATAAATCAGTCTACCATCGACTATGATGACGATACATTTAAAGATTAAAAGAGGAAATGAGGAGTACAAAAGATGGAGGCAGGATGAAGGAGGCAAATGGAGACGATGATGATGTCCCGCCTCCGCCTTTCCACAATTTCACTAAATATCTGATCATCCCATCTGCCTCAAAATGAATTATAAAATATGTTCGCATTATACATTATTTATAATATAACCTTTTGAAATTTGTACAGAGGTGGAAAAAGGACTGTAAGCGTATTAGCACATCATTAGCCTATACAATATAGGTACTCGTAATATAATGCACGCGTATATATTTTTCAGCTTATCCGTCACGAGCTCTCTTCTTTTATAATTTTCTCTTCACTTTTGACGATAAAGCTTGAATACTTATCTATACTTATAAAACACAAAGCCTGGATGATATACTCACTGTTCGACTCGCGGGCTTAAAATGAACGTAGCTCGCCTAGTTAATATATTCATGGACTCAAAATGAACATAGCTCCCATTTCTGGTGAGAAGAAGGTTTTGATCAAAAGATTGAAGGGCTGATTGCAGTTGATTGAAGCGCCCGTCAATCGATTGACTCAAGCTTTTGATCAAAATAATTGAACGTCTAGGACCTTCTTTAGGGATGAAGAAAGCTATGTACCTATATTCTCATCTCGACTGCTAATCTAGTCTGGAATAAAAAAAAATCATTATACCGGTCATTGGTTTTTTTTTGTTTTTTTTTTTTAAAAAAAAAAATAGACTGTTGAGTGGAAGGATACCACTGGGCGAGGTTGAAGCCTGAGGCATTTTTTACCACCTAACCTTTAAAAAACACTCACTATCATTATTTATGACGAGGATTCACCTACTTTTCACTTCCGACTCGAGTTTCGTTTACTCCGTAGAAATTTTCAAGGAAACTGTTCACTTCCGACTCGAGAAACTGCAGTTTCCTCGAAACTCGAATCGGAAGTGAAAAGTAAGTGAATCCTTGTCATAAATAACGACAGTGTTCTTAAAATTTACCAATAGGATGTATAATATAAATTTGTTAAATAACTACCTAACCCTAAGAGCTCTATTTTTAAGTAGTCAAGTACTGAAATGAATGAGGAAAAAATCCTGCCTCTGCTGGTGCTTGAATCCACGCCCTCCTGTTTACTAGGCGAGCGCTTTGTTTGTTGTTTCAAGCATCAAACGGATTCCTTTAACGGTCAATCACTCTTCAACAATGCGGTACAAAACAAAAAACAAAACGTTGGTGTAAAAAAGAAATTACTATTTCAAAAGTGGGGGCAAGGGCGTAGCCAGCATCTGGCTGAGGGGGGGGGGCAGCTGAGATTTTCATGTTGGGAAGTGGGGCTGTTGGATTAGGGACAAAAAGTGGCATTTATCGTATTTTGGTACTTGAACACTTTTTTTGCTTCCAAAAATCATTTTATCTAGTGTAAATTTAAGTTGCCCCTTCCGTGCTGCATACTGTCGAGAATTTCTAGGGGGGGGGCAGCTGCCCCCACCTGCCCCCTCCCTTTCCTACGCCCATGAGTGGGGGGCTGTAGAAATGGACCCTCAATTGACTCAAATTTTTGAAACAAGAAGAACGAGCATTGTTGTTATTATTACTTAGAGTACCTAGACAATTTGTTAAGAGTGCAATATAAGTGAAATTTTATTTTGAAAATTTTCTCAAGTGGATTGTTCTAAATTTGACCCTTTTACACACTTGAGTGTACTCTCAACATCAGTACTTGAGACCAGGAATAATAATTATTAACTCACATTATTGGAATCTACTTTTAAATTAAGGTTTAAAAGGCCACCTAAAATTTTCTCGTTTTGAGTTGACAGATATCGGACAATGACCGGCTAAATTCGGTCAAAAATCGGAAAAACTGTCGTAACTCGAAAACGGTTAGACATTTTTGAATTCTGATAAGTGGATTGTTCTAAATTAGACCCTTTTACACACTTGAGTGTACTCTCAACATCAGTACTTGAGACCTGGAATAATAATTATTAACTCACATTATTGGAATCTACTTCTAAATTAAGGTTTAAAAGGCCACCTAAAATTTTATCGTTTTGAGTTGATAGATATCGGACAATGACCGGCTAAATTCGGTAAAAAATCGGAAAAACTGTCGTAACTCGAAAACGGTTCGACATTTTTGAATTCTGATAAGTGGATTGTTCTAAATTAGACCCTTTTACACACTTGAGTGTACTCTCAACATCAGTACTTGAGACCTGGAATAATAATTATTAACTCACATTATTGGAATCTACTTCTAAATTAAGGTTTAAAAGGCCACCTAAAATTTTCTCGTTTTGAGTTGATATGTTGTCGCGACAAAAATCAATATATCGGACCACGACCGGCTAAATTCGATCAAAAATCGAAAAAACTGTCGTAACTCAAAAACGGTTCGACATTTTTGAATTCTGATAAATTTTCTGGGGTTTGGGCCTATTTTTTTGAGGGGGGAGGGGTCCATTTTCATCAATTTTTCGATATCTCCTACCGTTTTGGCTAAACAAAGTGATACATACACACACACATTTATCGTTACATTGTGTTTTATTATTAGAGTTTGTCATGTTTGAGTGTTGGGTTTACTAACTAGGTACTCGGTGATATATAGGTCCCTGATTTAGAGTATCAGTGGGCTTCGAATGTCACTCTGCCTAAGTATTGACAGGCGGGTCCTCGCGTCCGTGGTCAATTGTTAAGTACGCTTCCAAGGTATGGAAACAATATTGCATACTGTATATGCTAGTACGTAAGAAATCAGTGGCTAAGTTCAGTTGAGCGCCGGCATTGGCAGGTATACCCCACACAAAACATCAACTCAATGGAAAGAAGGAATAAAAAAAACAGGCCCTGAATCCGAGGCGCCCCTTAAATGTGGAGAGGGTGCGAAAAATGCCCCCGTTTCTCACGTTTGAGACAATAAAGGCCACAGAAGGAACCATCGTGTCAACCCTAAGCATAATACTATAATATCCTCACATAATTTATAAAAATAACAAAGATTTTGATCAAAGCTGACCAGTGTTGTTCTCTTTTACTTCAAGGGGGGTCCTTGGGTTCCAGACCCCCCCCCCCCTNCCAGACCCCCCCCCCCGATTTTTTTTTATGCATGAATTATGTAATATTGTAAGATGTTACTCATCATCACCACCAACAATAACAAAAACAGCAACAACAACAACATCATCAACAGTAACAATAACATTAACATCATCAACAGTAACAATAACAGCCACAACATCAGCAGTAACAATAACAACATCAACATCATCAACAGTAACAATAACAACAACAACATCATCATCATCATCAATAACAACAACATTACTATCATCAATAGTAACAATAATAACAACATCATCATCAATAACAACAACATTAACATCATCAACAGTAACAATAATAACAAGAACATTAACATCATCAACAGTAACAATAGCAGCAACAGCATCATCAATAACAACAACAACATCAACAATAACAACATCAACATCATCAACAGTAACAAGAACAAGAACAACATCATCATCATCATCAATAACAACAACATTACTATCATCAACAGTAACAATAATAACAAGAACATTAACATCATCAAAAGTAACAATAGCAGCAACAGCATCATCATCAATAACAACACCATTACATCATCATCATTAACAATAATAACAACAACAACAACACCATTAACATCATCATCAGTAACAATAATAACAACAACAACATCATGAACAGTAACAATAACAGCAACAACATCATCAACAATAACAACAAAAACATCATCATCAATAACAATAATAACATCAACATAACCTTCCATGATCATCATTTTCAGGTGTTAGTCCTGACTTGTCTGTTAATCCTTCGGACCCCCCCCCCCCCCACCAANCCCCCCCCCCCCCACCCCGAAAACATTTTTGGGTACGGCAATGAGAGTAAGTATGTAGTGACGAACCCTCCTCACGAGGGTACATCATCAGAGCTAGCTAGATCGAATAATACAAATGAATGTTCGATCTAACTAGCTGAAGTACTCAGAAGAGTACGAAACTAGTCAGCTTTAGCATCTTTGTTAAGTCAAGTGAAGATATAGTAGGTATTTTATCTGGTTAATTAATCCCTTTTTGTTTTGAGTTCTAGCCATGCAATGACCTTGCTCAAAGTGATAAGCCCTCACATTCTGATTTGAAATTAAAAACTTTATGCTTCATTATTTTATTTTTGTTTACTAGGGCAAAGTCTTTATGGGCACTTCTTCCGGTAGTAAAAGAAATATATAATCTACTCGTAAATGCATATTTCTTGAAGTTATTATGTCATGAAGTTTAGTAGAACTCATAATAGCAGATACAGGATATTTCAAATATCTGGATTCTGGTTTACATAGGCCGTGCTTTGGAACAGACTACAAGCTGACGCTACTAGGTGCGACTTCATGTCATGAAGTTTAGTAGAACTCATAATATCAGATACAGGATATTTCAAATATCTGGATTCTGGTTTACATAGGCCGTGCTTAGGAACAGACTACAAGCTGACGCTACTAGATGCGACTTCAACTAGTCGTACGCAGTAGCGTGTATTTGCTCGCAAGTAGCGTGTAGTCGTTCGTAGTAGTTTGAGTTTGCAGTCGCGAATAGTCGCTTCGAAAGGATGACCGCCCTTCAAGGTCGTACCCAGGGGGGGGGGGTCCATGGAGTCCAGACCCTCCTCCCGAAATTTCATTATTTTTTTTTTATGCATGATTTATGTAATATTGTAAGCTGTAACTCATCATCACCAGTAACAACATCATCAACAATAACAACAACATAATCATCATCAATAACAAGAAAATCAACATCACCTTCAATGACTATCATTTTCAGATGTTAGTTCTGGCTTGGCTGTCAATCCTTCGCACCCCCCCCCCCCCCNCCCCCCCCCCCCCCCGAAAAAAATATTGGGTGCGTTAGATCGACTCACCATTGATCCAAGAGGTCAAAATGAGATTTTCGTTTTATTATTTTCATTAATGAATCTTTGGAATCGTCACAAGAAAAAAAAAATACCCCCTCCTCAAAATTAGCCAGTAAACTAATAAATCCATAGATTAAGTTGGAAATCTCATCTCTGACTCGGTCACAGTTTCAGTTGTAATGGTATTGATTTTAGGTTTGTATTTTGATTATTGTGATTTTGAAAAGTTTTCAAGGATAGTATATTGGGATTTTCTCTGGTAATTGTTTATAAGTAGAATACATACGTGTTAAAGTACATTGTTTTACTTCAATTTCTGATATTATTTTCACTAATCTTTTTAATTCAAAATGTCAGTGAAAAAAATTGTTTCGTCCACCAAAATTCCTAATGTGGACCCCTGAATGTTATTATACTAAACAATTAAAAACATTATAATTCTTTACTTTTTCATGAAAAATAAAATATTTGTGTTTTCTTTCCAAGATTTATTTGGAGAATTCAAAATGGGGGTCCACTTTTGGTACACTTCCTCTATTCCTTTAAATGCCACGGAGATATGGAACAAAAAGTGAAAATCAAGCATACTACAACCTTGGGCTATCCATGTCATAGTTTGAGTAATATTTAATTTCAGCAAGTCTATCTTTTAAGTATCCACAGCTTTTGTCTCCATTTTTATTTCATTGAATAAAAAGTCGTCCTTTTTGGAACAGTTTTTACGACTTTTTACGACAATATCTGTTTAGTCAATATCTGTTTATATCTCAGTGTCAAAAAGTAAGGCATTCTTTCACTTACCGGTATTTGCTTAAAGAGAAAAAAACTCTGCCAATGTGACACATGGGTTTATTATTTTACTGGCTAAAAAAATACCCCCCCCCCAACAATTTTTTTTGAGGGGGGTATTTTTTTCTCTCTCCTGGCGATTCCAAATCTGGGGCGTAATTAGACCCTAAATTTGACATACATACCAAATTTCAAGTCTCTAGCTCTTATCATTCTCTTTTTAGAGAGGACTAATAGCTGTTTCGCCCGTGCTTCGCTACGGTTCTTATATTGCTAGTTTTTCAAGGACAATGAAATTGGGGGGGGGGGGGGGTATTNGGTTGGGGGGGGGGGGAGTATTGGTTTGTGACCAGCCTTATATTACAACCTTTAAAACCCAACATTTAAACGTTTTGCCAGGCGCCATAGAGGCACGGCCATTCTGACTCTTAATATTTTCTAAATTTTATTTTACCCGTTCCCGGTTTCGAATCTGTAACTCTGGAATAAGAACTAAATGGTCACCTAAATCTTTCTCGTTTTGAGTTGATATGTTATCGCGACAAATTTGAAGATATCGAACTCTGACTGTCCGATTATGGTGAATAAGTTATAAATTTGGCCGTAACTCAAAAACGGCTGGACAAATTTTAGTTATGATAAATTTCCTGGGTCGTAGAACAAGATTTGGGGGTCCATTCCCGTCAATTTTTCGCTATCTGCTACCGTTTGGGCTGTGTTATTGTAACAGACATCATAGTTACCTACATAGGTACACAAATTTCTGATTTATATATTAAGACTAGCAAGATACGCCCGTTTCGCTTGGCACTTTATAGGCATGGCCGTTTATAGTTTCAACCCCCTTTTTCGCGATAAAACGTAGCCTATGTCCTTTCCTAAAGTTTAGTCTATCTCCATACCAAATTTCATCAAAATCGGTCAGTAGTTTGAGCGTGAAAGCGTAACATACATACAACAGAGTTACTTTCGCATTTATATATTAGTAAGGATATGGATTAGTGAAAACCGTTAAAAAGCGGCAAAAAAACGTCAGGAGTGTATTCGATTGCACCCAGAAGTGCAAAAATTTCTGTTTACGTACAAAATAATATAAAAAAATATATATTCCAGCATAGACCCCGGAAACAATATATTGGTTGCGGATGAAATTTTATTCATATCGAGTTTTCTAAAATGAATACAAAGATAATATGAACGGAAATATTGATGTAATCACGTCAAAATGTTTGACGAAGGAAATTTGTATGTCTTGTGAATGATAATCTTGATCAGGTAGAGATATCCTCACAAATTCTGCTTGCATAATGTAATAACAAAACTTGCAAGAGTTTTTTTTTTTCATGCATTTTATTTAAATTTACCTATTTGTATTCTTAGCTCTCATATCCAGATACAAGACTTAAGAAAAGGGAATAGAAGCAAATATCTGAGAGGGTGCGACAAAAGTTGAAGATGATACAAGCATACAGAGGGGGGGGGGGGCATGCAATTTTAAAATATTATTGGCTATGCTCCCTATGCTCATATCATATTCGACGTCGCGATTCCTCATCAGTGCAGTAGCATGCTTCATAATATGTTGTCGCTCCTTATGCTCATATCATATTCGACGTCGCTATTCCTCATCAGTGCAGTAGCATGCTTCATAATATGTTGCCACTCCCTATGTTCATATCATATTCGACGTCGCTATTCCTCATCAGTGCAGTAGCATGCTTCATAATATGTTGCCGCTCCCTATGCTCATATCATATTCGACGTCGCGATTCCTCATCAGTGCAGTAGCATGCTTCATAATATGTTGCCGCTCCCTATGCTCATATCATATTCGACGTCGCGATTCCTCATCAGTGCAGTAGCATGCTTCATAATATGTTGCCGCTCCCTATGCTCATATCATATTCGACGTCGCGATTCCTCATCAGTGCAGTAGCATGCTTCATAATATGTTGCCGCTCCCTATGCTCATATCATATTCGACGTCGCGATTCCTCATCAGTGCAGTAGCATGCTTCATAATATGTTGCCGCTCCCTATGCTCATATCATATTCGACGTCGCGATTCCTCATCAGTGCAGTAGCATGCTTCATAATATGTTGCCGCTCCCTATGCTCATATCATATTCGACGTCGCGATTCCTCATCAGTGCAGTAGCATGCTTCATAATATGTTGCCGCTCCCTATGCTCATATCATATTCGACGTCGCGATTCCTCATCAGTGCAGTAGCATGCTTCATAATATGTTGCCGCTCCCTATGCTCATATCATATTCGACGTCGCGATTCCTCATCAGTGCAGTAGCATGCTTCATAATATGTTGCCGCTCCCTATGCTCATATCATATTCGACGTCGCGATTCCTCATCAGTGCAGTAGCATGCTTCATAATATGTTGCCGCTCCCTATGCTCATATCATATTCGACGTCGCGATTCCTCATCAGTGCAGTAGCATGCTTCATAATATGTTGCCGCTCCCTATGCTCATATCATATTCGACGTCGCGATTCCTCATCAGTGCAGTAGCATGCTTCATAATATGTTGCCGCTCCCTATGCTCATATCATATTCGACGTCGCGATTCCTCATCAGTGCAGTAGCATGCTTCATAATATGTTGCCGCTCCCTATGCTCATATCATATTCGACGTCGCGATTCCTCATCAGTGCAGTAGCATGCTTCATAATATGTTGCCGCTCCCTATGCTCATATCATATTCGACGTCGCGATTCCTCATCAGTGCAGTAGCATGCTTCATAATATGTTGCCGCTCCCTATGCTCATATCATATTCGACGTCGCGATTCCTCATCAGTGCAGTAGCATGCTTCATAATATGTTGCCGCTCCCTATGCTCATATCATATTCGACGTCGCGATTCCTCATCAGTGCAGTAGCATGCTTCATAATATGTTGCCGCTCCCTATGCTCATATCATATTCGACGTCGCGATTCCTCATCAGTGCAGTAGCATGCTTCATAATATGTTGCCGCTCCCTATGCTCATATCATATTCGACGTCGCGATTCCTCATCAGTGCAGTAGCATGCTTCATAATATGTTGCCGCTCCCTATGCTCATATCATATTCGACGTCGCGATTCCTCATCAGTGCAGTAGCATGCTTCATAATATGTTGCCGCTCCCTATGCTCATATCATATTCGACGTCGCGATTCCTCATCAGTGCAGTAGCATGCTTCATAATATGTTGCCGCTCCCTATGCTCATATCATATTCGACGTCGCGATTCCTCATCAGTGCAGTAGCATGCTTCATAATATGTTGCCGCTCCCTATGCTCATATCATATTCGACGTCGCGATTCCTCATCAGTGCAGTAGCATGCTTCATAATATGTTGCCGCTCCCTATGCTCATATCATATTCGACGTCGCGATTCCTCATCAGTGCAGTAGCATGCTTCATAATATGTTGCCGCTCCCTATGCTCATATCATATTCGACGTCGCGATTCCTCATCAGTGCAGTAGCATGCTTCATAATATGTTGCCGCTCCCTATGCTCATATCATATTCGACGTCGCGATTCCTCATCAGTGCAGTAGCATGCTTCATAATATGTTGCCGCTCCCTATGCTCATATCATATTCGACGTCGCGATTCCTCATCAGTGCAGTAGCATGCTTCATAATATGTTGCCGCTCCCTATGCTCATATCATATTCGACGTCGCGATTCCTCATCAGTGCAGTAGCATGCTTCATAATATGTTGCCGCTCCCTATGCTCATATCATATTCGACGTCGCGATTCCTCATCAGTGCAGTAGCATGCTTCATAATATGTTGCCGCTCCCTATGCTCATATCATATTCGACGTCGCGATTCCTCATCAGTGCAGTAGCATGCTTCATAATATGTTGCCGCTCCCTATGCTCATATCATATTCGACGTCGCGATTCCTCATCAGTGCAGTAGCATGCTTCATAATATGTTGCCGCTCCCTATGCTCATATCATATTCGACGTCGCGATTCCTCATCAGTGCAGTAGCATGCTTCATAATATGTTGCCGCTCCCTATGCTCATATCATATTCGACGTCGCGATTCCTCATCAGTGCAGTAGCATGCTTCATAATATGTTGCCGCTCCCTATGCTCATATNAGTAAATTTGACACAATCACACCCTGTTAGTGATCTCATTGTTGTTAGTAAATTTGACACAATCACACCCTGTTAGTGATCTCATTGTTGTCAGTAAATTTGACACAATCACACCCTGTTAGTGATCTCATTGAAGTTAGTAACTTTGACACGATCTACAACGAAATGACGTATGACATTATTCTAAAAAAAATTTTTTTTTTTTTTCTGATTTGTTCATAATTTTTTGCATTGAGTCACTTCCTTCATTCTAAAAAGGCGAATCAAATGCTGGTGTGTGTTCCAATTCCTGAACCAAGTGAATTTGAGAACACATGAAAGAATTTTATATATAAAAAAAAAATGGAGATTTTTTTTTATCAAATTTATTCATCTGAATTTTGGGCCTAGGTTTTAAAATTTTCCACAAATAGAGTATCGTTTTGTTTTTATCAAATTTTAGAAATTTTTTTTTTATCAAATTTATTCATCTGAATTTTGGGCCTAGGTTTTAAAATTTTCCACAAATAGAGTATCGTTTTGTTTTTATCGAATTTTAGATTTAAAATTCAAAACAAAGTTGTGAAGAGCAAAATCATAATAAAAACTTACAAAACTTCATTTTTTCGTAAGTTTCAGTCACCTTAGGTTACAAACTGTTTTATTTTCGTGCTCTTTTCCCTTAAACGATTTTGTTTTCCTTTCGTCTGTTATTTCTCGTGTTTGAATAAAATAAAAAACAGCAAATTACTATTTTACTGATCGTCAGCGAAGATGCGATATACATACAATGCCTACTGGGAACGAACCGCAAGAAATAATATAGGGTGTCCCGAAAGTCCGAGACCACCTGAATATTTTTTGAACGGCTTTATATGGAGTTTTGAAATTNGATACATTTTCAGAAAGACAATAGAATTAGAAGTACTTTGCAAAAAAAACACGTCTAGCGTGTTTGGTTTAAAATGGTGGCCATTTGAAATTTCCAAGATATGACTTCCAAGAGTGTCTAAAACTAGGCCAATTGTTCCTAAAAGTGTTTGGTTTAAAACACGTCTAGCGTGTTTGGTTTAAAATGGTGGCCATTTGAAATTTCCAAGATATGACTTCCAAGAGTGTCTAAAACTAGGCCAATTGTTTCTAAAAGTGGGCGATGTCTAAACTCTAAAACTAGGCGAACTATGTCTAAAAACTGGTTCCTCGACATTGGTGTCCTATGCAATCATTCAATATCCCATTGCAAATAATTCGCCTAGTTTTAGACACTCTTGGAAGAAGATAAAGCAGAAGAAATATTGAAGAATCACAAGAAATAAAATTATGTCTTAATATGTTAGAATGAAATAAAGTGCAGCCAAACACTTTATTCTGATCGTCTGCGAAGAAGATAAAGCAGAAGAAATATTGAAGAATCACAAGAAATAAAATTATGTCTTAATGTGTTAGAATGAAATAAAGTGCAGCCAAACACTTTATTCTGATCGTCTGCGAAGAAGATAAAGCAGAAGAACTATTGAAGAATCACAAGAAATAAAATTATGTCTTAATATGTTTGAATGAAATAAAGTGCAGCCAAACACTTTATTCTGATCGTCTGCGAAGAAGATAAAGCAGAAGAACTATTGAAGAATCACAAGAAATAAAATTATGTCTTAATATGTTAGAATGAAATAAAGTGCAGCCAAACACTTTTTTCTGATCGTCAGCGAAGAAGATAAAGCAGAAGAAATATTGAAGAATCACAAGAAATAAAATTATGTCTTAATATGTTAGAATGAAATAAAGTGCAGCCAAACACTTTATTCTGATCGTCTGCGAAGAAGATAAAACAGAAGAAATATTGAAGAATCACGAGAAATAAAATTATGTCTTAATATGTTAGAATGAAATAAAGTGCAGCCAAACACTTTATTCTGATCGTCTGCGAAGAAGATAAAACAGAAGAAATATTGAAGAATCACAAGAAATAAAATTATGTCTTAATATGTTAGAATGAAATAAAGTGCAGCCAAACACTTTATTCTGATCGTCTGAGAAGAAGATAAAGCAGAAGAAATATTGTTTGAAAATTGTAATAAATTAAATCTGCTTATGAGATTAATAATTCTCTCTTGAAAAATTTAGAACGGGATGTAATTATAATTCATAATTAATTAATTCAATGTAGTTTCATTTAATTAAATATCTTTACAATATAAAGTATTAGTTTAAAGGATATTTTTTTATTATTATTATTTTCTTTGTATTTGAAGCATAATTTAATTTACAATTTAAGAATGAAAATTAAAACGAAACATTGTTTATGTTTTCAATCTTTTGATTGTTTTTATTCTCAAAATTTTATTGTTAGTATTTATTTGGGAGTACCTATTTTTTTTTTTTTTTTTTTTTTTTTTTTTTTTTTTTTTTTTTTTTTTTTTTTTTTTT
>CM022885.1:36841725-36856533 GCA_012654025.1 Pachypsylla venusta | reverse complement strand
GAGATAGGAAGATAATTGAAATGTGTTGGAGAAAGACGAAGAAGATCAAATGGACGAATCAAATAAGCGTGCGAGATAGGAAGATAATTGAAATGTGTTGGAGAAAGACAAAGAAGATCAAATGGACGAATCAAATAACTGTCCGAGATAGGAAGAGAATTGTAATGTGTTGGGGAAAGACGAAGAAGATCAAATGGACGAATCAAATAAGCATGAGAGATAGGAAGATAATTGAAATGTGTTGGAGAAAGACGAAGAAGATCAAATGGACGAATCAAATAAGCGTGAGAGATAGGAAGATAATTGAAATGTGTTGGAGAAAGACGAAGAAGATCAAATGGACGAATCAAATAAGCTAGCGAGATAGGAAGATAATTGAAATGTGTTGGAGAAAGACGAAGGAGATCAAATGGACGAATCAAATAAGCGTGCGAGATAGGAAGAGAATTGAAATGTGTTGGAGAAAGACGAAGAAGATCAAATGGACGAATAAAATGGACGAATCAAATAACTGTCCAAACCAGGTTTCAATAGTTTCATCAGAATCAAACCAGTGTTATCGTAGTACAAAAAGCGACGAACAAGCGAATAAAACAAAATAACTGTCCAAACCAGGTTTCAATGGTTTCATCAGATTCAAACCAGTGGTATCGTAGATCGTAATACAAAAAGCGACGTACAGGCGAATAAAACAAAATAACTTTCCAAACCAGGTTACAATGCTTTCATCAGAATCAAACCAGTGGTATCGTAGTACAAAAAGCGACGAACAGGCGAATAAAAACAAAATAACTGTCCAAACCAGGTTTCAATGCTTTCATCAGAATCAATCCAGTGTTATCGTAGTACAAAAAGCGACGAACAAGCGAATAAAACAAAATAACTGTCCAAACCAGGTTTCAATGCTTTCATCAGAATCAAACCAGTGTTATCGTAGTACAAAAAGCGACGAAATAGCGAATAAAACAAAATAACTGTCCAAACTAGGTTTCAATGCTTTCATCAGAATCCAACCAATGTTATCGTAGATCGTAGTACAAAAAGCGACGAACAGGCGAATAAAACAAAATAACTGTCGAAACCAGGTTTCAATGCTTTCATCAGAATCAAACCAATGTTATCGTAGATTGTAGTACAAAAAGCGACGAACAAGCGAATAAAACAAAATAACTGTCCAAACCAGGTTTCAATGCTTTCATCAGAATCAAACCAGTGTTATCGTAGATCGTAGTACAAAAAGCGACGAACAGGCGAATAAAACAAAATAACTGTCGAAACCAGGTTTCAATGCTTTCATCAGAATCAAACCAGTGTTATCATAGATCGTAGTACAAAAAGCGACGAACAGGCGAATAAAACAAAATAACTGTCGAAACCAGGTTTCAATGCTTTCATCAGAATCAAACCAGTGTTATCGTAGATCGTAGTATAAAAAGCGACTAAAACAAAATCGGTAAGTTTCATTCGTTGAATTATTATTACATTTGTACATGGAAACACAATTGTCAAACTTAGACACAACAAAGAACAGAACTTAGTTTGAGAATTAAATTGCTGAGTGTGTGTGTGTTTCTGCTAAAAGATTCATAAAATATTGCTTTTATTTCCTTTGCTTTTTGTTAGCTTTTTATGACTTTTTCTTTGCTTTTGCTAAATTCAGTTAACTATTTTTGTTGTTAGGCAGTGCCTTTTATCATTTTTATGATATTTCTAGTGAATTCACCTGAGATTATTTTCTTCACAAAAACACACAGAGGGATAGGTTTATTAATTTATTTTTTAAGTGCGTTCTGCTCTGAAACAAAGAATAGAAAAGATGGGGGCAGGGCCGGCTCAAGCGAATTTGCCGCCCTAGGCATAATGAATTTTGCCGCCCCCTGAATATAATATTCAATTTGTTCGTTAATTAATATAAATAGTAAAAGTACTCATATTTATATTTTTAATGATAATACTGAATAGTTATCCCTCCTAGTAGTGAAATTCATGATTTTTGCACAAATTTCAATCAAAATCTGCCCATGAATTTTCCTCTGGTTAATGTTGAACAATTCAGAGTCATATATATTTACAACAGAAATAATGGACACTAAATTCACACAATTTTAATTAGATTTTTTCTAGTGTATATGTGTGGGTTGTAGCCTTTAAGCAACGACAGATTTAGCCGGAGTGTCATACCCCTGGTTTTACTATTGGTTTTTATGATTGATAATTCTTGTTATGAATTACCAATCATATACAAAAAAAATGCACGTCTATATATGTATACATTTTTTTTCATATCCCGCTAAAAATAAAATTCCATTTTGATTTTGCCGCCCTAAGCGGTTGCCTAGTTCGCCTATACGGTAGAGCCGGCCCTGGATGGGGGCTCAAAGTATTTCCTTTTTATCTTTTTGGTAATAAGCTGATTTCTGACCACAATACGTGTTTTTTTCCATCTACCACTGTGCCAAATTTCAGCTTAAATGACAATGAGAAGTGGGTTAAATTTAATTTCTAAGATTTAAACACTAACAATGATACATATTTAGTACCTAAGCGTAAAAGCCTTTAATTAATAACTAGCTGTTTTTCCGTGCTTCGCTACGGTTACAAAATTCAACAACAATTTCGAGAACGCGAAATTAAAGTTCTCAATTTTAGATTTTTGGTAGAACCGACCTACATAGTGAACACGGCTCCTATTTAGAAAATTCAATATTTTACTCAAAGATATTACTTTTTGCACTGCGGAACACCTTCGGATATAATTTCAGGTTTCTCGCTCATCCCGAAGTGGTACTCAATTCCGATTTTTTGAGTTGAAAACCGTTCAAAAATCGGGGAAATTTTCAAATTTTATATTTTTTCTGGGGTCCTTCTATACTATTTTGGGGGGGGGGNGTTTGCCCAGAAAAAAATTGCAAAAAGACCCGCTAAATAGCGTCACTGTTGGCGCTTGCTCCCACTATTGCGCACCTACATACTAAAGGGGACCGACCTGTGTGCCAAATTTGAAGTCTCTACGTTTAGCCATCGTGGAGCTACGTTGGTTATCAGTCAGTCAGTCAGTACGTCATTCAGTCAGTATACCTACTGGGCTTTGCGTTTTATAAGTATAGATAATAAAAATCATTCACGCCATGACACACACTCACTCAAAAAGGATACAGAAAAATGCCGTCGGGAACGACCTGTCACCTAAATATGAGTTAATTCTGAGTAATCTAGAGCTCTTAAAGTTAAAATACGAAGGTTATATCTTGACGTGTTTCTATATCAATGACACATTCCGGGAATATTGTCTTTCTTTTAATTCCCTGAAAAAGTTATTAACGAAAAATCAATGACAGCAAAATTCAGCCCCTGTGGTGGTGAGGGGAGTTAATATTGGTTCAAGGAGTGAAAATATGACCGTTTATTAATAGGACAATCGGAATGCGTAATTTATAACAAACTCGAATATATCCAAATGATTAATTAGTAGCCAGAACGAAGTAAGTATGTTTTTCGCGAAAGAAATCCCACTTATCCTGACACTGATTAAAAAAAAAACTGTGCTTCTCAGAGGAAACACCGAAATGTTAGCCCTCGGCACGAAATCATGGGCTCAATTAAATAATTTGTTTAAATGAGGAAGGAAGTTAGTAGTCATAATGAAATAATATTTCAAAATTAATTTGTATATCAACTACTAAAAATTTTTTATGAATTACGGAGCGTTTTCGTCTATTTGAAAGATCATCAATTAGTTTGAGAATGTCGTAATACACGAAAGAGCTCCTCTTAAAAAAATTTAGTAGTTGATACACAAATTAATTTTGAAATATTATTTAATTAAATAAGCTAATTGAGTCAATAAAGACAGGGGCGGATCTAGAGGGAGAACTGGGGAGATAGTCCCTCCCCCCCCAAAAAAAAAATCAGTATTTTTATTCTTTCACGGAGGAGGATATTGCCAGCCACAAATGCTAGCGCTAAGAGCAATTTTTCTTCTTTGCGCCAGACAAAACTTGACTTAAAAATTTTACAGAATAGATTCAACGAGTTGGCTCTTCTCAATGTAAATTATAGCAATATAGCATTGAGTTAACATAAGAAGAAGTGTTTGAGAGATTCCCCAAACTTGGAAAACATTGCATTGATTTGAGTTGCCGTTTATATTCGCATCTTAATATATAAATCAGAAATTTGTGTGTACCTATGTATGAGGGGTTGTCTGTTAGAATACCACAGCCCAAACGGTAGCAGATAGCGAAAATGATGGGAATGGACCCCCCCCCCCAAATCATGATCAACAACCCCAAGGAAAATTGTCAGAACTCAAATATGTCAAGCCATTTTCAAATTACGGCCAAATTTATAATTTATTCACCAAAATGGGACAGTCACGGTCCGATATCATAAAATTTGTCGCGACAACATAACTCAAAGCGAGAAAGTTTTAGGGCACCATTTAGTCCTTATTTTAGTATATTTTCTTCAAAGGTATGACATTCTAGAGTTACAGGTTCGAAACCGGAAACGGGTAAAATAAAATTTAGAAACTACTAATAGTCAGAATGGCTATGCCTCTAAGGCGCTTGGCAAAACGCTTAAATGTTGGGTTTTTAAAGGTTGCAATATACAGGCTGGGCACAAACCAATACCCCCCCCCCCAATTTCTATTGTCCTTGAAAAACAAAACTATAAATACCGTAAAGAAGTTAAATTTAAACAAAACACTTACCAAAAACACTAGTTATATTACTTTACGAAGAAACTAGTTTCGAATCATTCGATTCATCATCAGTCTAGTCGAGTCTAAAGATGGAAGTTGACTGAATATTATTCACCGCGTGCTGTGTAGGGTCGCGCGATGTACCATCAAAATATATATTGTCTATTTCTAAAACTTTTTTAAATAGAATATTGTGTACATTTAAAAAACAATATAAAAGATACTAATATTAAAAAACTGAAAAATAATATAAATGAACATCTAAATATAATCCGAATTTCTAATAATCATAATGAAATTAATACTAATGAAGCTTATGAAATTTATAAATATAAAAACAATGAAAATTATACATTATTAAATAATCAAATTGAAATTGATAAGGCCAGTGACAATATTCTATTTAAAAAAGTTTCTTCGTAAATTAATATAAATAGTGTTTTTGGTAAGTGTTTTGTTTTAAATTTAATTTATTTAATAGTTAATATTTTTTAACACTTATAATTAACATGTTATTCAAAGATTTAAACCGTAAAGAAGCACGGGCAAAAAATCATTCTTCATCGACATATAATCATAAATTTAAGTATTTCATTTTCCTCATCTAAAACAAACTAACATCGCAAGGATATTAATAGCGGTCCAATTTCCCCAGTACGAAATACTAAAAAGACCTTATTATCTATGTTTTAGTATCTTCTATACGAATATAATAATATGTAAAATTGTAGATACTAGATAGGTACCTATATCATATATCAAATAGAAATTTATTTCATCTATGTAAATTATTGTTTAAAATAACATATACTCGTACATAAATTTCCACTCCAACTTGAGATAAATTTATTGTTGAATAAAAAATTGTTGCAACCGAAAAAAAAAATGTTTACTCATTGGAAATATATTTTGAACAATTTTCCGACATGAAGCAGTGGTTCGTACCGCCAAGTTCTTCACATATTTTTAGCAAAAAGCTTATAGTAATCAAATTATGATACTTATTTTAAGGCACTTTGAATTTTCTAATTTTGATTCTGCCCCCCTTAGTATTACCTGTAAGGGTAAAGAACCTTTCACACGATGCTCCGAAATCAACAAAAATAATAAGGGGGGACAGAAGCAAAATTAGATAATTCACCAACTTTTGGTAGCAAGTTTGCTACCACGGGCGCGAGAGGGTTAATACAGTTTTCAGCATAACTACCTCTTGGGGATACCCATTTCTTTTTGTCTCTGGCCACTTCTTCTTACAAGGAAATGGTATAGTATCATAATGATTCATAAGAAATTTTACAATCGGTATTGGTAAAATATAGTTTGTAGTTAATATTTTTCTAAATTTATTAAGATTTTCCCTTGGAGCAATGTGTATGAGATTCAGGGGCGTAACTAATATGTATAATATTTCAGAGAAATATTTCTACCACTATACTTAGATCCCTGAATTCGAGTTTTTTATTTCCTATCGTTTTTTCTTACTGTCCATTAATTTAAGTAGATTTTCATTTGAATAGAACGCCGCCCCAATCCCAAATCTTTAAAAAAAATATATAAAATAAAAAAACTGGCCAGTATAAAAAGTAAGAAAAGAAGTACCTCTTGTCGGCTTCTTTGATCTCATTTGTTTGATTTGATTTTTGAATGTTTTTCTATTTTGTCTCCTAGAGTGTAGACAGTTATGTTTTGACTGCATGAAGTGAGAGGGGGGCTTGGATGGGTGACCGCTTGCGAACACTACGTATCGTTGGCNTTATTATTACATTTAAATGTCCCCCCCCCCCCAATAATTTTGCTCCAGCTACGCCTATGCCTAAAATCCTCACAGTTGTCAAGTGCCTCTCGTAGATCTTATTTGTGAACGTTAGTGAACTCCACTGTTGACCCTGGTATTCATCCCGAAATGAACTTGTATATGTATATGTTTGTTTGTTACGCCATTCAAGCCACAATTTTCATCCGATTTTGACGAAATTTGGTATACATGTTTAGGTAGGGTTAGTGTTCATAGAGGGCGCCTGATAATTCATAGAGGGCACCTGATAATCTTGATCTACTGGTACTAATAAGTAATATGTGATTTTGTTATAAATATGTGAGGTTGTTAATAGCCTCAATAGCTCAGATTCGTAACCAGGAGGCTGTTGGTTCGAATCCAAGCTAAGACATAATATACCATGGGGAATTACATTTTGACAAAGCATTAGCTCTTTTCGAAGATGCGGGTTTCTTTCGAAAATACCAATAACCAATGTGACCCAATAAGGTCTTTCTTAAATTTATTTTGTCCAACGCTCTGAACATGTCCGAACTAAATTTCATCAGAATTAGAAACTTAGGGTTCGAGAGCTATTAATTGTGGTGCAGACTTATACAAGGCCGTATCCAGGGGGTCTATGGGGTCCAGACCCCCCTCCGGCAATAAAATCAAGGGTACGGCCCTGGCTCAGATATAATATGGCCAAACCTCGTTTAGAACAAATTCTTGAGGCGACCACCCTCCCGCTAGAGTGATGGCGGAAAATCTTACCTTGTTCTCTCCGTATCATGGTTATGCATTAATGGCGCCAAGCCAATCGGAAGGAGCCTGCCTTTGTGAATATATTCAATTTTCTTATTTGTTCAAATTCCTTTGAATTCATATACAATTTGATTTATCTCTCAACTAGTGCTTCAATAAGATATCGTGGCAACAAAACAAGAATTTAATAAATGAATATTCGTCGGCTGTCAAATGATTCTTTTCTTTCTGAATGAATGACAGACTGTGTTCTGTTCCTTCATCCCAAGTCCTTCATCTTGTGATCCGTTCCTTCAGCCCCAATCCTTCATCTTCTGATCCGTTCCTTCATCCCCAGTCCCTCATCTTGTTCAGAAGAAAAAAAGAATTTCTTCAAAAGTTTGTTTTCACTGATTATGTTAATTTGATGACATTTTTCAAATGAGAATGTTCATAGCAGAGGATGTCTTACACCTTGCATTAGTATTTGAGAATCAAATTGTTTGAATCGGCTGATTGATTAAAAGTTCCGGAGAGATTGAATCGACTGATTGAAATCAAGTGCCGGAGAGTTTTTGAGAATCAAATTGTTTGAATCGGCTGATTGAATAAAAGGGCCGGAGAGTTTGAATCGACTGATTATTGATAGAATTCAAGTGCCGGAGAGATTGAATTGGCTGAATGAATACCAGTGCCGGAGAGTTTTTGAGAATCAAATTGTTTGAATTGGCTGATTGAATAAAAGTGCCGGAGAGTTTGAATCGATTGATTGAATGCAAGTACCGGAGAGATTGAATTGGCTGAATGAATACCAGTGCNCAGTTCGTCTGATGTAACCCACCCTTCAAGAACGTCTTATTGTTGATGCTGCAGTAACAGTTCGTCTGATGTAACCCACCCTTCAAGAACGTCTTATTGTTCATGCTGTAGTAACAGTTCGTCTGATGTAACCCACCCTTCAAGAACGTCTTGTTGTTGATGCTGTAGTAACAGTTCGTCTGTTGTAACCCACCCTTCAAGAACGTCTTGTTGTTCATGCTGTAGTAACAGTTCGTCTGATGTAACCCACCCTTCAAGAACGTCGCGTCGAGTTGATTGATGTTTGTTGTACAATGAATTGTGTTTTGACACTTCCTCTTATTGCAAGCTGTAAGTCATTATTCAGTGAACCCTTTATTCAAAAATTATTACTCCACCAATCAATCCTTTCTGAAAGATTTCTGTGGAAAACATATTTGTTCATTATTTCTGTATAGACTTCGTTTACAGTGAATTCTGAGTATTTTTGTATGCTGTAATTGCGGGGGATATGATTCCAAAAGCTTCTTACAGTAAACATGATTTCTCTTTCATACCTATAATACATTATTATGCTGGGTGGTTTACCATTTTTAGGTTAACTCAAACCTAACCTACGGTTGAGTGAACTCCAGTTATTATTAACATAATAGTTAACCCTAGGATTGCCAAGCTCTATTCAAACTTTGAGTTCGTGCATTCCCTGCTATTTCTTTTTCCCTTTTTTACGTCCTACAGGAAATTTTTCGATTGACGACTCTGTCTCTGAATACCTCTAAACTACCTTGTACTGTTCACTTTGTAATAATAAACAATAACACGAGAAATATAAGAAAACATAGGTATGACTCCATAAATTCACTGATTATTTTTTTTAAAAAATCGGCGACACCCTGTGTGTCGCGGATTTAACAGAAACTATGGGACATGCCCGGTGGGCCCCCTGCGCTGAGGGCCCATTGAGGGGGGGGATATGAAAGAAAAATACAGGTAAAATATGTGCGAGAAAAAATATGTGGCCCCAATGGGCCCCCAGTTCATCGTAGTGCATTATTATAAAAGAAAAATACATGTAAAATATGTGCGAGAAAAAATGTGTAGTCCCGGTTCGGCCCCCGGTTCATCTTGGGGCATTATTATGAAAGAAAATACATGTAAAATATGTGTGAGAAAAATGTGGCCCCGATGGGCCTCCGAATCATCGTGGGGCTAAACTATGAAAGAAAAATGGGGCCCCACATTTTTCTCCAATGTGGGGCCCTTCTTTCAATATGTTCGGTAGGCCCCTGGAGCCCCAGTCTGCCACTGACAGAAACTATTATGTGTTGAAAATGTGCGAATATTTTTTGTCCCTCCTAAAGGATTAAAAAAAATCAATTTACATTTTTCTCAATTGAGAAAATTAATGATATTGCTTGGATTAGACTGACGACTGTGATCAATTTCAATCTCTTCAGTTTTTTTTTGTTTATCTGTTTTTTCTGTGAATAGAAACATCTTGTCTCGGCTTCATTTACAAAACTTTGAAATATTTTCTAAACATTTTCTTTCTTCAAAAACTATAAATTTTATAGTAAGAGGTGACATTTTGTTATGGTTTATATTTTTCCAAACATAAGATAGAATTTTTATATTACAAGATAGTTTTGTTCAATTATTGCGAATAAAACATGGCCGTATGTGCAAATTAGATAAACTGTGTGTTCAGTCGTACAATAGATCTGAGTGGGTAGCAATTTGATTATAGGTAGGTAGGATGTTTTGTAGGATGATTTTTTTTCCTACAAAAGTTTTGTAGGATGATCATTTTTGAGTATTTCGTACGAAAATACAACAATTAAGAAGGACAAATATGCTTTAATATTTTCAAAATTTTTTTAAAAAATAGATCAGGGCCGGATTAACCTTCAGCGGGGCCCGTAGCACTTTCACAAAGCGCCCCCCCCCCCCCCCCCCNCCCCCCCCCCCCCCCCGGATTTCCAAAATTTCACATTACGCACTACGCAGAACTGAACTAAACTCTCTTTCCTTGACTCTGGACTTATGAAATAATAATATGGAGCCATCAGGTCGGCACCTACCGACATTTCACTTTGTAGATTTTGCGCCACGCCGTCCCGCCGAGACACAATACTCAAACTGATTACAAAAAAAAAAAAAAAAAAAAAAAAAAAAAAAAAAAAAAAAAAAAAAAAAAAANAAAAAAAAAAAAAAAAATATTTTTCATGATAAAATTTATATCCTAGATTAAACTTCAAAGGGATAGTAAGAATAGTAAGAGGGTACCTAGTGTACTTAATACACTAAGCAATTTGCTTATGTTGCAATACTCGTTTCTTTATTAAGTTCCTAGTTAGTAGGTACCTACTTGTACTTTGAAGAGTTGTGGGCCCCGTCAAAATAATATATTTTTTCAATTGTCAACCCAGAAATGTCAAAATATCTAGTGTAGGTTGTCAAAGCGCGGGCCCGTAGCACGTGCTACAAGTGCTACTATTATTAATCCGGACCTGGAATAGACCCTTTGATTTAGAGGATTCCTCCAGAAATTAGATAAAAAAAAATGGGCTTTAAATTTTTTGTGCTTGCTAGTTGATATATCTCTTTTCCTCTCGCTCTCTCCCGACTAGGGTTACCAGTTGAAAATTTTCAAAAGCAGGAATTTTCGCATGAAAAAAAAAAAAAACATACAGTGTTTTGTAACTTGTATTAGTCATAATCATAACACTACTGACCATAGCCATACTTTTCAGAGCTCCGCACTTTTGATTTCATACCTCTATGTGTATTGTGTATGTACCTCTATGTGTATATAGAACTGCTCACGATTTACACATAGATATACCATATCACTGAAGTTATAATCAGAGAGATATACTGTTGTATACTGCATTTTTGTATAATGGTGATTTGACACTTAAAAAGTGTTTTTTGTGCGAATTTGAAAAAAAATAACGAAAACAAGACATTTTCAATTATTTTCAATAGTGGGCAGGGCGCAGGACAAACATGTGAAAAACAAGACATTTCCTGCCACAGGCGGAGAACCGGACGTCTGGTAAACCTATTCACATGGATCTTACTTAGTTAATAAGGTCTATTTAATAACTTACTGCATGGTTTAGATCGTGGGGGTCAAGGCCGTATCCAGCGGGGGGGTCCATGGGGTCCAGACCCGAAATTTAATTATTTTTTTATGCATGACTTATGTAATATTAGTAAAGTGTAACTCATCATCACCACCAGCAAAAGCAACATCAACAACATCATTATCAATAATATCGACAAGAAGAACAACAGCATCAACAACAACATAATCAATAACAACAACATTAACAACTACAACATCATCAATGACAACAACAAGAAAAACAAAAACAACAGCATCAACAATAACAACAAGAAGAAGGACATCAACATCAACAAAAACAACATCAACAACATCATTATCAATAATATCGACAAGAACAACAACAGCATCAACAACAACATCAACAACTACAACATCATCAATGACAACAACAAGAAAAACAAAAACAACAAGAACAACAGCATCATCAATAACAACAAGAAGAGGGACATCAACAAAAACATCATTATCAATAATATCGACAAGAACAACAACAGCATCAACAACAACATAATCAATAACAACAACATTAACAACTCATCAATGACAACAAGAAGAAGGACATCAACAAAAACATCATTATCAATAATATCGACAAGAACAACAACAGCATCAACAACAACATAATCAATAACAACAACATGAACAACTCATCAATGACAACAACAAGAAAAACAAAAACAACAAGAACAACAGACAATAACAACAAGAAGAAGGACATCAACAAAAACAACATCAACAACTCATTATCAATAATATCGACAAGAACAACAACAGCATCAACAACAACATAATCAATAACAACAACATCAACAACTACAACATCATCAATGACAATAACAAGAAAAACAACAAGAACAACAGCATCATCAATAACAACAAGAAGAAGGACATCAACAAAAACAACATCAACAACATCATTATCAATAATATCGACAAGAACAACAACAGCATCAACAACAACATAATCAATAACAACAACTACAACATCATCAATGACAACAACAAGAAAAACAACAAAAACAAGAACAACTACAACATCATCAATGACAACAACAAGAAAAACAAAAACAACAAGAACAACAGCATCATCAATAACAACAAAAAGAAGGACATCAACAAAAACAACATCAACAACATCATTATCAATAATATCGACAAGAACAACAACATCAACAACTACAACATCATCAATGACAACAACAACATCAAAACAAAAATAACAAGAGCAGCAACATCATCAATAACAACAACAAGAAGAACATTAACAAAAACAACATCACCTCCATTAACAAAAACAACATCCTTCGGACCCCCCCCGTGCCCCCCAAAAAAAATCTTGGGTAGAGCCTTGGTTCTCGGGTACCAGCCCTCTCCAATCTTCTCTTTTTCTTGCATATTTCTCTCAATTTTGATCTTCATTCTACCGATGATCATACATGGCCCTATTTCAGTACATGCTTTTTATTTCTTCCTTGCTACCAAGAAAGTCAATAAGGTTTGAGATTCAAAATTAAATTGAAAATTGCAACAATAAAAGAATCCAAACACAAAGAAAAAATAATTTAACAATCAAAATCCATCTCGACACAAATTTGTTCGCTCAAGCAAAACGTTATTTTCGCAACGCTAAGAATAGGTGTTTACAATAAAACTACACTTGAGTCCAGACATTGTCAATAATTTCCTATAAACGCTAAGAATAAGTATTTACAATAAAACTACACTTGAGTCCAGACATTGTCAAGAATTTCCTATAAACGCTAAGAATAGGTGTTTACAATAAAACTACACTTGAGTCCAGACATTGTCAAGAATTTCCTACAAACGCTAAGAATAGGTATTTACAATAAAACTAGACTTGAGTCCAGAAATTGTCAATATTTTCCTACAAACGCTAAGAATAGGTATTTACAATAAAACTACACTTGAGTCCAGACATTGTCAATAATTACCTACAAACTCTAAGAATAGGTATTTACAATAAAAATACACTGGAGACCAGACATTGTCAATAATTTCCTACAAACGCTAAGAATAGGTATTTACAATAAAACTACACTTGAGTCCAGACATTGTTAATAATTAACTACAAACGCTAAGAATAGGTATTTACAATAAAACTACACTTGAGTCCAGTCATTATCAATAATTTCCTACAAACGCTAAGAATAAAACTACACTTGAGTCCAGTCATTGTCATGAATTTCCTACAAACGCTAAGAATAGGTATTTAAAATAAAATTACACTTGAGTCCAGACATTGTCAAGAATTTTCTACAAACGACATTCCACGAGAAATAAATCTTAGACGAGTATCTTTCCACGTGATGGTAAACATTTTATGATAAGTAGCAAATTTCCTGAAGGAATAGCAGAGTGTATCATAGAGTGGCCAAAGAAAAAAACGCAAGATTTGAAATGTCCGCCATTTATACTTACTTGATGTAAAAGGCCATTGGATTTCAATAAAAAAATTTATCAAACTACAAGATTATTTTCTTTTTAACCCTAGGATTGCCAAGCTCTATTCAATTACGAGCATTGCCAAGGGGGGGGGACCCCCCCCCCTTTAACTTATAATATGTAATTTAGGTACCCTATCAAAATAAAAATCCGTACACAGAGCTTATACAGAATGCGTACGGACGTGATGAACAATTCAGAGATTAAGTCAAATATAAATGAAAGAGAGAGAGAGAGAGGTTACAATAAATGTTAGAAGCTTTAAATTTACACTTATCATGTAAATAAATTATTATATCTCTTAGTCATCGGGGCGGATACTGGGGGGGGGGGGNCACTTAGGGGGGGGGGGGGGGGGGAGTCGCCTTCCCAATGCTGGAAAATGCTTATTCAAAATCTGAATTGATTTGAACAAATAATTTTGTTAAATTCGAACTTTGAAGAGCTGAATTTATGCTTGCAACTCATATTACTTGTTCTCTAATGGGTCACTTACTAGTTATCGTGTTGTATGCCTATTTAATTTAAACTTATTTTCCAAGTTGATCCCAACCGCCTCCTCTCAAATATTTTCTATATCCGGCAGTGTTAGTCCTCGAAATGGATTGAGGTCTACACGTGATCAGATCTCATTAGTAACTAGGTACATCGAATCAAGTCACTGACTAATTTTAAAAAACACAAAAGTTCAAAATATTTAAAAGGAATCGTAAATAAATAATAAATTATTTTTAAAGAGAATATCGATTCTAAAAAAATAATTGGTGGCGAGTTTTCAATAGAACTCAGACTATTATCGCCAGGCCGATGTTGAATCTATGGTGTTCAAAGTAAGAAGTGAGGGTATCAGAGTATTGCTTTCTGGGGACCTTCTCATCAAACTCAGGAAATATTCATTCTTCAAAAAAGAGCTCTTCGTGCTGTCTATGGTCTTGAAGACATAGCTCATTGCAAAGAATATTTCATTGAAAAAAGAATATTAACATTATATTATTATGGTCAGGTAATATTAGATATGTGCCTCCTCATTCATAAAAACAAACATCTTTTACCTACAATGGCACATTCATACAACACGAGGAATGCAAAAGATTTAATACACTCCAGATTAACGATTTTTGGGGAATCAATTTTGGATAAAGGTATTAAAATATATAACAAAATAAATAATGCTAATAAAAACATGAACTACAAAAATTTTAAGTTGTA
>CM022885.1:36824156-36839251 GCA_012654025.1 Pachypsylla venusta | reverse complement strand
TTCTTGAAAGTTAGAATTAATTTATTGAGAATTGATAAGGGTATATATAATTTACATACAAAAACAAAGAACATACAAAATTAATATTAAACAAAGTACAAAAAATAAATAAAAATGAGAAGTTAGAAGAAAAGGACCTACAGAACGGTCATACAAATTCTATTCTCTCCAAAACCAAATCGTATATTTAATTAATATTGTCAGAGTCGTTGACTGATATTAAATATTTATGAACGTGCTGATAAACAACCACTACCAGCACTAGGTAGTAAAGAAAATGAACAAATAAATCCTTCAGCAATATGAAACATAGACGGAAAACAGTTAATTCAGCAGCAAAAAGGTTTATTTCTGATTTAGAAAATGGAACGGGAAGAAAAATATTTTCCCATATATCTATCCTATGGAAAGGAAATGAGGAAAACAATATAAAGTTATTTATCTTTGTTCATTTCTCCAATAACTTAGGCATTACGTAATTTTTTACAAGCCAAGTAAAAATATCTTTTATTTTCTTTAAAGTTATATAAAAACAAAACTAATAATAATAAAAATAAAAAAATCAGACTCGTACAAGACTAAATTTATATGCTCATGCTAAACTATTGTATCTTTGTTTCTTTTCTTTTACAAGATACTTCTTAATGGAGGTGGAAAACTCCACCTAACCACCAATTATCTCAAAAATATGGAGAAAACCCAAAGTTAAGATTTGGATGAATATGAACAAATTGCCCATGTGCTTATACACAATTTCAGTTCAATTTTTGATGTAACAATTATTTTAGACTAAATTTATATTCTAATGCTAAACTATTGTATCTTTGTTTCTTTTCTTTTACAAGATACTTCTTAATGGAGGTGGAAAACTCCACCCAACCACCAATTATCTCAAAAATATGGAAAAAAACCCAAAGTTAGGATTCGGACGAATATGAACAAATTGCCCATGTGCTCATACACAATTTCAGTTCAATTTTTGATGTAACAATTATTTTACTAGAATTTTTCTTAAATCTTTTTAAACCTCTTAGAAAAAAATCATTTATTGATCGGTCCAGTTTAACACGTTGGAGGGTACGTCCTTTCACTTAAATGCCTAACTTCTGTGTAATCTATTGTTCCTAAAATTTAATATGACATTCATTTTACGTGCTTTTATATCAATGACACCAACCGTATCCAAGATTTTTTTTTTTGGGGGNTTTTTGGGGGGGGGGGGGTCCGAAGTATTGAAAACCAAGCCAGGACTAACACCCGAAAATGATTATCATGGAAGGTGATGTTGTTTTTGTTGTTGCTGTTGTTGTTGATTTTGTTGTTATTGATGTTGGTGTTGTTTTTGTTGTTGCTTCTGTTGTTATTGTTATTGCTGCTGCTGTTGTTGTTGATGTTGTTGCTGCCGCTGCTGTTGATGATTGTGTTGTCGTTGTTTCTGTTGTTGATGTTGTTGCTGTTGTTGTTGCTGCTGCTGTTGTTGTTCTTGCTGTTTTTTTAAATATTATAAGTCACGTACAAAGTAGAGTATTTTCATTAAAAAAAGCGATTGAAATTTCAGGAGGGGTCTGGACCCCCGGAAGCCTTCCCTGAGTAAGGCCTGTCATCATTCCTGGATTATTGACTATATTCCAATTCCCTAATAAAAGTAGTTATTCAAAGATCAAATATGGCAGCAAAATTCTGCTCCGTGTGTTACTTAATACCCCACAATTAAGAACTTGAATTGTTTTTTGTTTCAGGTCCGGAATGCTACCGCAGTTTTCATAATCAATCTGAGCGTCTCTGATCTCATGTTCTGTTGTTTCAATCTTCCCCTAGCTGCATCAACATTTTGGCAAAGAGCTTGGACACATGGTCATCTGCTATGTCAATTATTTCCACTTTTAAGATATGGACTGCTTGCTGTTTCTCTTTTTACTGTCTTAGGAATTACTATCAATAGATATGTGATGATCGGACATCCCACCCTGTATCCAAAGTAAGTTTTTCAATCAAGCCCAAGGACGTAGCCAGCATCTGGCCTAAGGGGGGGGAGCTGAGATAATCCGCAATATCCATTGCGGCGATAATAAATTATTATCATTTGAACGCACTGCTCATGTTGGATTGGCATGTGTAATAGATTAATGAACAACAGATTAGATGGACGCTACCGAGACAACATGGCCGCAACACGTTGCCAAATCTTATTGAAAAACTCTATAGTGAATATAACAATGTCTTGGTAACAGTTGTAATCCATACTAATATTATAAATGCAAAAGTAACTCTGTCTGTCTGTATGTTACGCTTTCACGCTTAAACTACTGAACCGATTTTGATGAAATTTGGTATGGAGACTAAACTTTAGGAAAGGACATAGGCTACTTTTGGGGTTGAAACTACAAACGGCCATGCCTCTAAGGCGCCAAGCGAAGCGGGCGTATCCTGCTAGTAGTTTATAAAATTGTTTATTTTTAATTAAAGGACAGGTAAGTACCAGATGGTCGGTACTCCCTTTCTCTCCGCACTCGCATTTGTTGTTGTCTTTTATTTTTGTTTTATAAAGATGTACTGGTGATCGATCGTGTTGGCATCGTAATCTCAAGATGGTTACTATCATCTTCCTAGTCATCTTGTTTAGGAACCACATCTTCTTGGGTATGACTGGGTGGTATCTGTAAAATAGGGTGCCACATATTTTACTTTTTTCATTGTACCATTCTTGAAATGCAGTCCGATTCTCCTTCTCTATCTTACAAAACATTATATTACAATTCTCAACAATATTGTATACTTCTCCACAAGACAGGGCATCCCCTGCCAGACGGTCCGCCTCCTCATTTCCCGGTATACCTTCATGACCTGGNGGAATGAATAAAACAAATCTAACCTTGAATTAACCCCACTTAACACAATGAAGACGGAATGAATAAAACAAATCTAACCTTGAATTAACCCCACTTAACACAATGAAGACGGAATGAATAAAACAAATCTAACCTTGAATTAACCCCACTTAACACAATGAAGACGGAATGAATAAAACAAATCTAACCTTGAATTAACCCCACTTAACACAATGAAGACGGAATGAATAAAACAAATCTAACCTTGAATTAACCCCACTTAACACAATGAAGACGGAATGAATAAAACAAATCTAACCTTGAATTAACCCCACTTAACACAATGAAGACGGAATGAATAAAACAAATCTAACCTTGAATTAACCCCACTTAACACAATGAAGACGGAATGAATAAAACAAATCTAACCTTGAATTAACCCCACTTAACACAATGAAGACGGAATGAATAAAACAAATCTAACCTTGAATTAACCCCACTTAACACAATGAAGACGGAATGAATAAAACAAATCTAACCTTGAATTAACCCCACTTAACACAATGAAGACGGAATGAATAAAACAAATCTAACCTTGAATTAACCCCACTTAACACAATGAAGACGGAATGAATAAAACAAATCTAACCTTGAATTAACCCCACTTAACACAATGAAGACGGAATGAATAAAACAAATCTAACCTTGAATTAACCCCACTTAACACAATGAAGACGGAATGAATAAAACAAATCTAACCTTGAATTAACCCCACTTAACACAATGAAGACGGAATGAATAAAACAAATCTAACCTTGAATTAACCCCACTTAACACAATGAAGACGGAATTAATAAAACAAATCTGACCTTGAATTAACCCCACTTAACACAAATTCATTTTTATCTATAAATGAGTTTTCAAGTGGGGGTACCATATTTCTTTATTTTGTTTTGATTGTATATTTTTAATTAAATTAAAAACATAAATATATAAAGAAAATATGTTAAAAATAAATTATTCAATCAATCAATGGTGGCATCATCGTTTCCGATGATGATTTTGTTGTTGTTGTTGCGTTTAAAGTTTTTAATTGTCATCATACATTTAAACTTGGAGATTACTAATTAGCGTGGAGACCTAGAACCATGTCAATCAAATAATAAATCTAATATTGCCGAAACATTTAAACAAAACCGAAAATACATAAAACTCTATTCAGAAAATGAAATTTTTTTTAATAACCAAATAGAAATCTAAAAATTTTAAATATTAAAACTAAATTTTTCGTTTGATTCTGTTTCAGATTGTATAACAATAAATTTTTAGCATCGATGGTTGCTTGCACTTGGTTATTTGGTTTTGGCGCTTTGGTTCCAACGTGGCTTGGAATTTGGGGAAGATTTGGTTTAGAACCTAGTATAGGATCTTGCTCAATACTACAAGATAGTTCTGGTCATTCACCGAAAGAGTTTTTATTCTTAGTCGCTTTTGTGATTCCGTGTATTTCAATTGTGGTATGTTATGCTAGAATTTTCTATATTGTTCGCAAAACAGCTATGAAGTCTCGAGCTATAAACATGAGGAATATTAATGCTAATAAAAATAATTACGAGACGGTAAAACCTACGGTTTATGGTAAACGATATACGAAACAACCCACCGTATCAACAGATGATTCTGCAATAGGAACGAGCTGTGGTCCATCTCATTCAACAACGGAGAAAAGTTCTTCCATGATGGAAAATACCACCAGCTTTGATATTTCCTCTGATTTGCATATGTCAAACCAAGTCCCCAACCCTCACTTTTTATCTCCACTTGCCAAACCACATCCCCACTTTGCATTATATGATCATGCCATCCTTGCAGAACCTTCTTCTTCTTCTGCTGTGGAAAATGAATATTATGAAGACGACGAGGAAATGACTTCACGGAGCGCGACACCAATGTCAGCATATCATTCACACAATGCAACGCCACAGAAAAAGAAATATTATAGAAAAGAAAGAATCCCATCTGCTGTGAACTCAACACTATCACATGTGGTTTCTGTTTTTCGTCGAGGAAGTTTGGGGAAAAATAATCCTCGGAGGCCGAGTGCACTGACCCATATTACGCCTGGAAAAATGACACATAAAGATAAGAAATTACTGAAAATGATTTTAGTTATTTTTTCTTCCTTTGTTATCTGCTACCTACCCATTACCATCAGCAAAACAACGAAAACTTTGAATGACGTTCATGTGCTTCACATTGGAGGCTACTTGCTCATCTATCTTACCACTTGTATTAATCCTATCATATATGTTGTTATGAGCTCAGAATATCGTCAGGCCTATATCAATCTACTCACTTGCCGATCTGTCGAACACAATACAGCAACCACCTTACAGCACAAACGTCATACTTCACAAAGAGCATGACAAAGGGCCCGCAGGGAGACGCTTTCTCACAAGTCTCCTGCTCGTACTGGGTGCAATTAACTTCTTCTATATCACTTCTTCTCTGTACAGCCATTTACTTTTTATGCTCGTTGTCTGTGTTGTTATGTTATTGGTTATTTCTGTCGTTATCTTGTAATGTGCATTGATATCTCCTTCGTCGTGTGTAACCGTCAGATAGATCTATTAAATTTTATCACTCAGAAACATCCCCTGATTTGCTCTAGCAAATAGTTCTCTTTTTTTTTTTTCAAATAACATGCATTTTATTGTCGCTATGATATTCCATTAATAATTTCTTTACCCATTAAAAGCAACTGATTGTGAGCTTTTTTTGAAATGTGCAATTGTTATCATTTCACACATCATATCATCGTTTTTGCTGATTACTGGTTAATTGAAAACTTTCCTAATTGCCTCTATTGATACCAGAGCCGTACCCAAGATTTTTAGGGGGGAGGGGGCGAAGCATTGACAGCCAAGCCAGGACTAACACCTGAAAATGATGATCATGGAAGGTGATGTTGTTTTTGTTGTTGTTGTTGCTGCTGTTGTAGTTTTTGTTGCTAATGTTGTTGTTTGTTGCTGTTATTGTTATTTTTGTTGTTGTTGCTGTTGTTGTTGTTGCTGATGTTGCTGTTGTTGTTGCTGCTGTTGTTACTTTTGTTGTTGTTGCTGCTACTGTTGTTGTTGTAGTTTTTGTTGTTGATGTTGCTGTTGTTGTACTTTTGTTGTTGTTGCTGCTACTGTTGTTACTGTTGTTGTTGTAGTTTGTGTTGTTGCTGCTACTGTTGTTGTTGTAGTTTTTGTTGTTGATGTTGCTGTTGTTGTTGCTGCTGTTGTTATTTTTGTTGTTGTTGTTTTTGTTGTTGATGTTGCTGCTGTTTTTGATATTGTTGCTGCTGTTGTTACTTTTGTTGTTGCTGCTGCTACTGTTGTTGTTGTAGTTTTTGTTGTTGCTGTTATTGCTGCTATTGTTATTTTTGTTGTTGTTGCTGTTTATTTTTAGGTCACGTGCAAAGTAGAGTATTTTCATTAAAAAAAACGATTGATATTTCGGGGTGGTCTGTCCCCCGCCCACCCTGGGTACGGCCTTGATTGATACGTATAACGTTTCAATTTAATTTCCGTCAATGTGAAAGTGATACAAAGGTGTTCAAAAGGCATAGACATGACCTAAACTCTTGAAAATATTGAAGAAGAACCCATTATGAAAATACCTGATGCACAATTTACAATAAACAAGTTAATAATACTAGTCTTATATTTTGTTGATCAAACGAAGTGTTGTTTGAACTCCATAATTTATCTTTCATTTATGTCGGACATGTGTTTGTTCAACCATAATGGACATTTATTATGAACTCATACATTTATTATGTACACGTACATTTATTATGTACTCATACATTTATTATGTACACGTACATAATTTTTTTATTACCAATTTTTTAGGTTCTATTGGCCTGCTAGCGTCATAGTAATGGTATTTTTAGTGTATAGTAAATCGTATCGTATTGAATTGAAAAATATTAAGGGCAAACTTACAAATATATGTTTTCTATTATTTCCTAACTTCTCACTTTTACTTATAATTTAGTTTTTCAAATAGAGGTTTTCGATGGACAGAAGTATAATATAAGATATTTTTGGTGGAACAGAGGGGTGGATACAGTATAGAGAACCTCTAGTAAACAAATTACAAGACTAGTAATATTATCTAGCAACTTATTAGAAAATTTGAAATAGACTACAGCAATTTAATGTGTAAACAATTTTGTATGTACAAATATGGATACTTAAGAAAGAAGATTTAGTCTTACATAAGATGTAATATGACAATTCGTAACATAAATACTTTTATACATTTTTTGTTCAAAAACTATAGCCTAACTAAATTCCAATACGATTACACCAAATTCTGTCAAAAAATATCTGTAAAATAATAAATTATGTAATTTTAAATCTAAAATTTATAATTTGAACGTTCGTGGTCACTTTTTACATGATTGCAAAACCAGTCAAAAATAGACATATATAATTTTGAATTTATTTGGTATTCTGATTTGTTTTAGGACGTTTTGTTTTTATTTTCTCCGATACACAAATTTCGGAAAAGTTAATATAACAGCTATTTTTTGATGAGTAAAATCGAATTTTATTTCTTGGAACAATGTGACCCAATTGGAACAATTGTGACCCAAGTATTTCTTGGTTCCAAATCCGCCATTTTGTTCTTTACTTTTGTCCCCATTCTGATTGGCTGTTCCGATTCATGTTTGTTGTTTTGAATTTTTCCCTCTGTTTAGTTTTGTAGAGTCTAACCTCATTTCTGACACATTGAGGGTTCTGAAACCGGGGAGGAGTGTCTGGCCAATTTTTGTTATCAATTTTAACCCAATTAGAGGGGTTAGGAGACATTTTTACTATGACGGCTAATAAAGAAGGTTTTTTTTTAAAAACTAAATTTTTTGAGAAGGGTTGCCAGACAATCCTCCTCTGTTCCAGACCCATCTTTTGAGGTGAGAACGCTGCCTCTATTGGCCAAATTGGTAAATAAAAAAAGGAACAAAATGGCGCATTTGGGAACCAAGAAATACTTGGGTCACAATTGTTCCAAGAAATAAAATTCGATTTAAATGTGCATGTAGAAAATGAGCAGAAGTATGAGCAGGTAAAAAATGATGACAGAACTAATGGTTGAGTGCTATTACATATTTTTGTGGCTCACAGCATTATAATAGTTCCTCATTTATACTGCCCGAATAGGACTGAAGAGTTCCTTGAAATCGCCAGTTTTTTGTGTGCTTTTATTATGTCGTAAATATCTCAAACAAGTGAGTGACTTTCAATCTATACTTATAAAACGCAAAGCCCAGTTGGTATACTGACTGACTAATAATCAAAATAGCTCTACGATGGCTAAACGTAGAGACTTGAAACTTGGCACAAAGGTCCCTTTTAGTATGTAGGTGCGTAATAAGAAAGGAAAAAAAAATAAAGTTCAAGTGGGAGCAAGTTACCGCCAAAAATGACACTATTTAGAGGGTATTTTTGCAATTTTTTTCTGGGCAAACTAAAGGAGATAACGAAAAATGACCGAGAATAGACCCCCCCCAAAATAGTATATAAGCACCCCATAAAAAATATTAAATTTGAAAATTTCCGGTTTCTATCCGATTTATGGACGGTTTTCACCACTGAAATTTGATACAAAGATGATCCGAAGTACAAAAAAGTCATATCCTTGAATAAAATATTGAATTTTCTAAATAGGAGCCGTGTTCACTCTGGGGGTCGGTTCCACCAAAAATCTAAAATTAAGGAGATTTAATTCCGCGATCTCGAAGTATTTGTTGAATTTTGTAACCGTAGCGAAGCACGGGAAAACAGCTGGTTTTATATATTAGAGATTCATAAGAATAAATTGCATGAGTTGGCTGGGTTTGATCTCACGCCCTTCTGTTTACCAGTCAGAGCGTCTTCCCACTGCACCACCAAAGTACAAAAAAGTCATATCCTTGAATAAAATATTGAATTTTCTAACTAGTCTAACTATGACCCCTTCATTTTTTATAGCTTTAAAGACGGTTCTGGAACCGGGAAGGAGAGTCTGGCAACCCTTTGAATTTTTTTAACCAATTGGAGAGGATAGAAAACGTTTATACGGCCATGCCTCTATTGCGTATGTACTACCGTCCAAAATGGGTCCCATGACGGTCAATAAAAAAGCGAGTTTATATATAAAAAAAAAATTTGTTTTTGTTGCCAGACACTCCTCCCCGCTTCTAGACCCTTAAATACTCTGTCTAAGACCCGATCCTACCACGACGTGTTTTCAGGGAGTTTCATCTAACACTGTGTCAACCTGTGTTAATACAATACACAAACCCGAGTGTTTCAAAACTCGGCTTTTGGTAGGACCGGACCTAAATGAACACTGTCATCATTTTGTTGCTCATAATCTAGAGTACCGTTTGATGGAGATTAACATACAGCCCGTGTTGTAATGACACCATGTTCAGTTCGACAAGACCATGACCTCAAATGTGACGGATTGTACTCGTAGTTCAATCTCCATATTACAAAATGTCTGTGCCCAGAACCGAATTAGAAATCCACGTGAGAAAAAATAGAGATAAAAAAAAGTTACCATGAACGTGATCAAAAACACACACCACTGCCTATAGATCTCATGTTTATAATAAGAGCCAATTATTGATGGTGTAGTCCATTTTATAGAAAATATTATATGAATCTCATTCTGTCAATCCATAACTTTTCCAGCAATTTTTCTCTATCCCATCTTACCCTTATACAGATTTCTTTCTCTCTATAAATCCTTCTATCCTATCTTACCCTTATACAGATTTCTTTTTCTCTATAAATCCTTCTATCCCATCTTACCCTTATACAGATTTTTTTCTCTCTATAAATCCTTCTATCCCATCTTACCCTTATACAGATTTCTTTCTCACTATAAATCCTTCAATCCCATCTTACCCTTATACAGATTTCTTTCTCTCTATAAATCCTTCTATCCTATCTTACCCTTATACAGATTTCTTTTTCTCTATAAATCCTTCTTGCCCATCTTACCCTTATACAGATTTCTTTTTCTCTATAAATCCTTCTATAACATGTTAACATTATACAGATTTCTTTTTCTCTATAAATCCTTCTATCCCATCTTACCCTTATACAGATTTCTTTCTATTTATAAATCCTTCTATCCCATCTTACCCTTATACAGATTTCTTTTTCTCTATAAATCCTTCTATCCCATCTTACCCTTATACAGATTTCTTCTTCTCTATAAATCCTTCTATCCCATCTTACCTTTATATAGATTTCTTTTTCTCTATAAATCCTGCTACCCCATCTTACCCTTATACAGATTTCTTTTTCTCTATAAATCCTTCTATCCCATCTTACCCTTATACAGATTTCTTTTTCTCTATAAATCCAATATAAAATAAAATATGGTATTAGGGTACGTCTTCCAGTAATAGGAAACATCATCCTCATCCTCAGGCCTTCATTTGAAAATGTCTATGCATTCGTGTAAGATGGAACAAAAAGAACAGCAGAAGAAAAAAAGAATTTTAATTGTTCATAAATAATCAAATTTCAATTAATTTTTTTTTTTTTTTGAAAAACACTTTCAGCTGTTTGCAAGATATAAAATTGAAAATTTGTATCAACAATTAATATATTGTCATGAGACACAAGCGCTTTCCTCTGTTAAGACATTTTCAAATGAAGTATTTTAAAGGGGCTTACGGGTCGAGTAAATTTGCAAATAGGACAACTTATTCAAAATGCATTTGACCTCTACTTCGTACAGTGTTTATTTGCTCCCGGGTCGAGTAAATTGGCAAATATGACAACTTACTCAAAATACATTCGTTCTCTTCTTCGTACAGTGTTTATTTGCTCCCGGGTCGAGTAAATTGGCAAATAGGACAACTTACTCAAAAAACATTCGTTCTCTTCTTCGTACAGTGTTTATTTGCTCCCGGGTCGAGTAAATTGGCAAATAGTCTTTGAGCTCATTTTTCAGACCTTGTGTAATCTTGTATAAAGCTGATTGCTACATGCTACGGATCAGCCTGTCTCGGTAGCTCAGTGGTTAAGCGCTTGCCTGGGAAACAGAAGGACGTGGGTTCAATCCTCAGTGGAGGCAGGATTTTGTTATCATTAATTTGAATATTTGACCACATACAAATACAGCTCTATGGATTAGGTGCTAAAAAATGCCTCAGGCATTAAGCTCGCCTAGTGGTAACCTTTCCCTTAAGAGTTTAATGGCTTGCCTGGTGAACAGGAGTCCGTGGGTTCAATTCTCAGTGGAGGCAGTATTTTGTACTCATTAATTTGAGTATTTGACCACATAAAAATACAGCTCTGAGGCTTAGGTGATAGAAAATGTCTCAGGCATTATCATCGCTCTAAGGGTATCCTTCCACTTAAGAGTTCTTGTTTTTTATCTGACCAGCATGAAACGAATATATATATATCTAATATATAAAATTCTCGTGTCACAGTGTTTTTTACCATACTCCTCCAAAACGTCTTAACCGATTTTAATGAAATTTTGTATGTACATTCGGTAGGTCTGCGAATAGGATATACTAAGAAAGGATTTTTAAATATTCCAATTGGGGCGCCCGCCGCGGGGGAAAAAGGGGCGCGTTTACATATGAAAATCACGTTTTCATCACTGTTTCTCCGTACCGGTACATATCTGGGGGCTGAAATTTGGTTTGTAGGTTCGCTTTATGTTCTNAAAACTTTCTCGCTTTGAGTTGATATGTTGTCGCGACAAATCTTAAGATATAGGCCAAAATGCGAAAAATTTTGAGCAAGAAATTGGAAAATCCGCCGGAAAATCGGCCAGAAAGTCGGCCGTAACTGAATTGGCCGGACAATACCGTGCCTATAACCTTCCCCGGGTAAAAACAAATAAGTGTGCAAAGTTTCGTGCAATTCCGAGCTTTAGTTCGTAAGTTATAAGCGAACAAACAAACAAACAAACAGACATTCACTTTTATATATATCTAGGTAACTGCCTAGAATACCTTTGACAGTTCAAAATCAAAAAATATTTTTTCTGAATTTGAATACGGAAGCATGTTCCTATTACTTGTTGACTGCCTGTTTTTTTCTCCACACATCCAATGTACTTCGCCATTTGACGGTAAAGTCTATCTTTTCTCATCAGAAATTTCATTTTTGTTTCTTCTGAAATTGCTATTGACACATTTAATTTGTTGTATTATTTTTGTCATAATAGAGGTTAGGTTACTTATTTATAAAAAAAAAACCAATCAGACAATAATATTTTCTCAACTTCTTGTTTTAATACCGAAAATATTTGCTAAAACTTTGGTTAAAAGCTGCCAAAAATTGAAGGTCAATTTTTTTTTTTTAGAAAATTAATGATACTTGAAATGCTTATTGAAAAACTGTAAGTTAAATCTTATTAACACATAAATCATATGAACACCGTAAAACACTATTTGAAATGAAAATGGTTTTACAGGGTGCAATAGAAGAAAATTAGTTTCTTAGGTCGGCCATACACGCAACGATAAGTCTGTACAGACTTATCTGCACAGACAAATCTGTCGTGTATGAAAGGATCTGCACAGATTTTGTATCCGATTTTCAGATCTGTGCAGATATTGAAATCTATTGAAATTTTCAATAGATAAGTCTGCGCAGACTTATTGTTTGCGTGTATGGCCGGCCTTAGAGTCAAATCTAATTTTAACCTAAAAAGGGACTCCCATTGAGTTTATAAAAAAAAACTTTTTCGCAGGATGCGACCACAATTTTATGATTTAAAAATCAGATGAGTTCTATATCTTTCTTCTTTAATTTTGTTAAATTGGTATATTATGTCAAGTAAAACATAATGTTAACTTTTAAATAAATAATAATTAAAACAAAACACTTACCAAAAATACTATTTATAATTATTTATGAAGAAACTAGTTTCGAATCATTCGATTCATCATCAGTCTAGTCGAGTCTAAAGATAGATGGAAGTTGAGTCGACTTCCATCTTTAGAATTGACTAGACTGATTATGAATCAAATGATTCGAAACTAGTTTCTTCATAAATAATTATAAATAGTATTTTTGGTAATTGTTTTGACTTAATTTATTTAAAAGTTAATAATTTTTAACACTTATACTTAACATGTTATTCAAAGATTTCGAACATAATATGGTAGATAAATCTTCACTTGACTGTAAAGTAACAGAGATGATAATGAAAGCTGACTAGTTTCGTGCTCTCCTGAGTACATCAACAGAGCTGAGTATATGGAAGACTCTTTCTTTTTATTAAAAGAAAAATAACGTCCAATGCGGATGAATGGAATCTGATGTAGGTAAATGGAATCCGACGCGGATGAATAAAACAGTATTTTTATTAAAAATTACATTGATTTCTGACTTTTATTTTTAATACTTATCCACTCTAAAATGAGAGTAACCGTAATTTCCACAGCGATCTAGGCACACGGCAGTGGCGTCAAGTCAAGTTCCGACCTAAGCACGCAGTGTGTATATTTAAACAAAACATTTCGCCATATTTTACCCCCCCCCCTCATAACTCTGTCCCATTTTATGATGATGTTTAGTAATTTGAAACAGAGGTTAGCTACTGACCCGAAGTGACTACCCGAAAGTTTCAAACTCTAGAGTTAAACAGACGCTGAGATACAGGGGTTCAAAAAATTTATTTTATGTTACTCATTCACCATTGACAGCCAAGCCAGGACCAACCCCTGAAAATGATTATCATGGAAGGTGATGTTTTTGTTGATGTTGTTGTTGTTTTGGTTATTGTTGCTGTTGTTCATTTTTTTGTTTTTGTTGATGTTGTTGTTGTTGTTGATGTTGTCGCTACTGTTGTTCATTTTTTTGTTTTTGTTGATATTGTTGGTGCTGATGTTGTTGCTACTGTTGTTGTTGTTGTTTATGTTTTTGTTATTGTTTTTATTGTTGTTCTTCATTTTATTGTTGCTAATTAAATAGATTAACAATTTCTTAGAAAAGTCACTAGTTGTGTTTTTAATATTTATAGGTCACGTGCAAAGTAGAGTATTTTTATTATAAAAAAACGATTAAAATTTCGGGGGGGGTCTGGACCCCCTGGACCCTCCTGGGTACGGCCTTGTCATTCACTCAGCACAATTATAGAGCACTTCCGGTGTAAGTAGAATCGTGAAATTTGGCAGCATTACGTTTTAAATCAAAAATCAAGGCGTGTTTTATACATACATCCACACCGTGTAAAAGGCGCATTATTCAAATTTGATTGAAAACAAACTTTTCTTGCTGAAATTGGATTTAAATGAGCATCAGATTTTGTTTTTGTGATTTATAATTTTAAATTCGTCTGACAAGAACTCCAAAATTGATCCAGACGTAAATTATTTGTGGTTTAATTATACACGTCGCTGTGTGTATATCGATTACTGATAGGCCCGATCCTACCACGACGTGTTTTCAGAGAGTTTATCTAACACTCTGTCAACCTGTGTTAATACAATACCCAAACCCGAGTGTTTCAGAACTCGGCTTTTGGTAGGACCGGACCATAATCGCTGTGTGTATATCGATTACTCATAATCGCTGTGTGTATATCGATTACTCATAATCGCTGTGTGTATATCGATTACTTGAGTTTTTGTTATATATTATTTCTGATCTCTTTATATTAAGTTTAATTGTTCTGTAAATAAGATATTAATGGATCTTAATATAGTATTTTCAGTATTTTTCGATATGGGATTCTAAAGATTTAGATTTTAAAAACTAAGGTGTCCGAGCATTTAATATTTAAAATTTGTTTTGCTAGTGAACTACTGGGAGCTAATATTGTTTTCACCAATGAAAAGCTGAACGGCTATAAATTCATCGCATTTCAGAAGCATTGTGAAAATAATCTTATCGCAAATATAAAGTAATATATACAGATACAGTGTTAGCAGGAGATCGAACATGATATATGTTATAAGATTCTGGCGGTCAGAATGTGGGTTACTTAGAAATCTTAGAATTACCAAGTTTACACCACATAGAGGTTGGTCATAAATCACATAGAAGTGAAATTATGTAATTTCAGAGTTTATTTTGTTAACTTTTAAATAAATGAAAACAAAACACCAAAAACACTATTTATAATTATTTATGAAGAAACTAGTTTCGAATCATTCGATTCATCATCAGTCTAGTCGAGTCTAAAGATGGAAGTTGACTAAAAACACTATTTATAATTATTTATAAAGAAACTAGTTTCGAATCA
>CM022885.1:36809557-36823215 GCA_012654025.1 Pachypsylla venusta | reverse complement strand
TACTTCTCAATTCCGATTTTTTGGTGGTGAAAACCGTCCATAAATCGGATAGAAACCGGAAATTTTCAAATTTTATATTTTTTATGGGGTCCTTATATACTATTTTGGGGGGGTCTATTCTCGGTCATTTTTCGTTATCTCTTTTAGTTTACCCAGAAAAAATTGCAAAAAAGACCCGCTAAATAGCGTCATTTTTGGCGGTAACATGCTCCCACTTGAACTTTAAATTTTTTCCTTTCTTATTACGCACCTACATACTAAAAGGAACCTTTGTGCCAAATTTCAAGTCTCTTCGTTTAGCCATCGTGGAGCTACGTTAGATAGTCAGTTAGTCAGTACGTCAGTCAGTATACCAACTGGGCTTTGCGTTTTATAAGTATAGATTACATTAACATAAATAAAAATATAGTAGGTAGGTAGGTATAATATGTATATTGTACAATCGACATCAGATATAGGTTCAATTGATTCAACAATATCTGAGAGTATGATCTAAATCTTTGGAATCTCATGAAACTTGAATTATGAATTTTTCATTATAAAATAATATTGTGTCAAGCGATATTATGCTGGTGCTCTTAAAATATTCCACCATTTTGTTTTTATATGTAGGTATATATAATTTTTATTTATCTTTCACTTCTAGTGATAGAAAGATACCTAGTAGTAAGGCGTCACATAGCGATACATTGGGATAACTTGATCCGTGCACGATTCTTACTTTGAAATAAAAGTGCATGCTTAACGCACAGAGATACTTTGAATTTATGAATAAAAATGGGATTTCTAATTTTTGCTTTCAATCAGATTGCCAACAATCTCGAGGTCGCCCAGCGAATCTCAAGATCGCTCGATACATTTGAGGCAATCCACCAAATTGACGGCAATCTGGACATCGCTTGTCGACCAGATTGCCAATTGTGTGGCGTCAAGCGACCGTCATGGGCGATATCCGAGGTCCGCGCATGCGCACTACGGTCTCAGTCCACGGCTCCTCCTGTCATCTCCTACTTGTTGCTGTTAGGCAGCACGTGTGTTTTGTCTATTGCGTTGTGTTCTTGCTTGATTGAAACGAGATTGTTTGCTTGATTGCTATGATAAAAAGACACCTTTCGACCGACGATGTGATTGTTGGCAATCAGATTGCTGTGGTCGATGAGCGACCGGGTCGCCTAATGTAAGACACGGACAGTTAGTGTCTGTCAACTCTGTCATCTAGAAATCCATGCGGACGACCGAAATTGACAAAAAAATGGAGGGCTTAAAGAAAATTTCCGTGAATAAGATTTTTTCATGGAATCTTTCCCGGTTCAAGATCCTTAATGTATCGCTACCATTTAGCATTCCGTACCATTTTTATATAAGTCAGTAATATTACCAATTTCGTTGATCATGATACTTATTATTTCTCAATTTAATTATATATATATATTTTTCATTTTAGTCGTATTTTCGTGAGCTGAATTCCTCTTAGGGGCTATGTAAGCTCCTGCACCTAAGCCTCTTGTGGGCTTGTTGTGCTTGGAAATTAGCCTGTTTCCTAGCTAAGGCCTAAGATCTGCGCAAGCTTGATCAGCCTTTTGGCTAGGTGTTTTGCGTGAATGTCAAACCTGGAATGTGGCTGCCCCATACTTAGTCTCCACGCAATTAGGGAGTTAGAATCAAAGATAACGTGAGAAGCAGTTTCCTCATCCTCCCCACAAAGTCTGCACATAACCTGGTCTTGATGGAAGCCCATAGTGTGCAGATGTTTTCTCAGTCGACAGTGCCCAGTGATCACGCCCGTGGCTAGTCTGATGTTTTTGCGACTGAGGGCAAGGATCTCTATAGTAAGGTCCTTGGATGGTCCCTGAAACACAGCCTTGCTGTGTCTCAGGCATGAGACGTCCTTCCACCGCCCCAGATGGTTTTCGAAGATCCATCCGTCGATGAAATTCTTGATCTCAGTCGTATTTAGTCCGATCACGGGCTCCGGCCCAATGAATGGTGTCGCTGACCCCATTCTTGCCAGGTGATCGGCTTGTTCATTGCCGGCAATTTTAGTATTCTACTATTTCCTGAAATTTTCGACGCGTATTTAATTTAATTTTATTTAAAAATTCCAGATTTAGATTTTCTTCTTTTATGGTTTCTAATATGAAGAATTCCAACTAAATTTCATGGATGACAAATTGGAGAGAGGTACCTAGATTTTTAAACGTAGGTAGCATGCTTATTAACAGAATTTGTTCAAGTACTCGTTATATGATGAGGAATATATTTGACATTTCATTTTATACAGGGTGGGTGTAACAAGAACTTTTTATAGCTTTTGGATTTTTATGTCTTTTTTTTCTTAACCCTAGGATTCAATTACGTGCATTGCCAAGAGGGGGGGGGGNAGTATAGATTACATTTTATAGAAATAATAAGACTTGAACTTACTGCTGATAGACGAGAATTGGTAAGACACTATAACAATTCTACTATAACTGGATTAGTACTATGTGGATTATACCCCTAAAATCAGCCAATACAGCATTACAATTAAAATCGCCTTCCCTGAGAACCCTGTATCTTTTGTTTGTCATTTTTGAAAAATAAAATACAACTAGGTACTTACGAAAAGACGACGAATATTGTAAAAAAAAATGCATGACTTTTTTTTCAATTGGACTGACTATGTTTTCCACCTAGCTGACTTTTTTATGAAGTGGTTTATCTCAAAATACAAAGTCTTATTTAAGACGAAATATCTATGAGGTTTATTGAATTAATTATTAATATTTATTTGAGTGTATATTTGTATGAGCAGTACAGTAGAAACATCAAGAGAACAGCATGGATAGGTTAAAATGTCACAATGATTTTTTTTTTCAAGAAAAATATAATTTACCTCACAACCTACACACAAATCTGACAATTGACATTTTCGAAACAGATTTTTTTGTAGTTATACATTTTTAGGCGTGCTATGAAAAAATAATGAGAGTGATATTTTAAGATGCGCGGTCATCTGTAACACAAAATTAACACCGCATCAGTGTAACAGAAAATTAACACAGACCCCTCCAAGTAAATATTGTATTTTCTCATTCTATTTCTATAGAACATTGTTTTCTTGGCTTAACTTCTCTTTACCATCTATGATCATTCGAGACGAGGGTTTTACTCTCCAATCACAGATAACTTTGGGCTACGTAATTTGACTTCGCCCAGCCTTTATCTCAAATAAACAAAGTCTTATTTGAGACGAAATATCTATGAGGTTTATTGAATTAATTATTAATATTTATTTGAGTGTATTCACGCTCATGCATCACGATCGCTCTTAATTAGTGGTAAGCCATTTCATATTAACCCCATTCTTTTCAAGGGAGCCCCCGTTCTGGTAAGTCCCTTCAAAAAAGAGGACAATATATATCCATTCTAAAATTAATTTTCTTATCTTAAGAACAAAGATATGTTCATTTCAAACGTCATTCAACGTTTTTCGAAATTTGACACCGACCCCAAGATGTTGTTGTCGTTTTCAGCACTTGCCTCTATTTTACAACCAAATGTCTCCATTTTACAAGCAAATGAGATAAAAAGGTGTGTTTAAAAAAGATTTGTATTTAAAATATTTTTTAAATTTGCTATCCGAAAAGGAGAGATGCTCCCTTTTTCGAATATTTAAATGAAACAGTAGATCTCTCTGAATATATCATGTGTTGTGTGCCCCAGGGACGTACACAGGATTTTTTTTCGGGGGGGGGGCTGGGCAAACCAAGTAGGTATCATAACAGCGTCGTGGTGTTGAGCCCAACTAGTTTCAACGAGATAATGTAAACAAAGTGTAAATATAGGGTTTCACTTTATTATTAAACTCTCTAGTCAACTAGCTAACACATAACACAAACCACAAATAATAATAGGTAACTAAAAATTTGAAAATATGTAGAAAAAAAGTTAAATCGCCCTAACTTTGCACTTTGTTATGTAAACCTTTCCCAAAAAGTGTTTTCTGCGTGACATTGAAAAAGAAGCACAGGGTTAGATGATACACACTCGCGTTTCACATTTGATGGCTTATCTCGAAAAAAAATTCGGGGGGGGGGGCTACAGCCGGCCAGCCCTCCCTTGTGTACGCCCATGGTTAAATATGATTTCATTTTAGAAAAACATTCCAAATTTTAACTTTTTTCCTTTTGTGTTTTATAAGTTACTATATCTGTTTTCCCGTGCTTCGCTACAGTTAGGTAATTCAACAACAATTTCGAGATTGCGCTAGAAGATTCAATATTTTACTCAAGGATATTACTTTTTGTACTGCGAAACACTTTAGTATCTATTACATGTGGTAATTCTTAATTCCTATTTTTCGGCCGTGAAAACCAGCCATAAATCGGGGAGAAACCGAAGAATTCCAAATTTTATATTTTTTGTGGGGTCCTTATATACTATTTTGGGAGGGGGTCCATTCTCGGTCATTTTTCGTTATCTTCTTTAGTTTGATCAGAAGAAAAATGCAAAATAAACCGATAAATAGGGACATTTTTGGCGGTAACTTGCTTCCACTGGAACTTTTGATTATTACGCACCTACATACTAAAAGGAATCTGTTTCCCAAATTTCAAGTCTCTAGGATTAGCCATCGTGGAGCTACGTTGATTACCAGTGAGGCGGTATACCAACTGGGCTTTGCGTTTTATAAGTATAGATTTAAGAATTAATTCTGTGACTAACAGATCGCTTAAAATGTCCAACATGATACGCCAGGTGGACAATTAACTAAAGAGAAAAACAAGAGCTATCGTGATAAAAACAGACATACTTTTAAGACTTAAAACTCAAGATATTGTTGACTCGAACATTTTTAGACATACTGTAGATCAGCCATCTCCTCACTTTCACAACACCCTGTGTAATAATTATGATGAATGCAATATCTTGTATTCCTGTAAATGCACTAAAAATGTTTTCAATGTACAAAGTACTCGAACTTTAGATGAAAAATATGTTTTGTATTAGAAGTTGCTTGATCTACGATATTTCTTTGCTAATGCCAAAGGCAAGACTAATTTTCCATTAGATACATTCAAAATGAAAGATACAATATTTATTGCTCTCAAGACCAATATATGTTTCATATTTGATATTAAATGTATTTTCTACAGGGTGTTTAAAAAAGAAGAGGAGAGGATCACAATATCTTGAGGTCGGTTTCAAATTTCGAAAAACGCTGAAACACTTTTGAAATGAACATTTATCTTTATTCCAAAAGTAGAAAAATTTCTAGTTGTTTTCCCAATTCGTTTTTGTGCAATTTCAGGAGAGGCCATAAAGAGTCATCATTGAAATCTTCTATAGAGTCACCCCTTTTGTAAAACATTTTCGAAAAGTAAAATAATAATATTTTGAGATTTATTTGAGATTTCTACTGTGAAAATATATCCGGAGTTAATGCAAGTTGAAATTTAGTTTTTTTAAACATTTTTATATCTCTGCTCTGCCCCCGTTTGAAATTGAAGTTTCAAGTTTGGGTAAAAGAAGACTCCAATTTTAATTTTGTTGCAACACTTGTCGATATCAAGAAGAAGAAAAAAACGCTGCCAAAGTGAAATATCATGGGTTTATTATTTTGCTGGCAAAAATGAAACTTTGAAATCGTCACCAACCCCCCCCCCCCCAAAAANAAAGTATACCCCCTGAAAAAAATGGATATTTTACGTTTCAAGGTACCTACGTAGATTCCAAAACTCGAATAAAAAAAAATCGGTTTGTCCGCCGTACCGTCGCCACCCTCCGTAACCTGTACAGTGTACACCGTGCGGCGGACAAACGGATTTTATTCGATTTTTGGAGTCTTCGTACCTTGAAACGTTAAATATCAAATTTTGAGGAGTGGGGGGGGTGGTATTTTTTATTCCGCGACGATTCCAAAGTTCGTTTTTGAAAAATAATGAACCAAAAGGTCATTTTTCCGACCAGGATTGGGCTCATATCTGGAGTACCGTATTAAAAATCTAACAACATTAAAACACATGTTGTTTTACAATTTATGGCAAAACAGAAGAACTACTTGTATCAAAGTTGTTCAATAGTTCAACTTCAACTGGGAATAGCCCCGGCCCTATTTTGTGTACAAGTTTCAAATAATTCTCAACATACTTTCATTTTGAAGGTTAGAAGTACTGTATCTTCACTTTACTAAAAATATCTTACTATATCTTCACTTGACTAAAAATATCTTATTATATCTTCACTTGACTTAAGCGAAGATATAGTACTTTTAACCTTCAATATGGTTTTACTTGACATAGTATCCCAATTTAACGAAAATATACTTTCATTTTCTTTTTCTTTTCAAAAATGTAATACAACGGATTTCAAATTGGATCCAACAGGATCCTTCCCTGAAAGTGTCCAACTTTTAGCCACTATAAACATTTTCCTTTTTGGCATATAGAAATGGATTTCAGCGTTTTTCGAAATTCAAATCTGTTCCCAAGATATCAAGCTGAGATACTTTTTTTTTTGGATATACCCTGTATAAATGTTTATTAATAAAAAGAACAAAAAGCTTTATTGTTTCCTATTGATACATTCAGAATATGAGAAATCATATTCTCTCTGTTGATTTTCAAATAGATAAAAATTAAAGAAAAATATTAGAGACAATTCATAAAACAAAAGATCAAGCAATGTATGTTGGGCATTTCATTACAAATAAAGGCCCAATTACACTGCCCGAGCATTCGTCGCGAACAGAGGTGACGAACGAGCATTCGTTCGAGGCTCAGGCAGTGTAAATAGTCGCCGCGAGCCAATCATGTCCGAAGCAAATGCTCGTTCGTGCTCGAGCCTGATCTCGAGTAACTGATCGTCAGAAATACTCGAGCAGAAAACTGGCGAGCAACGATCACGAATGCTCGATGCTCGTGTATGTTGTTCAGTCAGTGTAAATGGGCCTTAAGACGTCAGCAGGTCTGCATTGATTTTAAAAGATGCCCTAAGCCGTTTTTGTGAAATCGAGAGCAAATATCATGATTATGATTTACAATAAGCAATGCTTGTGCCCTTTATGGCTTTGAACCCAAAACAGTTTCCCTCCTTTGATTTTCAAAAAATGAGCTAAGCTACTCCCAAGCAATCCAGAGGAAATATAATTATTAATTGTTAACGTTAGTGAACTCCACTTTTGACTCTCATATACATCTCGAAATGCACTTCTGTATGTGTATGTATGTTACGCTATACAAGACACAATTTTCATCCGATTTTGACGAAATTTGGTATATATGTTTAGGGTATGAAGGAAATTTGCTGTATAGTTTTTGGGGGGCCCTGGGCCCCCCAGGGTGACCAATATTGTGTTTTTTGAAAATGATTTTTATCTTTTAGCGGTTTGTTGCAGAAACGTAAAATTTTGATATGTGATGGCTGGTGTTAAGGGCTTTTCGATTTTGAAAAATTTGAGGGCCCCCAAGTTTTTTAAAAAAAATTGATTAAGATATTTATTTCTTATTAAGGCAGATAAAATACTATATCTTCACTTGACTGTAAAGTGAAGACATAGTATTTTATCTGCCTTAATATGGTTTTACTTGACATAGTATCCCAATTTAACCAAATTAATATTTATTTCTATTAACGATTACAGCACTAACGTAAACAACTGATCATATTGATCTACTAGTTGTGGTAGGCAATGCTCTCAAGCGTTGGTTTTGAACCCAAAATAAATTAATGCCTTTGGACCTATTTATACATGGGAATAGAATTTATATAGCATCAGTAGAAGCGACAGAACTCTATCTCTCCCTCTCTTTTTTTTTTTCTCTCTCTCTCTCCCTCTCTTTTTTTCTCCATCTCTCTCTCTCTCTCTCTCTCTCTCTCTCTCTGCAATTGCGGTTACATAATTACATTATACCACTGACTACTATGATGCCAGCTAATAAAAATCTGCACTACATTTTAAAAAAGATATTTAAAAAAAAAAAACAGTTTTTTGGCCTCCTAGGTCATAAAGCATTTAGAAAATTCCAAAAGTCGAATTTTAATTTTTTGGCACGAATACAATAGTTTGTTTTTTGGAAGCCGATAAAATACTAAAAAAAAAAAAAAAAAAATTGATCCGTGCACNAAAAAAAAAAAAAAAAGCATTTCCTCTTAGTGAAAGATAATAAAAAAAAAGTAATACACATGCAGTATGCTTAAAAAACAACAAAATAATCTAAAATCATGTTTCCTTTCTCGGGAGCATTTACAAAAATATACAATAGGTATAGAAAATTTCTGACAGATTTAATAATAAAAGACAGAAGCCTAAAAATAGATTTTTCACAGCCATAGGACATAAGTATAGGTACATGATGTTTGTTTTCAATTTCCTATAAAAAATATTTTGTATCCAAACACATTTTGCTTTTAGGTTTTTACACATTTTATTATTTGTACTTGACGGATGAATTCAGAGGGTTATTACGAGAGTTGTAGAAATTTTATTAATAATGCTGAGTGCCCAGTGCCCAGCAACAGACGCTACAAAACGTATTAGGATCGATCCCTTTTTTACATTCAAATGACTAAATTTTTGATAGGGGGACTTAAGTCCATGCCAGTCGTAAAAGGCGTCTAAAGGAAGGGTCGGAAACGATATCTTTTCCATTACCCATGCAGAAAGCAAGGAGAAGCTACTGCATTATCTGTAAGGATTCTCAAGTATCATCAACTCATGGCGAGTTGTTGCAAACCAGCCCCATGGCTGTTGATCTTTACGGGTAAGTTCTCTTACAGACGAAGGGTAATCATTGGTATATGGAATACTAAACAACAATTTATTGGAAATAAATTATTGGACGACTTGTCAGCAAGTACTGAGTGTAGTTTGGTGCTATAAATTGCTAAATTATCGGACATTTCTATAACGTTTTCAAGTGACTTCTCTAACAATAGGTATTATCGGACATAACACATAAATTTATATGAAAGCGTCCTAAAGGAAAAATAAAATATAAAAAAAAAGTAAATATGGAAAGCCTACTCCTACATACAAACACACGCCATAATTTTCTTTAGAAAAGAAATCTTTACTCACAGCACCGGTTGTCAATAAGATTTTTTTTTATAGTGTACAGGGTGGTCTCGACTGAACCTAATGTATATTAAAAATATTTATAAAAAGAGTCGTAAAATAATAAAAAATATTTACAAAAAAGACAATATCGATTCTGATTGAAAATTATTAAGGCGAGCTTTCAATAGCTTTCATTAAGCTTTAACCCCTTAGGTTTGGAATCCCTACACCTCAGCCTCCTGGGCTTTTTGTGTATTGGGTTAAGCTTATTTCTCTAGTTAAGGTTCAACTGCCCAGTGAGTTTGAGCAGTCTTCTTACCAGATTGTTTTGGACGAGTTCCTCTCTGTGGTTTAGTGACCCGATGATACTCACTCTCCAATTGAGCAGGGCATTGCAATCTAAGATCACATGAGAGGCTGTTTCCTCTTCCTCCCCACATAGTGTACACAATGGATTTTCCCTAAAGATTCCCATATTGTGTAGGTGTTTTCTGAGACCACAATGTCCCGTTATTAGTCCAGTCTCATTTGTTTTCGACTTAACCGAAGAAGATCAGCAGTTAGAGATTTTGATGGTTTGGCCATCATTTGTTTGCTGTGTCGTTGTCCTGAAGTTTTAGTCCAGTGAAGCTCATGACTCTCCCTCATCCATTGTCTCACCGAAATGCGTGCTTCAGTTTTGCTGATACCTATTGCCGGTTCAGGACCAATGAAGGGGGTTTCGCACCCCTTCTTTGCCAGCTGGTCAGCGTTTCCTGCAATTCCCGAGCTTTCAATAGTACTCAGATTATCATCCTCAGGCCAGTGTTGACTCTATGATGTTCTATTTTGAACATCATAGAGTCAACACTGCCTTTTATATATCGAGGCACATTCAGAAACTACATCGGTAGCATAGTGGTGAGCAGGGCCGTACCCAAGATTTTTTTTCGGGGGAGGATTACTGTTCACTGAAGTAAACTGTTCTGCCATATAAGTTCATCGTTTTTCTTTACTGTTCACTGAAGTGAACTGTTCTGCCATATAAGTTCATCATTTTTCTTTACTGTTCACTGAAGTGATTTGTTCTGCCATAGAGTGGGCGAGCCCGAAGGATAGCCAAGCTGGGACTAACACCTGAAAATGATGATCATGGAAGGTGATGTTTGTTGTGCATTATGTTGTTGTTGTTATTGTTGTTGTTTTCTTGTTGTTTTTGATTTTGTTGTTGTTATTGCTGTTTTTGTTGTTGATGATGTTGTTTTTGTTGTTGCTGTTGTTGTTCTTGTGGTGGTGATGATGAGTTACACCTTACAATATTACATAATTATGTTCTACATAAAAAAAATAATGAAATTTGGTCTGAACCCTATTGACCCCCCCCCTCGTGTTCAGCCTTGGTGCTGAAGGGATCGCCTGATGGTTATCGGGAGGGCATGGGTTCAATCGCCAGCTGATGTAGGATTTTTTTCCTTATTGGTATTTGAGCTCTAGAATTTACTGGTAGAGCTCTATTTACTTTTAGATGTTAGAAAGTAGCGCGGGCTATTGAATTCTATGAGATGAATCAATATGAACGAATTTTTAGAACATCCTCCGTCAAGTGTAAAATTCTCCAAAAGATAATAAAATATGTTTACTCAATTGAATAAATTCACCAATCCTTATTGAGTTCACTAGCATACCTTTGATTTGATTACGACTAGCAATGAACGAAAAAAAATCTTTATAACATTATTTTAATATAAGAGCTCGTAAGGATTGAAAAATGAAATAGTTGATTAACTCCGATATAATCAAAATATTAAAAGAATCAAATAATGTAGAAGTTTACATATCAAATCTAAATTTCAAGTACAATCAATACAAAATATGAACCTAACCAAACCAATTTCAAAGAAGTCAACAGTAGGTAATAAGGCAGTGAAGGCTGAAGTGAACTTTAAATAAGAACGATGAACTTATATGAGATGTAAAGATGAACAGTTCACTTCAGTGAACTGTAAAGAAGAACGATGAACTTACTTATATGGCAGAACAGTCACTTCAGTGAACAGTAAAGAAGAACGATGATCTGATATGGCAGAACAGTTCACTTCAGTGAACAGTAAAGAAGAACGATGAATTTATATGGCAGAACAGTTCACTTCAGTGAACTGTAAAGAAGAACGATGATCTGATATGGCAGAACAGTTCACTTCAGTGAACAGTAAAGAAGAACGATGAATTTATATGGCAGAACAGTTCACTTCAGTGAACTGTAAAGAAGAACGATGAACTTATATGGTAGAACAGTTCACTTCAGTGAACTGTAAAGAAGAACGATGAACTTATATGTCAGAACAGTTCACTTCAGTGTAAAGAAGAACGATGAAATTATATGTCAGAACAGTTCACTTCAGTGAACTGTAAAGAAGAACGATGAATTTATATGGCAGAACAGTTCACTTCAGTGAACTGTAAAGAAGAACGATGAACTTATATGACAAAACAGTTCACTTCAGTGAACTGTAAAGAAGAACGATGAACTTATATGACAGAACAGTTCACTTCAGTGTAAAGAAGAACGATGAACTTATATGTCAGAACAGTTCACTTCAGTGTAAAGAAGAACGATGAACTTATATGTCAGAACAGTTCACTTCAGTGAACTGTAAAGAAGAACGATGAACTTATATGGCAGAACAGTTCACTTCAGTGAACAGTAAAGAAGAACGATGAACTTATATGGCAGACCAGTTCACTTCAGTGAACAGTAAAGAAGAACGATGAACTTATATGACAGAGCAGTTCACTTCAGAGAACTTAAAGTGATTGGTTTTTATCCCATCTCTGTTGAATCCGCCATCTGGTAAAGTCCATTTTTTAAAAAAATATATACTGATATTACTGACTCATCAATCTTGACTAGGGCTTCCAATCCCGCAAATGCGGGATCCCACTATTTGCGGAATATGCGCGTTTTTTGCGGGATTTACAACCTGTGGGATCCGCAAACTCCAATCCTGCAAATCCCGCACTAAAATGATTTTTTTAAAAACATGATCTTAGGTATTGTGAAGGAGTGCTAATTTCTCCTACAAGTGTTGATTCGGAAAGAGCGTTCTCAGCAGCTGGGCTAATATTATGTAGTCATCTGTGGACAAGTTTGGGAGATGACAGCTTGTCCAGCCCTTCTTGAGAGCATTTTTCCAAGCCCAGGATTTGGAAATCCCTGAATTGGTAATTGAATAATTGTATTTTATAGTGTTTCAGAAAAAAAAATCAGGCAAATATATGTAAAAGTTAATGACTTAGCAGTTAGCGTAGGTGGTGTATGAGAATATATCTACCTACTGAGAACTTTCCTCGAGATCCTTATAATATTAAATAATGTGGGATCCCGTGGGATTAAGTTTAAATCCCGCATGCGGGATTGGAAGCCCTACTACTCATGCATATTGCATATGTTTTCTATTACACCTGTGTGTCTCTGCAGCACATTCTTTGAGTAATTAAACGTCTTGTCAGTTCGTTATCTGAAGAATAAATATCTACTCAAGGTTAACATGTATTGGGTCACTCGTCACTAAACCATATTAATACATTCATGTACCCATAATAAGCTGATCAAAGTTCTTTTGTTTTTGTCTTGCTTATTCAATATCTCATTAACTACTGATACCAGATACTGGTTAGTAATTCAAAGTCAGTGGTAAAAGTCTCATTGACCTTACATTACAAAAGAAAACATTAAACTACTGATACCAGAACTGGTTGGTAATTCAAAGTCAGTGGTAAAAGTCTCATTGACCTTACATTACAAAANATATTCAGTTTGTACATTTGACTCACTAAATGATGTTTTCCTTAAGTATGTTCATTCTTTCCTCTATTTTTTATTTCTCCTTTCTGTTCCATTCTCTTTTTTGGTTTCATTAGCGACCTCACCGAATCAAAACACCAGGGGCCTCTCTCTCTCTCTCTCTCTGTAGCAATAGTCTCCTATTGCGCTTTGCTTTGGCTAGATTGAAACTAGCCAGTGTTTCAGGTAGCGGCACCTGTTGGACCAGACTACTCTTTCCCGGATTTTGGTAGCCTTATGCCTTATGTGACTTACATGGCCCTGTATTTATACTGTGACTGACATGGGCCTGTATTTATGAAAGTCAAATTCCACAGAAGCTTTAACTATAAAACCAACTCTTCTTGAATTTTATTTTACATAATCCGTCTTTTTTTAAGGCGAGATTTATTTAGGAAACTTTGGAAGGGCACATAGGCGAGACTTTTATTAAAGACTTCTCCATTAAGAAGAGCTTTATTTAGGAAACTTTAGAAGGGCACATGGACGAGACATTTATCAAAAACTAGTCCATTAAGAGGAGATTTATTTNAGGCGAGACTTTTATCAAAAACTAGTCCATTAAGAGGAGATTTATTTAGGAAACTTTAGAAGGGCGCATGGACGAGACTTTTATCAAAAACTAGACCATTAAGGGGGGATTTATTTAGGAAATTTTGGCAGGGCACATGGACGAGACTTTTATCAAAGACTAGTCCATTAAGAAGAGATTTATTTAGGAAACTTTGAAAGAGCACATGGACGAGACTTTTATCAAAAAATAGTCCATTAAGGAGAGATTTATTTAGGAAACTT
>CM022885.1:36795867-36809457 GCA_012654025.1 Pachypsylla venusta | reverse complement strand
AAGCCACCAATGCTTGGTGAAGAGATACGGATATATTGTAACATTTTTTAAATAATCCCTAACCCAAAGGGCGGTTATTACACCGAACTCAGTGAGTGTTTGAAATGTCCACAAGATTGCAGCATATAATTTTATATTCGTCTCACCATCATTGATCCACCCTGTAAGAGAGAGGAAAAAAAATATGATTTACTAAAATCCCATGGGGCTTGTCGAGAAAATTTCGTTAAGAAAAAATCATAATGTGACACCCTGCTTTTATGTCGTTGAGTTGTGAATGTCACTGGCGTGGCGGGTAATATTCAAAATATTTTATCATAAAGCAGTGCATTCAATTATTTTGCTTTCAATAACTGACATTATATATTAATGCATACATCTTCCGCCGACATTATTAAAAAAAAAAAAAAAAAAATCGTTGCATTTTATTCGAGACTGTCATTCTGAAGAATGACACTCTTGAATGTCAGTTCATATTTTTAATAAAATAAAGATCACATTTCGTTTGTTATTAATAGAAATGAGTTTCGTGAACGTTAGACGAAACCTTTATATCTTGTAACTCGATGGACCCATTTTGATTATCGTTTGATGGACCCATCAAACGACCGTTTGATGATCGTTAACTCCATTCTCATCAATCTCAAGAGATATTTATTCTTCAGAAAAGAGCTCTTCGTGCTGTCTATGGTCTTGAGGACATAGCTCATTGCAAAGAATATTTCATTGAGAAGAGGATATTTTTTTTAATTTGGCTTAAGGCCATACCTCTAAGGCGCCAAGCTATAGACCGTATCGAAGCACGGGTGAAACAGCTAGTATTAGATTTGTGCTTATTAATCCATAAAAATTAACATCTTTTACCGACGATGGCACACTCGTACAATACGAGAAATGCCAATGATCTAATACACTCAAGGCTATCGATATTCGGGGAATCATTTTTGGATAACGGTATAAAAATTTATAACAAAGAAAATAATGTAACCCAAAAAATATGAACTACAAAGATTTTAAGGTACACCTAAAAAATCATCTTATAGAAACCTCTCCCTACAATCTAGAGCTAGAGGAGTACATGAACTAACCACTTTGCTTTTTTTTACAGCTTTTACTATTATATTTTTATCTGGTTTTCTCTCATTTTGATATTAGATAGGGGAATTTAATTTCCATTAAATAATAATTCAATAGGCTGATGATTAATCGAATGATTCGAAACTAGTTTCCTGAAATTTGTAGTAGGTATTAAAATATCTAAATTTAATGAAATGTAAACAGAAACGAATTTTTGATAATTTTATTGGAAGTAAAGTTACATATTTAGCCGTACGTAGTATCTTCTGGAGGTTGACAACCTCCATCTTTTGTCTCGAGAAACGAACTTAGTAACTTTCGATAATTTTATTGGAAGTAAAGTTATATATTTAGTAGTACGTAGTATCTTCTGGAGGTTGACAACCTCCATCTTTTGTCTCGACTAGACTGATGATGAATCGAATGATTCGAAACTAGTTTCCTCAAAGTTATAGCATTGAAATAGCTTAATTTAATGAAAAGTGAACAGAAACGAACTTAGTAACTTTCGATAATTTTATTGGAAGTAAAGTTACATATTTAGTAGTACGTAGTATCTTCTGGAGGTTGTCAACCTCCATCCTTCGACTCGACTAGACTGATGATGAATCGAATGATTCGAAACTAGTTTCTTTACATAAATAGTGATTTGGTAAGTGTTTCGTTTTAATATATATTTTAAAAAGTAAATAATTTTTTTTAACACTTAATTAACATGTTCTTCAAAGATTTATTTTAAGAAGAAAAGACACTGAACTATCTAATTGTAAATGTTGAGTATTTAATTCATTATTATACAGGATGTCTCAAAACTATCTAATTGTAAATGTTGAGTATTTAATTCATTATTATACAAGATATCTCAAAACTATCTAATTGTAAATGTTGAGTATTTAGTTCGTTATGTTATTATACAGGATGTCTCAAAACTATCTAATTTGAAATGTTGAGTATTTAATTCATTATTATACAATATGTCTCAAAACTATCTAATTGTAAATGTTGAGTATTTAACTCATTATGTTATTATACAGGATGTCTCAAAACTATCTAATTGTAAATGTTGAGTATTTAATTCATTATGATACAAGATGTCTCAAAACTATCTAATTGTAAATGTTGAGTATTTAATTCATTATTATACGAGATGTCTCAAAACTATCTAATTGTAAATGTTGAGTATTTAATTAATTATTATACAAGATGTCTCTAAACTATATAATTGTAAATGTTGAGTATTTAATTCATTATTATACAAGATGTCTCAAAACTATCTAATTGTAAATGTTAAGTATTTAATTCGTTATGTTATTATACAGGATGTCTCAAAACTATCTAATTGTAAACGTTGAGTATTTAATTCGTTATGTTATTATACAGGATGTCTCAAAACTATCTAATTGTAAATGATGAGTATTTAATTCGCTATGTTAATATACAAGATGTTTCAAGACTATCTAATTGTAAATGTTGAGTATTTAATTCATTATTATACAAGATGTCTCAAAACTATCTAATTGTAAATGTTGAGTATTTAATTCGTTGTTATTGTACAGGATGTCTCAAAACTATCTAATTGTAAATGTTGAGTATTTAATTCGTTATGTTATTATACAGGATGTCTCAAGACTATCTAATTGTAAATGTTCAGTATTTAATTCGCTATGTTATTATACAGGATGTCTCAAAACTATCTGATTGTAAATGTTGAGATATTAGGTAAAGATATACCTAGGTAAAATGTTATTTTCATACTGTGGGCAACTCTAACGAAAAAATCTTAAAAGTAGGATTTTTTATATTTTTCACCATTACCAATTCTTATGCCTTTCCCGAAAGTATCATTTCTGCTCCTTGAAATTAGGTCTCACCAACCTAACTATTACCCAATTACCATAGGATAATTTTTTTCGTTTTTTTACCGTAAAATTTGTAGTTAATTTTTCTTACCATGAATTTTAACTTTGGTATAACTCTTTTTATTTCATTACTTTTATACCTACTATACCCTATAACATTTTATCTGAGCACACGGCAGTGCGCCAGGCCAAGTTCCTGTAAGCACCAGTGTATCTTTACACGAAGCAATTCACCAGGTTTTTCACATCAGAACTTGGCCTTTTTTCAATGATAATTTTTTGTGAGATATTTTTTTCCCCTTACGAGAATCACCGTAAGGATTTTTTTTTCTTACCATATAACTTTTATAATTTTGATATAACTCTTTTATTATTTCATTAGTTATACCGTAACTTTATTTTATTTTTTCAAAAAATAATACCACTGTATTTACACATACATACAATACTGCCATATTTAATGATTTATATTATTATTCTAACGTTTTATAATTATTTTTAAACTTTTTTTTTATATATATTATATTAAGTTAATCTATTCATTCAATAATTGGATGTTCAATGTTGTTGTTTTAATTATAAAACTCATGTTTCGTTTGTTTTAGGAAGATTTTCGGCCAAAATCGGACTATCTGGATTATTGTCGGGAAGTTTTAAAAGAAAATCTTATCATTTTCATTTCTATCGAAAATATTTGTGATGTTCTTGACAAGACCATTCTTTGACTTTCAACTAAATTTGGAGAATTAATCAATTATTTCATAAACTGAGCTACTATAAACGTCTGCTAAGATATAAAAGATATGTTGATAAAATGTCTAATCAATTTGGGCGACAAAAAACGCAATTACGCAAAAACGGTAGGTCGTAGAGTAGATTTGATGATGTCAGTCCACACTTAGCACACTTCCATTTTCCGACTTTCGATTTTTTTTTTCACCCCTTTGATGTTTTTTGAACGAAAATTCGATGGATTTTTTTTTTACGTTTAAATGCGTTCCATTGACCGANGATTTTTTTTTTTTTTTTTACGTTTAAATGCGTTCCATTGACCGACAATTGATGCGCTGGGTACAAAAAACGAATCCGTTGTCCGATAGCTCTTACCGTTCCAGAGATAATTATCTTCATCATTGCCCGAACGATGTGAAGATCTAGATTTAACTCCACGATTTTTCTTTTGAACGCTTTATCCGATTTTGATAAAATTTAATATTTGGTTCATAGAATTGGCTCATTAGATAGATGGGCCCTTATTACACCAACCAGAACCTCATGATCGTTATGAGTGAGGTCTAAAGTTCATAGAACTATTATTTTTACTCACTTTGATGTAAAGTTCATTTTTGTGCGCAGGGTCGTACCCAAGATTTTTTTCGGGGGGCAGGGGGGGGGAGGTCCGGAGGATTGACAGCCAAGCCAGGACTAACACCTGAAAATGATGATCATGGAAGGTGATGTTGTTGTTGTTGATGATGATGATGTTGTTGTTGTTGATGATGTTGTTGTTGTTGATGATGATGATGTTGTTGTTGTTGTTGATGATGATGTTGTTGATGTTATTATTGTTTTTCTTGATGTAGTTATGTTGTTGTTGATGTTGTTATTGTTGTTGATGATGATGATGTTGATTTTGATGTTCGTGGTGGTGATGATGAGTTACACCTTACAATATTACATAAGTCATGCCTAAAAAAATAATGAAATTTCGGTCTGGACCCCCCCTCCTGGTACGGCCTTGTCCGTGCATCATGAATTCTATACCCGATACTTCCTTTTGTACAAGCTTTGTGCAACACGATTTCGGACAAGGGTCCGAACTTCTATAAACCTATATTAATGGGGAAGTAAACATTTTCTATATGAAAATAGAAAAATGAGAACAAAAAATGAGGACAGAGGACACATAAGCTGCCTAATCGTCATTGGCAGCCAGAATTTTTTTTTATATATTAAATATTTTATCCGAGCTTTAAACATATTTTTTGTTGTCTTCTTGAAAGGAATATAATGTTTTTCGGAGAAATGAAAAAAAAAAAAATTCAAAGTCTGCTCCAGCTCTTTTTTTGGTTTCGTCAAATTCATATCTTATAGTGGATGTAGTGTGGGAAAGTGTACATGATATTATGTAATATTAAACACTGGACAGAACTTCATTTGTACAGAAGTGTGGGACATTTCATATGAGAGATATTACGAAAAAAATTAAAAGTCGAGGTTCTACGCTGGGTTAACTTTTCACGAGAAGATAAATTAAAAATCTACTTGAAAACTTAAAAAGTTTTTTGATATTTGTCTTGTTAAATCAAGAGGGACATATTGGTATAATTTGCTTACAAAATCAGAACAAACTTTTTGACATTTCTTTTTCTTTGGAAGATTAAAGAAGAATCTAAGGCTTGTGGTGTTGATAAAGTAGGTTATAATTAAAAGGGGCTTAAACGTGTAATATATACACATGCAACCTGTCCTTTCATATTCAGAAAGATTAAGTTCTGTTAAAAGATTAAAATTTTCCTTAAACAAGGGATTTGAGGGTTAAAAAAAAAAAGTTTTTAAATACCGTCAAACGTAACACATTTATTTTCAAGAACTTTACAACTTTAAGAAATGGTTCAAGGATAAAGTGAAAACAATTTACATTTATCGTTAACTTTGTTGATTTTTGAACCTATCGGCAGGCCCAACGAGAAGGAAGGGGGAATGTGGGGGAATCCCGCCGGGCCCAGAGTTTTCGGAGAGGCCCGGAATTTAAAGGTGCTAATATAAATCTTTTACCACTCTGATTACCCAGTTTATACAGTTTAAAACTTGATTGATTTGATTCATTGATCATGATTTGTTGATTCATTGATCATGATTTGTTATTAATGGAAGAAATTTAACATCATTAGTTTATATTATACATCATGGATATTTATCTTCAATGTTTAGGTTATTTGCTTTTAAGGATTCATAGATTTTTGCATAGGGGCCCGTAACTTTTCAGTACCGGGCCCTAAAATAAATATGATAAATCAATTTCCCGCCGACTTTTTGTGCCGCTTGAACTTAAAAAATGTAACGTTGAACATGTGCGTTATATATACGTGAAGATGACCGAAGTTCGTGATGATGATGATGAATTTCATTCTTACGGATCAAAAAAAATATCCTCAAAATTTCGCAAAATATATTTTTGACCTTTGTCACCATGTTAGACTATGTTCAGATGACCGCGCGGGATCAAATCGATACAAGTTTGTATAACTAGTACGGTGATGTGGCACCGCGCGGTCATATAAACAATATGCACTATTTTCATAGATCTTGTGCCGCGCGGTTCGTCGTACTGCGCGGTACCGCGCGTTCATCTGAACATAGCCATATCATGTTCTCAATCACAACCTTAAGACCCCTGATGCTTTCATAACAAAATAAATAAATAAAACTCTACATCATTGTTGTAAAAAACAGATAATATTTAAAATGTTTGTACCTTTATTTGTTAAAAAAAAAAAATCAGTTGAACTAAATATAAAATATGGCCAATTTTTCGAGAATCAGCGATACAAATTACTGGATACCATAGTACGAAGTAGTGAGGTACATTTTACCATGGTATAAATTGGGGATATGGCACTCCTTTAGTGAGGACTCTTTCCCATTCGAGCTGAGTGGTGTACATGTTCATGATCACTCTTGCCATAGTGGTCCCAATCCTGAGATCGAGTTCCCCCACTTATTGGTGAACACGGTTGTGAGGGGCTGTAAAGGATTTCACGTCACTTAATGTTTATGTCTGTATAGACAAAGCGTGTTTTGTCGCTAACTAGAAAAAAATTGAGGGTGGGTATTTTTTTTTTTTTTTTGACGATNTTTTTTTTTTTTCGTGACGATACCAAAGTTTCGTTATTGAAAATAATAAACCAATACCTTATCAATCGTTATCCAACCTTTTTTACATGATTGTGGGCATAACAGAAAGGGATAGGTTCAGGATAGTTCTTATATCGATCACACGAGAACGTTCATGCCTTTGTCTTAGAGGCAAGCAAAGTAGGCAGAGCCTACTTTGGTGTATTAAAAAAATTACCAAGAAAAAAAGTTTTTGAAAAAACTTTTCTCAGTAGTTGATGTTATTACATCAGGATTTTTATGAGATGAACTTTCTAAATTTCGTTGAAGACATTTTTCCGATAAGAAATAATTATTAATTGGTTGTAAAATATAAAATGGTTGCGGCCAGTAACGTCTATAGAAATAGTTATAATATGGATAGTACCATGGAATACTGATAGGAAATGTTCTGAAATATTTCACATTGCCTCCTGTCTCATTGAACATGTTAAAATAATTTCCTAGATATGTACTATACGATCTATAACCTTCCTTAGAGAAATTTATTTCAGGTTTTTGAGAAAATTGATTGATGATGTTGGCTGACAGTTTATTTTGTTGTTGTCCACTTGACAAAGGAAAACTAATTGTCATTAGTGTATTCGTGAAGTTGCTTTTGTTTATTGCATTAGGAGGGATACTTTCATTTTTCAAAATATTTTCTTCCGACTTTTTATGAATGATAGTTTGTAATTCGGGAGTGTCAGGTGGAGAAAAATCTTTGGATGTTTCTTTTGATGTTGTTAATGTGAAGAAAGGAAGAATTCCTACAAAAGGAAATGTTTTTGTTGTTGTTTCTATTATAGAAATTGGGGTTGAAGATTCAAATAGGAAGTCTTGACAAGGAGAAGAGATTGAAGATGTTTGTAACAAAGAAAATAGAAGAACATTAGTAACAGAAGTTGAGGAGATTTCACGAAGTGTGGATGAAACTGGCCTTGTTGAAGTACTAACAGTTAATTTTAGTTCTTCTTTTAAGATACTCGCATTTATAGATGGATAAAATAGCGAGGAGTACTGTGTGACAGGAGCTTGTGTCATTGCTAAAATAGACGTTGTCGATGATGAAGTAAGATCTGCATCTAGATTATCTTCGGGTTGTTCCACCGTGTATGCGAGTGTACTAGATGTGATTAGTCTCTCTGTTTCTTCATCCTGATGTCTGGTTTCAGACGGAGTGGAAGTGTATAATACTGTTTGTGTAAAAATCGAGTTTGTTGAAATTTCTTTTGTTGTACTGTTGGATTCATCAATGACGAAAGGAATATTGGAGAGATCTGGTGTGGTGCTTGAGATACCTAAATCCATAATGTTCGATGTCGTTGGATCAGATATATCATTCAATGTAGTAGAAGGGGTTACAGTGCTTGAGATAATTATCGTTGTTAAAGAAGGATTAGTTTGGGGAGTAGTTACCACTGAAATTAATGTTGTTTGGAGCGGACTTGTTGACTGCATGAGCACCGTTCCTATTTTTGTAGTTGAAAAATTTGCTATTTTTGCTGTGTTGAAAGAAATAAATGAGTATCTAGAAAATGTAGATGCTGTAAATATTCTGCTAGTAAGTCTACTTATTAGGATACTTGTTCTTGTAGAAAAAAATGCGGTTTTTAGTGTTGTGAAAGTATTCACAGTGCGAAATAAGAAACTAGTGGAATATTGATTCATTGAATTCAAAGTCTGATTGAAAGAAACTCGTGGAGTATTTGGTTGAGCACTGATAGCCGAAGCATTTTGTTGAGCATTCAAATTGTATAATCTCTGTGACGTCAAAACGGAACTAGAATGTGCATTGATTGTGACTGGCACTGTAGGAATAGTTAGTAAGTTGTTTCCTGGAATACTAATATTGTTTTGGGTTTTTGAGGACACGAGTCTATTTGTCATTAACGTTTTTGATTTTTTTTCAGTTTGTCCATCTTTGTTTGCTGTTTTTTTCATTATAGTTAAAGTGATTTGACTAGTCACTGTATTGTCTTTGCTGACAGGAGAGTTATCGAGAAGCGTTGATCTGACCTCGGGAAGAGTTTGCATTGGCCCTTTATCATTATTAAATTGATTACTTATAGAAGGCACTGTAGTTTGTTCAGAATTATCAGTGTTCCTATTAGATGTTTCGATATTTTGATTTTTGTCTACTTGATCAATATTTGTAGGATTGGAAAGGTTCGGCGATATACTCTGATCATTATTACTATACATCTGATTTTGATTGTTATTTGGCCAAATTTGTGTATTGTTAGCTTGATTAAAATACTGATAATCCACTAGATTATTTTGAATAGATTTTGTATTTTGCTTAAAATCATCTAACAAGGTTTTTTCATTATTATTTAACCTTTCATAATTCAAATCTAAAAAATTCTTTCCATTGAAATTTTGTATTGGCTGTTGTTGTTTTTGTTTGTTACTAAGTGTATAAGAATTCTGTTGGTTGTAATTTGGTTGTTGTTGTTGTTGTTGTTGCAGCTCCTGTTGCTGTTGCTGGTTGTCACCAAAAGTATAAGAATTCTGGCCGTTAAGATTCGGCTGTTGTTTCTGTGTGTTAATAAGTGTATAAGAATTCAGCTGGTTCAAATTTGGTTGTTGTTGCTGCTGCTGCTGTTGTTGGGTGCTAATAAATGTGTAGGAATTATCTCCGCTGAACTTTAGCTGCTGTTGCTGATTATTACTTAATGTGTTTGAATTCTGGTCGTTGATATTCGGTTGTTGTGGTTGTTGTTGAGTGTTACTAAATGGGAAAGAATTCTGATCATTGAAAATCGGTTGTTTTTGTTGTTGTATATTACGAATTGTGTAGGAATTCTGTCCGTAGAAATTCGGTAGTTGTTGCTGTATATTGCTAAAAGTATAAGAATTTTGTTCGTTGATATTTGGTGCAAGCTGTTGTTGTACTTGTTGATAGTTTTGATTATATCTGTTGTTGTTGTTGTTGTTATTATTAACTATTTGCTTATTACTTTTCAAGCTGTTCTGATCTATTTGGTCTATCCCGTTTTGTATATAATTTTGATTATTATTGTAATCCAAAGAACCTACTGTATTCTGGTTTTGAATGTTTACGTTATCGTACTGATTATCATTCAGTAGGTGTTGGTTGTTTGTATTTATTTCAGATTGACTTGGCTGTTTAAAGTTACCAGATATGATTTGATTATTGCCGTTACTTAGTTTTTGAATATTCACGTTGTTGTTGTTTGAACTTTGAATCATTTGATTAATTTGTTGACCATTGTTTTTTAGTTGGTTTTTGTTATTACTTTGCATTCGATATGTATTCGGATTATTTAAGAATTTTGCATCATTAATGTTTTGACCTTGGTTGTTTTGATAATTAATGCTAGGTAAATCATTATTATTTTGTATGCCTTTATTATACTGATCGTTTTTATTGTTAAAATTATCATTCAATTGATTTTGATTATCATTTTCGTAATTCTGATTTTGGAAATCGACGTTGTTTGTATTCTGATCTTGATCAAAATTATCTCCATTTATATTTGCATCATTTTCATTCATATTGCCATTATAATCATTATTTACATTTTGATTGTTGTTTTTATCATTTACAATTTGATTACTAATTTTGTATCTATTTGGGTTGTTTTGGTTATTTTGAATGTTATTCCGTTGCAAATTTAACTTGAAATTCTGGTTTTTATTATTGTTTACGTTTCCACCAGATTTAGCCCAACTTTGAATTGCATTATCACTATTACCCCTTATATAGTTATTTCTTTTTCCTCGATTTCTTTCGTTTACCTCGAAATCATCTTGTTTATAGGATTGGTCTCTATTGTTTCTGGGATCTCTGTAATTTAAATCATCATTGTTATTATTTTGCATGTACTGTTGTGCGTCTCTTCTATTGTAATTATCCTCATCAATGAATCTATTTTGATTATTAATTGTGTCATAATTTTGAAAGTTATTCCGTCTATCTAAATCATAATTTCTGTCATTCTGCTGCTGATCGGGAATATTATTTTGTATCCTCCAATTATTAGCATTTCTTTTGTTTGGTCCGTTTTGGTAACCATATCTATTGTCATTTGGTGGATCATCATCCACGTTACGATATCTATCATAGGGATATTTATTATCAACTGAAATGGGATCCATATTTCCTCCGCGGTATCCACCAGGATCTTGGTCACGATATCCATCTGGTGGAAGATCATTAGGATCTCTATATCTGTAATAATTATTATCGTTAAATCTGTAGTAATATCTCCTATTATTAAAATCATTATCAGGACCGCGATAATATCTTTTTCGGTTGTAGTCTACCATAGAAGGAGGGTCATACTGTCTATTTGGATCATCATAAGGATCGTACGGTTTTCTAAAATCATAACTTTGAGGGTCAGGAGCGTAAGGATCATTATAATATCCTGGAATTTGATATCTTTCATTTCTATAATAGCTTTCGTACGGTTGTGTGTAATAGTAATAATTATAGGGCGTGTAATATCTAGCGTAATAGTTATACGGCTGCTGATAGTAGGCGGCAGCATCATACCTTGGTTGTTGATAATACTGATTTATAGGTGGTTGATAGTAGTATCTTCTAGGGTCATAGTATTGTGCTCCTCCACTATACAGCTTACGAAAACAATTATGAAACTGTCCTTCAGGAGAGTAATCTAAATTTGAAAAATCACGTTTCTTCCGAACCATTACACTTCCACCACTATATAAATTATTAAAACGTCTATAGTTATAGGGCGGTGGGTTAGCCATAATCGGCATTACTGGAGGTAGAGGGGGGTAAGCTGGAGGTGGTGGCGGTGGAGGTGGAGGAAGTGGTTGAGGTGGAAGTGGATAATAATCAACAGGAGGAGCGGGTGGAAAATATTGGGGCATTGGAGGGGGCGGTGCAGGTGGAGGAAGGACTGGAGGAAGAGGAACCTGCCCAGCAGGAACAACATACTGTTGACCAAATATGGGCCTTCTGTATTCCTGTATCGGGACAGGTGGTAAGCGTGGCTGTATTTGGTAAGGTTGTGGTGCTGCTCCTAGCATAGCTTGTTGGTTTAGAGGAAAGGGCATGTAGGGCTCAATAGGTTGAGGCTGAGGAGCTGCAAAAGGTTGCGGAGGAGGCATACCATAACCTGGTACAGGGTACTCGTAAGGCATTTCTGGTGCCATGGGAGGATATGGATAAGGTTGTAAAAGACATTGTTTTGATGTCACGGCAGCGGCGGCTGTTGTAGTTTGTAACTTCTGTTGCAGAAGTTTTTGTTGCTTTTGTTTCTGAAGAATCAGCTGAATGTACTTAGCTGCAAGCGCTTTTGCTTTCTCGTCTGCTTTCTGATCTATAACTTTCTCCTCTTCTTCCTGCTGTGCCTCCTGCTCTTCCTGTTCCTCTTGAGCTTTTTGTGCTTCTCTTGCTTGCTCTTGAGATGGATCTTCTTTAATTGGTGGATCTGCTCCTCCCAAATCAGTTTGATTTTGTGGACCTCCATAATCTGGAACTGGTGGAGGATCAGGAGGCATAAATGGAGTTGTCACTGTGGTGGTAGTTGTGGTTGTTGTAGTACCAATGAATGGAACATATCCTTCAACAGCTTTCATTTCATCTTTCAATAGCTTAAAAGGATTCAATTTCACATTGAAAATATTTCCAAACCAAGAACTCAGCGTTGTTGATGATGAAGACGGCGAAGCAAACGGATCATCAGACAGATCTCGTCTTCTTCGAAATGGAGAAACCAATAATTGAAAATCAAACTGATTCGAGCAACTTACAGTTTCCAAAAATAATTGATAATAAAATAACTGTATTAGAACTAGCACTATTTTCATAATTTTAACTTTACATTATAATTGGTCACTCTTTTCTCCCATCCAGGGCCCTCACTGAAGTACATTTTGATTTGTGTCCACATGCCACTACAATGATTAATGAGACAAGTGCTCCGAGTAGAGCACAATAATAATTGAATTTTATCAACACCATCATGCAGTGAACTCACATAAATTGAAATGAGGTATTGCACATTGTAAAGTTTTACTCGTTTTGTTTGAGTTGAAGTATTAATTTATTCACTCAAATTTAATAATTTTGATTTTCCTTTTCAGAGTTGAAAATTAAATGCGTTTGACGGATAAATCATTTACATAGACGTTTACACGAATCGTGGAAAGAAAGAAGGGAGAGCAGTATAATTACTTTTAAACGAGTGTGATTGATTTGATTCTCTGTTTCTTATCTGTGCGAGTGTTTGAAACCTCACTGGAATAGCTTCCTCTGTATAATATTGAACTAAGCGACTGAGTGTTTGAAACCTCACTGGAATAGCTTCCTCTGTGTAATATTGATTGCACGTGCAATCCAGATTGATCAAATGTCTATTTCTTATCTAAGCGACTGAGTGTTTGAAACCTCACTGGAATAGCTTCTTCTGTATAATATTGATTGCACGTGCAATCCAGCTTGATCAAATGTCTATTTCTTATCTAAGCGACTAGAATAGCTTCCTCTGCATTTGTAACAATAAAACGAAAGGTGCAGGATATAAACCAGAGACCCTCCATGCATGGCCGTTTCAGTTCACACAAAAAGAGAACTGCCTACAAATTTATAACCAGGGAACTCAAATTCCGCGTAACATAAAGAGGTGCCCCTGTGGAAACGTGAAGTCCCAGAATCCATATGCAGGATGTTGCAGGTGAATTTTTTGTTCTTCTAAACACTGTTATTGAAGAAAATTTCAATTATCACGTTCTATTAGCAATTAAACAACATCACATCCGTTCAGAGGGGGGGGGG
>CM022885.1:36784796-36795767 GCA_012654025.1 Pachypsylla venusta | reverse complement strand
ATAACTTAGTAAGACAGTAAAATAAGGCTATTATAACTTAGTAAGGTAGTGAAATAAGGCTAATAGAACTTAGTAAGGCAGTATAATAAGGTTATTATAACTTAGTAAGACAGTAAAATAAGGTTATTATAACTTAGTAAGACAGTAAAATAAGGCAATTATAGCTTAGTAAGACAGTAAAATAAGGCTATTAGAACTTAGTAAGGCAGTATAATAAGTTTATTATGACTTAGTAAGACAGTAAAATAAGGTTATTATAACTTAGTAAGACAGTAAAATAAGGCTATTATAGCTTAGTAAGACAGTAAAATAAGGCTAGTATAACTTAGTAAGTCAGTATAATAAGGTTATTATAACCTTGTAAGACAGTAAAATAAGGTTATTATAACTTAGTAAGGTAGTATAATAAGGTTATTATAACTTAGTAAGGTAGTATAATAAGGTTATTATAACATAGTAAGACAGTAAAATAAGGTTATTATAACTTAGTAACACAGTAAAATAAGGCTATTATAATTTAGCAAGGATGTATAATAAGGTTATTATAACTTAGTAAGGCAGTAAAATAAGGCTATTATAACTTAGTAAGGATGTATAATAAGGTTATTATAACTTAGTATGCAATAAAATAAGGCTATTACTATTTATCCAATCTATTATTTTAATGTAAAATATTTTACATATTGCATCACGTTTGCACGTGTGAAATAAATCCTATTATCAATATTTTCCTTGAAAAAGGAAAAAAATCTGGTGTGAACATCACACGACTTTCCCTGTCTATAAAAAAATTGACACTTTTACAAACTCTTTATGCCAGACTCGTGAAAACCGCTAAAAAGCGGCAAAAAATGCCAAAGATTAGATTCGATACAATCAAAAGTGTCATTTTGCATTCCATGCATAAAATTGCTATAAATAAGCACTTACCCTTCTATTTTTAAACAGGAATCGCCAAAAGCGGCAGAAAACGCTAAAACGCTGCCAACGGTAGATCACGTTGCAGTCAAAGATGTCGAGGCGTAATCAATGCATAAAAGAAATAAAATTTGAAGCTCTAGCTCTTACCGTTCTATTTTTAGGCGGGATTAATTAAAACCGCTAAAAAGCGGAAAGAATTGCCAAAAAAACTATTTCAACCAACATTTTTGTGGTTCTTTCCGGGCATAAACTTGATGTACGTGTAAAATTTCAAGTCTTTAGCACTTACCGTTCTTGAGATATCTTGTTTACAGACAGACACACACACGGACCAATGGCTGAAACTCGAGATTTGAGATTTGGGCACCGGAAAATGTGTTTTGGCATTGAAAACTTGACATCGAAAATTTCAGCCCAATACAATACTTTACTTCTTATAGGATAAGGAAAGTAAATAGTACAAACTAAGTCTATGTATCACTTCTTGGTATAGTTTACGTAATAATTTTCCTGTCAATATTTTCCCTTGCTAAGTCTATGTTTCACTTCTTGGTATTGTTTACGTAATAATTTTCCTGTCAATATTTTCCCTTGCTAAGTCTATGTATCACTTCTTGGTATTGTTTACGTAATAATTTTCCTGACAATATTTTCCCTTGCTGTAGCTGAAAACAATAAGTTTAGAAAATCAGGAAAAAAATTTCTTCCCGAGACAGTTTTTGGTTTATTATTTTCATGAAATGAAATCAAAACTTGATATTTTACGTTTCAAAGTACGTGGAATCCACAAATCGAATGAAAAAAAAAAATCCGTTTGTCCGCCGTACGCCGTAATGGGCACTTTTGCCACTTAGCGTTGACCGATTAGACCAATCCAATTCGGTCCCATCTGGGCTCTAATTGAGCCCCGAAACTTTTGGGTGCAATCGAATACACCCTTCGCGGATTTCGCCGCTTTTTAGCGATTTTCAGTATTGCTGTCTAAAAAGAGAATAGTAAGAACTATAGATTTGAAATTTGGTATGTATGTCATATTTGGGGTCTCAGTAAACTCCGAAACCCTCCATCCATATCCATATCCATACTAATATATAAATGCGAAAGTAACTCTGTCTGTCTGTATGTATGTTACGCTTTCACGCTTAAACTACTGAACCGATTTTGATGAAATTTGGTATGGAGATAGACTAAAATTTAGGAAAGGACATAAGCTACTTTTTATCGCAAAAAAAAGGGTTTGAAACTATAAACGGCCATGCCTATAAGGCGCCAAGCGAAACGGGCGTATCCTACTAGTTTGCTATAAACTTACAAACTAGCTACCACCATGGAACTCTCCCAGCCAGGGTTGTGCCAAGATTAGAGAGGATCAAGAGAGTACTTTGTCATCCACTTAGTAAAACCTCGATAAACGTTGGTTAATTTTAGTGATGCAGGTACTGGTTTATTCGGCATGCCATAGAGTCCATAGACGCTATACCATCCTTCCAACCCTGATGGGCGATTGAAAGGGGGAGCCTGTTGGCTTTCGCCTCAATGCCATAGACATAGACGCTGAATAATATTAACTTTTTTCAACAAATTTTTAACTTTTTATTTTTTTTGAAGATACGTATTTCTTAGAAGCTAAGTAAATTAGCTTAGGAAACCCCTCTGTATTTATTTATATGTATGATTATATTTAATAAAATAAATATTATTATTATCTCGCTTTTGCAATCTATTTTATTTTAGTCCCCAAAAATTTTACCCGCAAATCGACACTGGTTCCAATTGATTTTCAAATGAAGGACTGTACAAGTGTTCATAATATACCAATTTGGATTTTTCCATATTACCAGCTATACGAAAACGACAAACATCCAACAGTTAGAATTGGTACCGTCATCAGCAAAGTATCAGTTGATTTGAACTTTTCTTCTTTCTTGTTATACCTAGGTAGGTAATTATTATTATTTCTCACTATTTATTCCTTCACAGAATTACAAGGTACTTTGTTACTCTGAGTGGGGTTGAGCACTCTCAGGTTACTCTAACAAGTTTTGTTGAATTTTTTTTTTTTCTTTTTTCAGATTTGTAATCAGAATGGGAAGTAAATTGGGTGCAAAATTATGCTGCGCCGGCATTATATTAACATTGTTGCATAGCAGCCTTGGAGAGGGGAGTGGGTCAAGTAAGTTAACTGTGTATGTGTTTCCGTGAGTTTTGATAATCCTGTGACTATCCGACAAGTTAACAGTGTATGTGTTTCCGTGAGTTTTGATAATCCTGTGACTATCCGACAAGTTAACAGTGTATGTGTTTCCCTGAGTTTTGATAATCCTGTGACTATCCGACAAGTTAACAGTGTATGTGTTTCCCTGAGTTTTGATAATCCTGTGACTATCCGACAAGTTAACAGTGTATGTGTTTCCCTGAGTTTTGATAATCCTGTGACTATCCGACAAGTTAACAGTGTATGTGTTTCCCTGAGTTTTGATAATCCTGTGACTATCCGACAAGTTAACAGTGTATGTGTTTCCCTGAGTTTTGATAATCCTGTGACTATCCGACAAGTTAACAGTGTATGTGTTTCCCTGAGTTTTGATAATCCTGTGACTATCCGACAAGTTAACAGTGTATGTGTTTCCCTGAGTTTTGATAATCCTGTGACTATCCGACAAGTTAACAGTGTATGTGTTTCCCTGAGTTTTGATAATCCTGTGACTATCCGACAAGTTAACAGTGTATGTGTTTCCCTGAGTTTTGATAATCCTGTGACTATCCGACAAGTTAACAGTGTATGTGTTTCCCTGAGTTTTGATAATCCTGTGANTTCCCTGAGTTTTGATAATCCTGTGACTATCCGACAAGTTAACAGTGTATGTGTTTCCGTGAGTTTTGATAATCCTGTGACTATCCGACAAGTTAACAGTGTATGTGTTTCCCTGAGTTTTGATAATCCTCTGACTATCCGACAAGTTAACAGTGTATGTGTTTCCGTGAGGTTTGATAATTCTCTGACTATCCGACAAGTTAACAGTGTATGTGTTTCCGTGAGGTTTGATAATTCTGTGACTATCCGACAAGTTAACAGTGTATGTGTTTCCGTGAGGTTTGATAATTCTGTGACTATCCGACCGCGATTATCAATAATCACCACTGCTACTTGATGGGATTTCAAAATACCAGATATACCTACATTCCGAAAACCCACTGGTGATATTCAGAATTTATTAGATAGTTATCAAGGGGGACATATTGTAATTCTCGTGACCTTTGTGGATCTGTCAAGGTTGTCCTTCAAGGTTATTTCAAGATCAGATTTCGTTTTTTTTTTAAGTTATACTTTAGGCGCGTTATGAAAAAATGGCGAGAGTGAAAATTTAAGATGCGCGCGCATCTGTAACACAATATTAACTCCACATCAGTGTAACAGAATTATTAACACAGACCCCTGCAAGTAAGGCGCGATGCACACTGGAGGAACTTGTTTCATGAAACTGATTTCATTGTTTCTTGAAACTGATTTCATTGTTTCATGAAGCTGGTTTCATTGTTTCATGTTTCAAGGAAACCGTTTCATTGGAACGTGCACACTGAAGAAACTGTTTTGCATCAGTTTCGTGATGGATTCTGACGACGATGCGCTTGGGTTGTTTGGTGGCTTAAAAATAAGAAAAAAAACGCAAGTACTAGATTTATCCGTTGATCAAGAATCGGCAACACAGCTGTTTAGTTGTAGCTTTCGGACCAAACAGAGATTCCGATAAATTTAAGAATTTTTTTAGGATGTTGAAGCCACTTTTTGATCGCTTGTTAGAATTAGTTACGCCACTAATAACAAAGAAGGACAAAAACTGTAGGTTTTCTACAGCCTCAACTAACTTCACTTGAAATATATCTGCCATAATTAACGAAAAAAATAGAATACAATGGACTGATGGTGATGAAACGTGAAACTGAAGCAACAGGAAACCGATTTAATGAATTTCATGAAACCAGGTTTCTTGAGTTTCATGAAACTCAGTGTGCACCAACCTGTGTAAATCTTATGTATCAGTTGTAAGCAACAGCAGTTTCATGTTTCACGAAACCGGTTTCATGAAACAAGTTTCTCCATTGTGAATCGCGCCTAAATATTAAAAAAATATATCGATATATGAATCGATAATTCAGTGAAAAATATATCGATACTAGTTGTTTTCCCGTGCTTCGCTACGGTTACGAAATTTGGATTTTTGGTGGAATCGATCCCCAGAGTGAGCAGCGCTCCTATTTAGAAAATTCAATATTTTATTCAAGGATATGACTTTTTGTTCTTCGGAACACCTTTGTATCAAATTTCAGCATTCTCGCTCATCACGAAGTGGTACTTCTCAATTCCGATTTTTTGGTGGTAAAAAACGTCCATAAATCGAGGAGAAACCGGAAAATTTCAAATTTTATATTTTTTATGGGGTCCTTATATACTATTTTTCGGGGGTCTATTCTCAGTCATTTTTCGTTATCTCTTTTAGTTTGCCCAGAAAAAAATTGCAAAAAAAACCCGCTAAATAGCGTCATTTTTGGCGGTAACATGCTCCCACTTGAACTTTAATTTTTTTCCGTTCTTAATACGCACCTACATACGAAAAGGGACCTGTGTGCCAAGTTTCAAGTCTCTACGTTTAGCCATCGTGGAGCTACGTTGATTATCAGTCAGTCAGTACGTCAGTATACCAACTGGGCTTTGCGTTTTATAAGTATAGATAAAATTTCCTATTTAATGCTGGTTTGGTTTTCACCACCGCAAAATCTGAGTTGAGAAGTATCAATTCGGGATGAGGCCATGCGCGTATATAGCCCTCTTGTTTTGGGGGGGCACAATCGCACAATATATCTAATAGAAAATTTGGAGGGGGGACATCTAGAGATCGGGGGTTTGAGTCCTGGGCAGTACTTTTTAATGCAATGATTATCGAGGTATCATACCTAATTTGTAGAGCTTACCACAAGTACCTTTCATAAGAGTGATAAGCGATTTTATGAGATTTTATAAGGATGGCAGAATATCTTATTTACGTATTTCTATATTTAGTCTCAGGATTGGAAATTATTTAGGGGCCCGGGCCCTCCCCTATATCCGCGCAGGTTGGTTCCTATTTTTGGTGGTAATATTGAGCTAACTCCATTTCTCATTTATCTAATCAATCTGTCTTTAATATTGTTTTGGCCGATATTCAATCTATAATAATAAAACTCAATGTATAGATACATGTGTGTGTGTTTTGGTAGCAGCTACCCACATTGACCTCACCCAGCGCGAACCCACGTTGACACCCAAGTGGCACAACCTCACTGGCCGTTGCTTAACTTGAGTGATCTAACGAAAACTGGTGTATACAACATGCCATAGACGCTGGCTCACCTCAAACATACCTAACACCTCATCAAATATACCAAACGTAACATGAAAATTGAATTTGTTGTTGGCTTATTTTGACAGTCAGATGGTTTTGCTGGATTTATAGTTTTTCTCTAATGAAGCAATATTCTGGTTAATTGTCTCAAAAGATAATTAGGTAATTAGTTTGGAACAATAATGCTTATATAGATACACATAGTTTAACAAAATAACAAAACCTTCCATTTTGGTGAGCACTGGCGGATCTAGAAAAATATTTTGGGGGGGCCTGATTTTTCTTCTTCTCTATATGTACTCTGTTATGTATACCTGTACAGGGTTTGCACTTTCTAGTTGTCCCATAGGATTTTACATGGAAATTTCGATGTATGGTTGTCATATCCTCCCAGTATGTCACAAAATAGAAATGATAGTGATTTTTGATGTAATTTTTAACGTGAATACCAATAAAGCCATTATCACGAAAATCGGACCTACGGTTCTGGACTTGAAACCGATCTGGTGGACTAAGGTTCCTTCATAGAATAATGGTTAATACTTTTGATAATTTGGAAAAAAATATATGCAGAAACCTACTTTTTTAAAATTGTATTTTACTCAAATATCAGAAACTGCGTTGCCTGAAATAACAGTGACGTACATACCTAGTAATACAAATGACGTGGGTTCGAGTCATCTAAATGCATAGATTTCTTTAGTGGATATTACTCGTATATCTCCTTCTTTTCGTTTGATGAAATCTTGTTTAAAAATCAAACTGAATCGAAATAGTCTTACTTGCTTGTCAAGTAATACTGGTTGTCTCTTGAGGTCGAGCTCGGAAGTTCGATTCCGGCCGGAGGTGGATTTTCCTCAAAGGGTGGAATTCATTTTCAGATCGAGTGTTTTTTTACTTTCCTTATCCTATAAAAGGAAAGTATTGAAACTGAAATTTTCGATGTCGAGTTTTCAATGCCGAAACACGTTTTGGGGTCCCCAGAGCCCAAATCTCGACTTTCAACAAGATAGATATCTCAAGAACGGTAATTGCTAGAGACTTGACATTTTATATGTACGTCAAGTTTATGCTCGGAAAGAACGTCGAAGTTTGGTTAGAATCGAATTTACTGTTGGCGGTTTTCGAAAATTTTGGGTGCAATCTAATATACCACTGGCTTTTTTACCGCTTATTAACGGTTTTTATTAATCCTGTCTAAAAAGAAAATGGTAAGGGTCAGAGACTTGAAATATGGTAGGTATGTCAAATTTGGGGGTTTGGTGCCTATTCATATTAACTTTATGCATTGATTGAGCATGGATACATTTGGCTGCAGCGTGATTTACCGTTAGAGTTTTTAGTGGTTTTCGGCCGCATTTTGGCGGTTCCTTCCTAAAATGGCATGTTCTAGAGCTTAAAATTTGGTACCTAGTTATATCAATTTGGTACCTAGTTATATCGAATTCACTCTTGCTAGTTTTTTGTCGCTTTTTAGCGGTTTTAACGAGTCATAAAAAGAAAACGGAAATAGCTAGAGACTTGACTTTTTTATATTATGGCTGTTTTATGTATTGTATACGTCTCGATTTTTTATTATAGGAGAGGACAGTCGTGCGATTAGCTGTCATTGTCCTCTAGCTCTAGAGGACAATCTCTGGATTGGGATTTTACTTGTTCCAGTACATTAGCTGTCATTGTCTTGTAGCTCTAGAGGACAATCCTGGCTAGCTCTGGAGGACAATCACTGGTTTGGGATTTTACTTGTTCCGGTACATTAGATGTCATTGTCGTCTAGCTCTGGAGGACAATCCCTGGTTTGGGATTTTACTTGTTCCGATACATTAGATGTCATTGTCCTCTAGCTCTGGAGGACAATCCCTGGTTTGGGATTTTACTTGTTCCGGTACATTAGCTGTCATTGTCCTCTAGCTCTAGAGGAAAATCTCTGGTTTGGGATTTTGCTTGTTCCGATACATTAGCTGTCATTATCCTCTAGCTCTAGAGGACAACCTCCGGTTTGGGATTTTGCTTGTTCCGATACATTAGCTGTCATTATCCTCTAGCTCTAGAGGACAATCACTGGTTTGGGATTTTACTTGTTCCGGTACATTAGATGTCATTGTCGTCTAGCTCTGGAGGACAATCCCTGGTTTGGGATTTTACTTGTTCCGATACATTAGCTATCATTGTACTCTAGCTCTAGAGGATAATCTCTGGTGTGGGATTTTACTTGTTCCGATACATTAGCTGTCATTGTACTCTAGCTCTAGGGGACAATCTCTGGTTTGGGATTTTACTTGTTCCGATACATTAGCTGTCATTGTCCTCTAAAATATTGAAGTTTTTAAATGTTAGCCATTCTCAACCTGGAGGTCGGGTCCACCAACAATCCAAACTTGAGAAGATTTAATGTCGCAATGTCGAAATTGTAGTTTATAAATTTCGTAACCGTAGCGAAGCGCGGGCAAACAGCTAGTGCACTATATATCGCCGAAAACTTGCAAACCAGCTACCCACATTGACCTCACCCAGTCTGGCTTGGATCTGAAAAAGAGCCAGCATCACGAGGGGGCGAACCCACGTTTTTTGGTTATAGGAAGATAAGATCATTTCGACTTCTGCCGTAGGCGAAACACTTTTCTTATCTTCTTCAAACGGCTCCCAAAACGGGGCCTTTATCTCTTTTTTTTGGTTATAGGAAGATAAGATCATTTCGACCTCTGCCGTAGGCGAAATCCCTTTCTTATCTTTTTATATCAAACGGCTCCCAACGTGGGGCCATTATCTCTTTTTTGATTATAAGAAGGTAAGATCACTTCGACTCCGTCGTAGGCGAAACTCTTTTCTTATCTTCTTATATCAGTATGTAGGACAAGACTAACACATTTTCGAAGACTTTAGGGAAAACAGAAAGAGTTTGCATTCGTTTAGAAACGCACTGTATAAAAATAATATATACTCATTTCTTTTTTTTTAAATTTTTTTTTTTTTTAGAATCACTAAAAACAAAAGCGGCAAATACGGATGAAGAGAAGAAGCAAGAGATTGCAGAAAAGATAGACCAATTAGAAGAATTAATGGGATCTCTACAAAATTTTATGATCTATTTGAGGAACGAAATGCAAATGATTAATAGTCAACAATGGTCTGACTTTTTTTCTGAGGGTAGAGCAGAGTCATTGCTGGACAAGATATCTGACAACATGGCGCATGTGAAAGACATAATAGACCTTGCTTTTAATATTGCAGACATTTCAGATGGTTTGAGATCACCTCTTGACCCAAGTTTGCATGAAAAATTTCAAGCAATAGTAAAAGAATTGAACAAGATTAGAGATGAACATAATAAAATTTACAGAAAATTAATTGCTATAAAAATAGAAATGGGAAAAAAAAGAGGAGATTCCGAGGGTTCAAGATTATTGGAGCTTTCAATAGTAATAGGAGATTTGGAGAGAGAATTAAAAGAAATACAGGGGGATCCTAATTCAACAGTCAGAGTAAATGAAATTATGCAAACTATACTTACATTGGAAATAGAAGAAATGGACTTAGAAAAAAAAATGGAAAAAGAGATATCAAAAACTATGAAAGAAATGGAAGCCGTATCAAAAGAAAAAAAAAAATCCGAGGGAGAAGACTCATCCTCATCATACAAACCCCACAAAAAAGGAAAAAAGAAAGGGAAAGCGGGAAGAAGGCATAAGTAGCATAATATTCTTTTAAACTAGCTGTGCGTACTGCGTACCCGAACTTCTTTTCGAGAAGATGAAAGTAGAGTACTATCTACTCCGATAGCCTCCGACACGACACGTTTTATATCACTTCCATTGAGCTCTGGAACACTATCCTAAATTCCCTCAGCTTTCACTTTTTAAAATCATCTTTATTGGAGGCAGTCAGTGAAGGTTTGTTAGCTGCTATATCTCCAACATTTTTTTATCTTCCATTTTACTAACCTTTTCCTCTTCCTTCCAGTCCTAATCCTTCTGCTTGAAGTATGTGGAGGCAGTCAGTGAGGGTTTGTTAGCTCCTATATCTCCAACATTTTTTTATCTTCCCCTTAACTAACCTTTTCCTCTTCCTTCCAGTCCTAATCCTTCTGCTTGAAGTATGTGGAGGCAGTCAGTGAGGGTTTTTTAGCTCCTATATCTCCAACATTATCTTATCTTCTCCTTAACTAACCTTTTCCTCTTCCTTCCAGTCCTAATCCTTCTGGTTGAAGTATGTGGAGGCAGTCAATGAAGGTTTGTTAGCTCCTATATCTCTAACATTTTCTTCACTTCTCCTTTTCCTCTTCCTTCCAGTCCTAATCCTTCTCCTTGAAGTATGTGTTGGCAGAGAGTGAAGTCTTGTTAGCTCCTATATCTCCAACATTTTCTTCTCTTCTCCTTTTTCTCTTGCTTCTATTCCTAATTCTTCTCATTGAATTTTGGTACCTTGTGCACGGATCGTGGATATGTTTTTGCGTAAATGAATAATGTTTTTTTTTTTTTAAATTCAATAGGTGTTTTATTGCCCTGGTTTGTATTTTTTTTTTTTTTGTAAAACATATAACCCTCTGTTTTGACTGTGGGTGTAAAGGGAATCTTCAGTCTCATCCTCGCCCTTTAAGTAAGATATAAATAAATCGTTATAAAATAAATAAATCCTTGACAACGAGAAACATTATGTGGAGAAAATAATC
>CM022885.1:36766397-36780227 GCA_012654025.1 Pachypsylla venusta | reverse complement strand
ACTGCCTTACTAAGTTATAATTGCCTTATTTTTCTGTCTTACTAAGTTATAATAACCTTATTTCACTGCCTTACTAAGTTATAATTGCCTTATTTTTCTGTCTTACTAAGTTATAATAACCTTATTTTACTGCCTTACTAAGTTCCTTGTTTTGCCAGCAGTAAGTTGAAGCTGTATCATTATGTGGTGAAAATTATTATGTGTTCGTATAGAGTATAACATAACATGCCCCGGCTGAGTTTCGACCCCACGACCCCCGGATTACCAGGCAGACGCTCTGATCACCAAGCTACCGATATATCAATCGAATAAAGAGCATCCCCTCCAGTACAGAGTATTGTTCGGGGGGAGGGCAAACCAAGTAGGTACCCCCCCCCCGATAATCGAATGTTTCTAGAGATAAAAGGCGTAGCAATGCTCTATAGGACCGGCATCCGGGACGGTTCGCCCCCCTACCGTGCCTACGCCTCTGCCTAGGAGGTGATGTACTCTATTGCGCACAAGATATTAGGATTTTTTTCGAGAAATGTTTCTCCCTCCATAGTTAACATATGTACCTAGTTAACATTTGGGCGTTTTTTTCCTTAAGCTGCTAGGTTAATTTTTTTTGCCTAAAACCGCGGCGCCCCCCCCATCAGGCGGCCTTGTTTTAAAGTTACAATTAGAATTAAGTACCAAGCAAAAATCCCACTGACCGATCGAAGGGGAAAATATTTATCTGAGACCTCAGATGAAACCTCAGATCGGTTTAATGAAAACCTGTTAACCCTCCTGTTAACATTTAAGTCTATGTGAAACCCACCCAGCTTATTTTAGTTAAAAATGTAATTATTAAAAACTCTACTCAACTAGTTAACACATAACACAAACCACAAATAATAATAGGTAGGTAATAATAAAAAGCAAGGTAGGTACAATTTCTTAAAATTTGAAAATATGTAGTAAAAAAGTTAAATCGCCCTAACTTTGCACTTTTTGTATTTAACTATGAAACATNTTTAAAAAACAAAAGCAAAATGGGGGAAAACCTGAAAAGTGATCAAATTTTTTTGTCTGTTCTCAAATGTGATTCAACTTATGAAAAGAGTGTCTCTTTCTAAGACATTTTGTGTAAAAAAAAAATTGAAAAAACGAACAAAAAATTCAATTCCCATGTTAAGAGCGAACCACGAAAATGGTCCGATTACGATAAAACTTTAGAAATAAGCTCCAATTAAAGTCTTGGCACAACTGTCAAATTAGAATTTCGAGAAAAGAGCGTGAACCAAAATGGCAGCCTTCCAAAGTCCAAAAAATGTTCGATTAAAGGTATTTTTGTCTTTTTTTCTCGTTTGATCTTTTAGTCTTTTTCTCTCGTGACAGTAACTGAGTATAACAAATGGAATTATGAGTTCAGATTTTTTAAAAGGATATCATAAAAAAAAGAAAAAAACAATTTGTCAATTTTCACATTTCCTAGAATATTTTCTGTTGAATGTTAACATGATATTGTGCTAATTTAGAAGACTCTTTTTCTTCCGATTTTTTTTTCTTTCTTAATCTGGTTCCGACCCTTCCTTTAGTCGTCTCTTACGACCAGCATGGACTTGGGTGCCTTGGACGTATTCTTTTCAAGTCCCCCTATCCACAGGGGACATAGGAAGGATATAATGCAGTAGCTTCTCCTTGCTTTCTGCATGGGTAATGGAAAAGATATTGTTTCCGACCCTTCCTTTAGTCGTCTCTTACGACCAGCATGGACCTGGGTGCTTTGGACGTATTCTTTTCAAGTCCCCCTATCCACAGGGGACATAAGAAATATATAATGCAGTAGCTTCTCCTTGCTTTCTGCATGGGTAATGGAAAAGATTTTGATAGTAAATTGGTAGTAAATTGAATTTAGGGGCAAACTGATACTTGCATATCCTAATAATGTACGAGAGGTGTTCAAAAAGTAAGTTTCCCAGGTCTGCCGTTTTGCCCCAGCGCCATCTAGCGAGCTGGGACCGACCATAGTTTTAGTTTAGGATATACCGATGAGAGCAAAACCGGTCTTAGCTGCCGATTTTTTTTTTTTCATCAGTACCAGCTCGGAAACCATGGAGCTACCTGTGAAAAACGTGTCCACTTGAGAGTTGCGTGCAGTTATTCGCTTTTTAACTGCAAAAGGGCTTAACCCGTGAGTGGTCTCCTATAGGGAATTTTTCTCACACTGTCGGACAAAAACACAATAACTTGGTAATTATCGGCTCCAACTTGTCGGGTATCTCAGTAGCTGTTCAAAATATGTTTTACTTTGTGCTCACAAAAAATTGCCGACATACATTACATTTCAGTTGCCTGAGGCAGTCGATGTGAGAATTTTTCTCACATCGCGACCAGTCGCGTCGTAATTTTTTCGGCGGAACGCGACCACTCACGGATTAATGGCAACGAAATTCACACTGAATTAGTGCATATTTATGGTGACAAATGCATGAGTGTGCAAATGGTGCGTCGGTGGCGTACAGATTTTCTCGAGGGACGCGGAGAAGTTTATAATGAGTAGCGCGCGGCAGACCAAAAACTACCATTATAGATGACGCAGTCGCAGCAGTCGAAAATCATTTTGGCGGTGTTGTAATATCTGGACTCGGCTGGTCACAGACATATCTGGACTCAGCCAGACAGACATTTTGTATTTTATAAAAAATATAAACTTTGTCTTTTGCAGGTTATACGAATTCGACATGGTCTCATGTATCTTTTAAAAATAATAATAAAAACTTAATTATCTTTATTCATATTGAAATGTTACTTATTTGCTTTATTTAAAAGTAACAATACAACATATTTGCATTGAACGTCATCGTTTCTTTAAAAAGGAAAAAAAATCTAAAGAAGGTATTGATGAGTTTTATACGTCACTAACAACAGGCGGATAGGCGCTTTACAATCGACAGAATTTTGGACTCAATGCCTCCTGAAATAGATATTTGTTGTCATGCAATATCTCTCCGTCTCTCCGGTCGCCTCTTTTGTTTTGTTTTTAACTTTTTATGTTTACTTGTTAGCTTTATTGACATATNATTGCGTGATTACGTTTTACAACTCAAGACATGATTATACCGCATTTTTTTTTTTTTTTTTTTTTTTCGCGTTATTTTTTACTATCACGTAACTCGGCCCTCGAAAACTTCTCACAATCTCAAGTATGATCAAGGCTGTACCCATGTGGGGGTCCATCGGGTCCAGACCTCGCCGAAATATCATTATTTTTTTATGCATGACATATTATGTAAATTATCAAACAACAACAATACCAACAGCAACAACAAGAACAGCAAGAAGAACAACAACAACAAGAACAGTAACAACAAGAACAGCATTAACAAGAACAACAATAGCAACAACATCATCAAGAACAACAACATCATCGACAACAACAAAAACAGCACCAAGATGAACAACAACATCACCTCCCATGATCATCATTTTCAGGTGTTAGTCCTGGCTTGCTGTCTATCCTCCGCCCCGAAAAAAAATCTTGTGAGGACGGCCCTGAGTATGATCTATTTTGTGTAACTTAGAAAGAGAGTGGAGAAAAATAAAATCTCAAATCATACGAGCGTGATATGATTTGATATTAATGAAAAAAAATATACTCATGCTCCTCTAAGTGATTTTCTATTGTTTTTAGCACATTCTGTCGCGAAAGTACACGGACAGTGCTGTAAAACGGGTTGAGGTGGACTGATCCTCCAAATTAATTATGTCTCCTTCAAAGTATACTTCATGCACTTGTGCCAACATTATCCACTCATCAAATATGTTTGTAGGCACTTGTCAGGATTTCCCGTAGCTTGATCGGAAAATTTTCATGACTAGAAACACGTTCTTCATGCACTTGTGCCAACGAATGATCCACTCATCACATATGTTTGTAGGCACTTGTCAGGATTTCCCGTTGCTCGATCGAAAAAGTTTCATGGCTAGAACCGCTTTCCTCAAAAGCGTAACTTCAACCTAGGTTGGGTGACAGGGCACAAGGTCATTGCTGGCAATGAACAGGCCGATATACTCAAATGGGGTCCTCGATTCATCGGACCAGTGGGTACTCGAAAGATACCTTGCTATGTCTCAGGTCCATCCAAGAACCTCACGATGAAGATCCCCTGGCTCGTCGGAAAAATATCAGATTGGCCACTGTGGCCTAAGAAAACACCTACACACTATGGACTTTCATCAGGACTAGGTTATGTGTAGACTCTGTGTAGAGGACGAGGAAACTGCTTCTCAAGTCATCTTTGACTACAACTCCCTACTAGCGTGGAGACTGAGCATGGAACAGCTGCAACCCAGACTCGACATCCACAAAAAATACCTAGCCATAAGGCTGATCAAGATTGCTCAGATCTTAACAGGCTGACTTTCAAGCACAAAAGGCTCAGTTGAGACTTAGGTGCAGGGACTCATTTAGCCCTAAAGAGGAATCTAGCTCACGAATATCAATCTCGGTGGAAGAAAATCACAGAGGGCCGTATAATGTGAATTAGAACACTTTTTCAATTATATTGGTTGAATTTTTGGACAGAAATTCATACACAATGATGGCTGTATCGGACGGTCTGTGGGAGATTCAGGTATTTTGGAAAAGCGATGCTGCAAATTTCTTAAATGCCAAATTATGGATTTAAAAATCGGATTCGTCTCTCAATGTCATAATAATTTCTGTGACTTTTTCCACGTTTTCTTGTGTTCAAGCCGTAGAGGGAATATTAGAGCGGAGTAAGTCTTCAACCACTCTTTACAATCTCTACCCCTTTTGAAATGTTGTGCAACTGGCTATTAGAGAGTGACAAGTCTTCAACCATTTCTTTACAGTCTCCACACCATTTGAAATATTTTGCAACTGGCTATTAGAGCGGGACAAGTCTTTGAACACTTCTTTACAGTCTCCATCCCATTTGAAATGTTTTGCAACTGGCTATTAGAGAGGGACAAGTCTTCAACCATTTCTTTACAGTCTCCACCCTATTTGAAATGTTTTGCAACTGGCTATTAGAGCGGGACAAGTCTTCAACCACTTCTTTACAGTCTCCACCCCATTTGAAATGTTTTGCAACTGGCTATTAGAGCGGGACAAGTGTTCAACCACTTCTTTACAATCTCCACCCCATTTGAAATGTTTTGCAACTGGCAATTAGGGCGGGACAAGTCTTCAACCATTTCTTTACAATCTCCACCCCATTTGAAATGTGAAACTGGCTATTAGAGCGGGACAAGTCTTCAACCATTTCTTTACAATCTCCACCCCATTTGAAATGTGAAACTGGCTATTAGAGCGGGACAAGTCTTCAACCACTTGTTTACAATCTCCACCCCATTTGAAAGTTGTGCAACTGGCTATTAGAGCGGGACAAGTGTTCAAACACTTGTTTACTATCTCCACCCCTTTTGAAAGTTGTGCAGCTGGGTATATCAACGATTCTTGTGATAGAACCCCATGACTTTTTTCAACCTTTTAATTCTTTTGATCACTAAGCTTTGTTTGTGATAGTTTTCATGCTTACAGTTTCTGAGCCCAGACAGAATTCGGAGTCTTAGTAGTAAGACTCTGTTTTCAACCGTTGCACGGGACTGACGGAATCATGAAATATAGACAGAAGATACATTTAGATAACAAAACAAATCCATATAGGTACCTAATAAGAGTAATATCGTGAACAAGGCCAGCGTTGCGTGGGTTGCAATATTCGTTCTGGTCAGGCTGATAGTCAGTAATATCTGTTTTCTATTAGATGAGAAATAGACACTTCTATTGCATATACGTATCTATATCATTTTCAGGCGTTCTGTGCTTGTTTCTTTGTTGGTCTCGTATAACGTATAGTACAGCGGTAATACGATAAAAAAAATCCACAGTCCAGAATAAAATTCTGGACTGTGGATTCCAATCACAGCCAACCCATTGATTTTTATCCTCATCAAATAATATAATATTTACTATTTAATAATAAAAACCAAATAATAATAATAATAATAAGGCTGCTCTGAACTAGCGAAGAAANAATAGAGCTTGGCAATCCTAGGGTTAATACAAACATATTTTGTTATATAATATTCAATATTTGTTATTTGAACCCCTGTTTACAGCTGAATGCTACCCGGCGTGCGTATTCTTAAAAATCAAGAGCTCATATAATGAGATGTTAATTTCTGTGTACGTGATAGGATAAATGGATTTTTCTCGATGATTCATAATTTATCACATGAATGCCCTTTTATCAGTCCAGTATCCTGCTATCTCTAATTTTTTTTGCAATTTAGTTTCCGTTGTCACAAAGGATATCATCATCGATAAATTTAGTTTCATATTTTTATTGTTCATGTTTCTCCTAGAATCAAGCATTCTCCCCAGATTCATAGACATTGAAATCCGGGAATTTTAAGAGGGAAAATATCCGGGGTACGATGGACTAATGCAGTGTTCCAATACAAGTTAGTCATGTAAAGGAAGTTTTATCATATGGGGGGTACAATGTTATTTCGCCTCCACGTGGTGTGTACCCTGGATAACGCTAAAGAACTAACACATCAGACGACCAGACAATCATTAGGTACAATGTTAGTTCACCTTCAGGTGGTGCACCCTGGATAACGCTAAAGAACAAACACATCAGGTGTCCAGACAATCATTAGGTACAATGTTAGTTCGCCTCCACGTGGCGTACCAGTTAGTTCACCTTCAGGTGGTGCACCCTGGATAACGCTAAAGAACAAACACATCAGGCGACCAGACAATCATTAGGTACAATGTTAGTTCACCTTCACGTGGTGCACCCTGAATAACGCTAAAGAACAAACACATCAGGCGACCAGACAATCATTAGGTACAATGTTAGTTCACCTTCAGGTGGTGCACCCTGGATAACGCTAAAGAACTAACACATCAGGCGACCAGACAATCATTAGGCGATTTTTTTTTCCAACCCAAAGACAATCAGAAGTTGATCATAACACATACACACACAGAAAAAATGAAAACACACCATGTAAGCTTGCCAAACCAACCCCAATGAAGGAAAAATGTTGATTGGTTTACTTGGTGTGTTCTGAAACAATCTGGTTTGCTCTGTTTGTTGAAAAATCGCTTCTTGATCTTCTGGTCCACTATATATCATCCGTCTATCTCATATTAGATTTCACTCTCTTTGATTTATATTAAAATGCCAAACGTTAAATATATAAATATCATATGGGAATTATAGGAAAAATCAAACCTTTTCAAAAATTTCGGGGGAGGGGGGTTGAACTCAAAACCGTAGCCAGGGGGGTCCATGGGGGTCCGGACCCCTCCCAATTACAATCGTTTTTTTTAAGTGATACTCTACTTTGTGCGTGATCTATAATATTAAAAAAACAGCAACAAAAACAACAACAAAAGCAATAACATTAAGAGGAAAAACAGTAAAAACAACAACAACAGCAACAACATCAATAACAGCAGCACCAACATCACCATAAACATAAACAATAACAACAACAAAAACAATAACAGCAACAAGAACATCAACAACAGCAGCAACAACATTATCAACAACAAAAATATCAACAACGACAAAAGCACAACAACGACAAAAACACAACAGCAGCAACAACATCAACAAGAACAACAAAAACAACATCACCTTCCATGATCATCATTTTCAGGTGTTAGTCCTGGATTGGCTGTCAATGCTTCGGACACCCCCCAAAAAAAAAATCCTGGGTATGGACCTGATCCACATCCTTTGTCTGTGCCAGCTTGCCATCTTCAAAACTATTTTCTTTTTACACTCTTTCGCCTCGTATATTAGGTTAGATGTTAGACATATTTGATACATCTAAAGAAGATTTACTGAATGATGTTTTTTTTTTTTTTTTTTTTTTTCATGCTAAGAAAATACTGAATAAATTTAATATAGGTATATACCTACTGTCAAATATAATATAAATTACATTTGCTTGGTGTGCCATATCTCATAACAAAATGCTGACTGGGGATACAAAATAAGGAAAAAATAAAGTAAAAACTAATATGAAAAAAAAACTTGTATCAGAGATTTTTTACTCGCCGAGTGATGATGCATCTTTCTGCAGTAGAAATTTTTTTTCGATCTTTTTTTTATTATGTTTTGCAAGTTTTTTTCTTTTTAATTTGAACTTTTTATCCAAAATGAAATATTATTGTTATGTAAAATAGTGTAGAAAGTTAGAGGTCATCATTTTGGCGCCAGCAAACAGGAAATTAAGGTGGCGTTACCATAGTGGTTCATCGCAAATCACATGTCACCAAAAAAAAAAAAATCGTTTGTTCATCTCTATGGTATAGAGCAGAGATTCCCAAACTGGGGGGGGGGCGTGAAGGCATACCAAGTGGGGGGCGAGACCAGTTGAATTATTATGATTTAGTTGAAATATATGTAGGTACACTTTTTTTTACAAAAGTAATTTTATTGAACATGATGTTTAGAAAATTTGAGTGAGATAGCATTCAGCAACACATTAGCATTCAGCAACTCGTAGAAACACTAAGAGGGATTTCACTAATTTTTATTAGCACAATATTAGGCGCTATATATTCAATATCAGCCTCCAGTTTGGCACAAAGAACCCCGAAGCATGACTAGAATGTAAAATAGTGAATGAGTTATTTATTATACGCAGATGACACGAGGAAAAGTTTAGCAGACTAAAGCTTTTATATTAGAGATGTAGTCTCAGACATTTGGCTAGCATTGGACACAAAAATTATGCTACAAATACCTTTTTTGTTTGTAGAAATTCATGAAAATAAATCAAGTAGCAGAATGAAGAGTGCAAAAAATAAATTTTACTGATTTCAAAAACAAATTCAAATCAATAATTTTTTTCTAAAGAATATACTTCCGCAGAATATTCTCGACATATTTTAAAATATTAAAAGCATAGAACGAAACATACGACAGCACTTAGTCAAAGTTGTTTACGATTGTATTTTGAAAATGGACAAACGCCAAAAAATCGTAAGAGCTGAAAACCGAAATGAAAAATAATATAATAACAATAATGAAGTGGAGTCAAATATTTGGTGAGAGGGCAAAGTTTAAACTTGTGTTAAGTATATTCTTTCTACTCTGTTATGCATATTTGCATAAAGTATATTTATGTAAAATAAAGAACGGTATACGAGTATTGTGTTAAATAGACTTAGGGTTGAGGAGAAAGATCTCTCTTTTCTCACTATCTTTACTATCTCACTACAGTGTGAATCGAATTAGAGTGCAAAAGCCTTTCCTTGAATGGTGTCGGAAATATTCTATGCTAGTGGTGTCTGAAATGCTTTCTAACTGAGCCATGGAACTGATACCACTGAAATGGTGACGGAAATATTCTATGCTAGTGGTGTCTAAAATGCTTTCTAACTGATACCACTGAAATGGTGACGGAATTATTCTATGCTAGTGATGTCTAAAATGCTTTCTAACTGAGCCATGGAACTGATACCACTGAAATGGTGACGGAAATATTCTATGCTAGTGGTGTCTAAAATGCTTTCTAACTGAGCCATGGAACTGATACCACTGAAATGGTGACGGAATTATTCTATGTTAGTTGTCTCTAAAATGCTTTCTAACTGAGCCATGGAACTGATACCATTGAAATGGTGACGGAATTATTCTATGCTAGTTGTCTCTAAAATGCTTTCTAACTGAGCCATGGAACTGATACCACTGAAATGGTGACGGAATTATTCTATGCTAGTTGTCCCTAAAATGCTTTCTAACTGAGCCATGGAACTGATACCACTGAAATGGTGACGGAATTATTCTATGCTAGTGGTCTCTAAAATGCTTTCTAACTGAACCATGTCGTCGATGTAACAGCTAAATTGCATAAATGCATGTCCCCGATGTAACAGCTAAATTGATGCATAAATGCATTCGAACCAATAGCCTCTAGGATACGAATTTAGTTACATCAGTAACAATATAGTAACTGTACCTTCAAATCCATTTATGACTTGCTAACTTTCCATGAGAAAGAGTAAATCATACTAGAGATTATGAGAAGTTACTTGAGGGTGACATCCTCACGGGCCGAGTTCATCTCAGCTGATGGTGTAAAATAACACATAATGTTTGTAACTATTTTGTCAGTGGCGTAATTATGTTACAGTGATTGTCATGGTTCTGGGGGCCCATGTCAATTATCAGCCTCCAAGAACAGATGTATGATGACAATTTAAACTTTAGCAGTATACTACAACTTATCTAGAGCTGCTGTCTCATACATCTGGCTACCATCGCACAGGATGATAACAACTGAGCTTCTTGTTGTAAAAAAAAACATACATAAATACATGGTAAAGGTTATGTGAATAATTTATCAGAAGTTTGATATTAGTGGACAACCTTTTCCTAGTCATCTGAAAAATAATCCAGTTTGTCTTTTTAAATTGTTATCTTGTTCTTTCGATGGGGCGGAAAAAATTCAGTTTCTATTCCTGGGTTACATCCAGTGCCGGATTTATCAATAAGAAAAGTAAGCAATTGCTTAGGGCATCATGTCTCAAAAGGGCACCACCAAAAATTAAAAAAAAAAAAATATTTTGAATTCATAAGAATTTTTGGCGGCTGTTTTCATGTTGAAGAGTCGCGAATGTTCAACATTGCGAATAGTGATTCCCTTATCTTTATGTGTGGTGGTTTGTGGCGCCTTCATGAAGTTTTTATTATTATTATAAAAAAGAACTACTATGCGACAAGAAAGGCTCGACGGACTGCCAATATTGTATATAGAGTCAGATCTTTTACGAAAGATTGATTTTAACAATCGTCCTTCGCGAATTTGCTAAAAAAAAAAATCTCGATGTTCAATTTTTTCTAAATAATCAGAATATTAGTACTAAAAAAATAAAAATATATCTGAACGAAAAATGAAAATAATTATTAATAAGTTTGAATCTTTAATTATTTTTTGTTCATTGGTTAAACATTTAAATAAATATGACTTCTGAGGCTAAATAAGTGCTGTATTTATTTTAAAAATGAAAATGTATATAATTATTATACTTTTTCTTCCTTCTGTTATCCTTCATTAAATTTACTTTGAAATATAATATTTATATTCACGAGATAAAAATTTACTGACATCACAAAAGGGTCCTGAGATACTTAGTGCTTAGGGTATCACATACTTTAAATCCGGCACTGGTTACACCCCGTTCCCACTGGCACTGGCTTCATGAATTTCTACAAACAAAAAAGGTATCTGTAGCATGATTTTTTTTTTTTTTTTTTTTTTTTTTTTTTTTTTTTTTTTTTTNTTTTTTTTTTTTTTTTTGTCGTGTGGTGTGTGGCGCATACATTTAAATTAGAGAGTTCCCATTACGAACGGTTTTCTAAATCGTCACGTTGAATTTTGATATCGCGTCTTGTTTTTGGAAATCGTCACGTCACAAAAACGTAATTAAATAGAGATGTTCCCATTGCACGTTTGCCAATCAGATGATCCAGTGGCATGTGTAGTTACATGGAGATGTTCTCATTGCACGTTTGTCAATCGTCACGTCACAAAAACGTAATTAAATAGAGATGTTCCCATTGCACGTTTGCCAATCAGATGATCCAGTGGCATGTGTAGTTACATGGAGATGTTCTCATTGCACGTTTTTCTATCGTAGCCCGTGCTACTGGCCCCGCGCTTTGACAACTTACACTAGATATTTCGACATTTCTGTGTTGACAATTGAAAAAACATATCATTTTGAAAAAACATATCATTAAAAACACACCAAATTGCGTATATGTTTTACAGAAATTCGACTTGCTTTTCCACTCCTAACCATCTCTTCAATAATGTTGACTTACATTTCAATGTAGCTTGCAGTCAATGTAGGTATATATATATATATTTTTTTTTTAATTTCATTTTTATTTTTATTTTTACAATTATAAATTCAAAGGTACTTTCCCTAAGCTGATTATAGCTTCTAAGAAAAGCTATTTACAATTTGTTTTATCTAAAAAACTAGTAGAAATATAGGTATGTCAAGTAAAACCATAATGAAGGTTGAAAATTACTAAAGTTTTTAGTCAAGGGAAGATATAGTAATAATTTTTGAAGGTTGAAAATTACTAAAGTTTTTAGTCAAGGGAAGATATAGTAATTTTTAACCTTCATTATCTAATTGTTGTGTTTTGTGTATCCCATCTATGTAGATGGATACATGAGGTTAGGTAAATCTGAGGAAAAAAAAAATTCCGTTCAAAAATGGGATTACACGAGGCAGATGAACTAGAAAAACTTCCACTCAAAAAATGAGGATACGTACACGAGGCAAATGAAATTGTTAGTGACGATCTGCAGAGAAGTGCAGAGCTTTCATTAGGGGCTTCCACACGTACGAATCAATTTAACGGATCTGGACTGCCAGTCCAATCCGACGGATGGACTGGCAGATGGATTGAATAGACGATCCGATAGTCCATGCATTTTGTGTAAAAGGATCAGATCCGACAGTCCAGATCTGGCAGTGTACACTTTTCATTTAGGGGTTTCCACACGTACGAATCAATTTAACGGATCTGGACTGCCAGTCCAATCCGACGGATGGACTGGCAGATGGATTGAATAGACGATCCGATAGTCCATGCATTTTGTGTAAAAGGATCAGATCCGACAGTCCTTATCCGCACAGTCCAGATCCGTCGGTCCATTTTTTAAAAATATTTTTAGTTTGATTTATCATGATTCTGGCAGTCCATGTGGACTTCCACCGAGTCGAAAATCCACAATCCACAGTCTATGTACATTTTCTTCTGCTGATCCACTTGGGCAGGAACTTTCAAATTTTCTAAGTTCCTTTCTAAATGCCCCTATATACAATATTGACAGAGCGTCGCCATTTTTTCTTGACAAATGCCTCATCAAAACTTTCATCGATCTTCTTGGGACTCAGTGCCGTATTTATCAATAAGCAAAGTAAGCAATTGCTTAGGGCATCATGTCTCAGGGGGGGCACCATCAAAAATTAAAAAAAAAAAAAAAAATGCCGGCTGTTTTCTTGGTGAAGAGCGCTACCTCGCGAAGGTTCAAAGAAGTACTATGCGACAAGAAAGGCTCGACGCTCTGTCAATATTGTATATAGAGTCAGATCTTTTACGAAAGATTGATTTTAACAACGTCCTTCGCGAATTTGGTAAAAAAAAATCTCAATGTTCAATTTTGTCTAAATAATCAGAATATTTGTACTAAAAAAATAAAAATATATATAAACAAAAAATGAAAATAATTATTAATAAGTTTGAATGTTTAATTATTTTTTGTTCATTGGTTAAACATTTAAATAAATATGACTTCTGAGGCTAAATAAGTGCTGTATTTATTTTAAAAATGAAAATGTATATAAGTATTATACTTTTTCTGCCTTCTGTTATCCTTCATTAAATTTACTTTGAAATATAATATTTATATTCACGAGATAAAAATTTACTGACATCAAGAAAGGGTCCTGAGATACTTAGTGCTTAGGGCATCACATACTTTAAATCCGGCACTGGTGAAGGCCAGTTTCTCATAGGCCATTCTTTTCATGTTAGTGTTTTTGTAATCATCACTTTCCACAAACATGGAACTTTTCCGATACAGTTCAATCAAAGTAGCAATTTGATCTTTGTCATGTTAAAAAAGTGAAGTACTGTACTGTGAAAAAGTCCTTCTTGAAAAATAGAAAATAAAATCATATAGCAAACAAGCTTCATTATCATTATTATTTGTTCTTGTCAGATCACTCAAGTTAAGCAAACGTCGAGCATGGATAATACAGCATGGATAATTAACCCTAGG
>CM022885.1:36720895-36731110 GCA_012654025.1 Pachypsylla venusta | reverse complement strand
ACAACACTGTAAGGTATCTCTCTAATTTGTTTACAAATTCTTCTGGACGTAGCTCTAGGTGTATTACAGACTTGATCAGTTTCAGCATGAATTGTACTAGTCTCTCCCCTCCTAATAATAGAGTCTATACAAGGTGTGGTACTGAGTCTGACTATTGATACTGAATCAACAGTTGTTTAGTGATCGTTGATCGTGCTGAATACCCGTAATCTATACGATTCTATTATTGTTATTAGTGATTAAACAATATTATTTTAATAAAATCTTTTTGTTTAATTAAAAATAAATAAAAATAATTATGGCTAATAATCGTGCAACTAAATCTGGATTCGCTGCGGAAGCTCAAAGAAAAGTGAGTGGCTTTATCCTTTTATTATTAATACATAATAAGAAATAGGTATTTTTCATCACTTAGAAAGTATCTACTAAAAATAACAAATCGTCCGCCTAAATTGAAAAATACACTTTTGGAAATTTTTAGATTTTTTTTCTCTGCTCATGAGCGCAGATGGTTTTTGAAGAAGTTGATTGGAGTAAAGAAAATAGTAACTGAATGACTTAACCACTTGACTGATGATTTTAGTGGCAGCGTGGACAAGATAGTTTTTGTATGAAGTAGAGTTGATTTTTTCCCTCGCAAAATTTTTCTATTGTTTATATTTAGCAAAACATAGCGATTTTTACGGATATAAAAAGAAGCATGGGCGTACACAAGGGGGGAAAATCCTGTGTACGCCCCTGAAAAGAAGCTCTGTGTATAAATATTGAGCGCCAAAAAACGGATTTTTGACTTTTAATAATATGAGGGGTACAACGTATTTCTTGGTTTGCTTTTTGTATTCTTCTAGCTGATGACGGCAGCTTCGTATGCGCCTTTTTCCGTCGGACAAAATAATTTGATCTTTTACAATTATCGCCATAGCTGCGATAATAATGGAATTAATTTTTATTTTACCCAAATAGGTTTTTGAGAAGAGTATTTTTGGTGATAACGCACTACCAGTTAATATTTCAAATGGATCTTTTTCCTTAGTTGTTACTCGTACGAGCATACTTAAAGAAAATAATGTTCCAAATTTTAAGTTTCTGGGTTTAGTCAGAATTCCGTTGATTCTGATTATGAGTAATTTTCCTTGCATATTATTCTATTCTTTTTTAGCAATTTTTTTCACTTGAATTTGTTTTTGGTTTATTATTTTCAATAATGAAGCTTTTGGAATCGTCACGAAAAAAAAAATTACCCCCCTCAAAATTTGATATTTTACATTTGAAGGTACGGAGAATCCGTTTGTCCAACGCGCAGTACGCCGTGATGGGCACTTTTGCCAATTATCGTTGACCAATTTGGATGAAATTGAGTATATAGGTCCCATCTGGGCTCTAATTGTGCCCCGAAAGTGTATTCCATTGCACCTTTTGGGTGCAATCGAGCACACCCTTGGCGGTTTTTGCCGCTTTTTAGCGGTTTTCACTAATCCTCTCTAAAAAGAGAATGGTAAGAGCCAGGGACTTGAAATTTGGTATGTACATCATATTTGGGGTTTTAGTAAGGTTTGAAACATTTGGGTTCATTGAAATATATCGCTGGCCATTTTTAACCCTTTTTAGTGGTTTTAATTAATCCTGTCTAAAAAGAGAATGGTAAGAGCCAGGGACTTGAAATTTGGTATGTATATGTCAAATTTAGGGTCTAATTACGCCCCAGATTTGGAATCGTCACGAGAAAAAAAAAATGCCCCCCCCCCCTGAATTTTTTTGGGTGAGGGGTATTTTTTTAGCCAGTAAAATAATAAACCCATGTATCACANAAAAAAAAAAAAAAAAAAACAATACAAGGATTCTGTTTTTTTAGTAATGTGAGTTACTCAACGTGTTTGCCGTGGTATTCTTTTTATATAATTTTTATTGTGGACATGGCAGATTTTGCATCAAGTTTATTTGATTTTTTCTCTCTTAAATTAGTCTGTTGTTTTGGGTTCTGGAACCGGGGAGATGTGTTGAGGCAATCCAATTTTTATTAACCAATTTTAACCCAATTAGAGAGGTTAGGAAACTTGTTTACGGCCATGTCTCTATTGCAAATGTACAACCGTGCAACATGGACCATGACGGCCAATGAAAAATGAGTTTAAAATTATTTTTAATTTTTTTTTGAAAAAGTTGTCTCAAAATACATCTCCCCAGTGTAGGACCCATTGTTATTGACAAAACTAATACGATTTTTTTTAAAAGGCTTTTATTTAACTTACTATGTATGTATGTTTGTGGGTAAATCTTAGAAATTAAATTTAACCCACTTCCCATTGTCCGATTGAGCTGAAATTTGGCACCGTGGTAAATCTTCGATGACAATTGAATGTGGTTTGGTTTTGGTTGGGGTCATTTCGTTACGATTTTTATAAAAATTTCAGAAATTTTCCGATTTTTGGCCAATATCTCAAGATTTGTCGCGACAACATATCAACTCAAAGCGGGAAAGTTTTAGGTGACATCTTAATCGGAAAATTTTTGAAAATTATTTTTAATCCTTCATTTAGGACATATTTTGCAAAATTGTGACCAGTCATTCCAGGGTTACAGGTTAGAATCAGGGATTGGACAAAATGAAATTTAGACAATACTAATAGTTCCAAAACGGTAAGAGATATAGAAAAATTGATAGGAATGGACCCCCCCAAAACCATAGACTTAGACTACAGAAACATTATCAATGTTCAAAAATATACAACCGTTTTCGAGTTACGGCCGATTTTTCGATTTTTGAATAGAAAAACATAGTTTGATAACATTTCCTTTTTTTGAAAACATTCGAAACAAGAACTGACCATGTTCTGTTATATGAATAATGTAGTTTTGTAGGTGTTCTTCCGCGTTTTGGTTTGAATTTTGAATAAAGTTGAAGATTTTTTCATTTTCTGGAAAGAAAAATGGCAGTATCAAAAGTTGTTTTGGTAGGTTTAGGGAAAATGTTAGTATTTTATAAATTTGGTACGAGAGAATATTTCAAGCAGATTATTATTGAGCGAATCAAGTCAGGTCTATGTTTACACTAATTTGTTTATCTATTTGTATTTTTTTAAGTAGCTGCTACCAGTGGCCTATTCAACAAAAGCAACTTTGCACTCCAATTTATCAATTTCTGTTCCACGAACGTTTTTGAGAAGTGCAAAGTTGGAGTAAAAAGTGGAGTTGTAATGCAAAGTAAATTTCATTGATTTGTTTACTTTCTGTTCCATGAAACTTTTATGATTGCAAAGTGAGGAGTAAAATGTGTCTTTTTCTGCAAAGAACTTTTTCACTCCTCAGTTTACTTTTGAATAATAATATATTAATATTAAATATTTAACTTTTGAATATTAATTAATATAGAATATTTTGAATATTGGAACTAAACTCAACTTAACTGAACATTAAACATAAATCAAATTAGAAGAAACTTAGATAATTCAGTAAATTTTGAGAATGAAATCGAGATGACAAAAATGTAAACAACTTCTCATTCGGCCAGTGTAAGCATTGTAATGCGGAAATTTTGAAAAGCTTTGTGGAACGCAAATATTCCTCACTCCATTTTTTTTTTAAAAGTGCGAAGTGAGAAGTTGCTTCGTGGAACGCAAATATTCCTCACTCATTTTTTTTTTTTAAAGTGCGAAGTGAGAAGTTGCTTCGTTGAACAGGCCACAGATTGCCAGGTCGTTTCGCTGCATATAACCAGCCATGGCTTGGTTAAGTTTATGGTTTTTATGCTAGGTTAAGTTTAAGATCTGCTGTTCACAGTTTCAACGATTTCCACATTCTCTCTCTCTATTTTATGTATTATTTCGTTGAAAAGAATTTTGAAAGGATTGAAAAAAATCTAGGAGACAATGACCAACCAGTACCTGAACAAGAAATAAAAGATGCGTAGGCGCTCTCAAGTAGGTATTCTGCTTCAGAGAAAGAGAGAGAGAGAGAGAGCAAGATCTTTTATTCTGTTCCGAGCAAGCTGTTAGATTGGTTTAGATATCTACACAAGAACTGAGCATCACGTCGCCTAACCTAAAACTCTAAATTCTTCTACATAGAGATCTCTCAGAATGAATTTCTTCAATTTCTGTGCAGAAGAATTTGATATGTCTTTACAAATTTCTGGAGGGTCTCTTAGAAAGTCTTCAAAATAAAACTTTGAACAACACAGAAATTTGAAGATGAGAGAAGTTTTATCAACCACCCGTTTACTTTTTCGATACAATTAATTTTGACTACATTATTTAAAAACTTTATTTTTTAATGGTCATTATTGATATCATATCGAAGGCTAATAATTGACTTTCCCCCCCCCTCCCAGAATTATGTCAATAATTGTGTTAGGTTCAACCAAAAAATTGATTGTGAGAAGTTACATGAGGCAATCCAAAAAATTGGATTGCCTCATGTAACTTCTCACAATCTAAAGTATGATTCATTTTTCACTATGGAAGTTAGTCATAAGAATTGAACCGTACACTAACGCGTGTCGATCTTACAGTGGTGTGCGAAGTATCCTTGCGGACCGAACCTAGACCCATGTTTCCAGATCTTTAAGCCAGCACACCTTAATCTCATCATTTGGTCCACCTAGGGACTAATTTTGCCCCTCCAATGCCCCTTCGTCGAGCATGACACCTGCATTATCCCGTCCCGTCAGGACGTAAAACACTGCCCAGAAGGTGGTTTCAGTTGAGCTGCAGCTGCACTACAACCTAGCTCCACCACCACCTTATTTCTTACAATGTTTTCTATTCGCACCTTATACTCCCCAGGACAGTGGTGGAGCGAACCTACTGAGCTTCTTGTCTACCTCAATCGATAGGCCCAAGTTTTCCAGCACCGGTGGGCAAGTGTTGGAAGTTAATCTTAATTGGATTGGAGCTCCTTACGCCTTCGTATTCTAATCCTGTATCAATAAAGCCACCCAGATCAATCAATCAGTATAATTTGTTTGGCCGAATTCAAAATATAAACCATTTGGAATATTTTGATGCAGACCAACCTAAAACATATACCTTCGTGTCTAATATTCAGGGGCAGATCCAGGATAAAATTTTAGAGGGGGGGGGGGAACTAAGAAATTTTCGCATGAGAAAATAATGTAGGTATTAGGTAGGTTCAACTTTCAACAATTTGTGTCACCTATTGGGGAGGGAACTCTCCCCCAGTCTCCCCCGTGGATCCGCCCCTGCTAATATACTGTAGTGGTAATTTTTGAGGTTATCTCCTTCTTTAATATCAAAGCTTTCCTTAAAGCGTTTCTTGAATCTAGCGCTCCGTGTCGGTAGCATCTCTTCATAGGAATTTAACTCCTTCTTTAATATCAAAGCTTTCCTTAAAGCGTTTCTTGAATCTAACGCTCCGTGTCGGTAGCGTCTCTACATAGGAATATTTAACTCCTTCTTTAATATCAAAGCTTTCCTTAAAGCGTTTCTTGAATCTAGCGCTCCGTGTCGGTAGCATCTCTTCATAGGAATTTAACTCCTTCTTTAATATCAAAGCTTTCCTTAAAGCGTTTCTTGAATCTAACGCTCCGTGTCGGTAGCGTCTCTACATAGGAATATTTAACTCCTTCTTTAATATCAAAGCTTTCCTTAAAGCGTTTCTTGAATCTAGCGCTCCGTGTCGGTAGCATCTCTTTATAGCAATTTAACTCCTTCTTTAATATCAAAGCTTTCCTTAAAGCGTTTCTTGAATCTAACGCTCCGTGTCGGTAGCGTCTTTACATAGGAATTTAACTTCATTCTTTTGCACGAGTGCCAAACGCAAGTTTCATCTCTAGTCAAAAGAAAAAGTACCTCAAAACTGCGTGAATATCATTGAAAACTTTAACGACACAAACAAGAACAACACAGCGTCTAAGATGAGTGAAATAGCTTCGTATTAAAATAAACTCGTAGAGCAAATAGTGGTTATTTTACCCACCATTAGTTTTTATAGAGTTTCAAAAAAGAACTTTTATAAAATCAAAAGTTTATGAACAAATAATAGAGGTATGATTGAAACGAGTTGCTTGCATAGTAAAAAAACAATACATTTAGTCCAGTTCTAGATAAGCATTTGGATTGTGAGTTGGTGTGCACAATGGTGATAAAGAGTTACGTTTGTTACATTTTATTTTTCTATGAAAATATTATGTTCGTTTCAAATTATGAATTTAAATCTCTGACATCAGAAGAAGGCGAGTCTGCGTTGAGGTCTGGAGAACTCATGTTGACCGAACCAACAACAGTTATATTTGCGCCAATGAGACGAACTCAATCTGTACTTCGAGATCAGAAAGATTCAATCTATCGAGGACTGGCAAAATGTACTCATCCGGAGTGTAGGTGGCAGGGTCCAGATTCTGAGGAACTTCAGGATCATGTTCGTAAATGTCATCAAGAAGCAGATTCTCCACAATTGTTTGATCGAGAGTCTGTAAACGATGAAGAATCGTTCAAGTGTAAAATATGCAAAGAATCGTTCTTTCACATTGCTGATTTGGAAGATCATCTGCTAGAGCATGAAGAAGAAACACAAAGAAATATTTTTGGTATAACCGTTACGAAGTCGACGCTACCGCCCTATGAAAATATTGAGTTAGATTTTTTGATTAGAAGTCCTTCTGGAAAATACTTATACTGTCCACTCTGCAGTAGTAAACTTTATCCATATAACTTTAAAAGGCACTATGATGCACATTTGAAAAGAGGATATTAATGTAGTCACTACTAAAACACGAGACCTCTACGATGAATATTTATCTCCTTACAAAAGCAGATTAATGTGAACTCCTCTTCATTCTGAAGTCATTGATTGTTTATATCATTAAATTCTTTTCGGAAGATGTCCCAGAGTCTAGTCTACCTCTGAGAAACAGTTAATTATAGTCATATAAGGTTGATCTCCAAAATATATCAAGTTACCAAAAACTGCAAGCTCACAATGTTTATGCAATGAATGATTCAAAATATTTTTTTGTGACTCTACAAAAAAAGTGGTTGACGCTTTCAGAAAGACTTGATCTAGATTTCCGCGATGGCTGCCGACTTATTCAAATATGAAAACGACAAGACACCGCAAATTACCAATCCATCTTCATAAGTCTATAATTCTACTATCGCCAGTCTAGGTAGATTAGGTAGCACAAAATAACTCGAAGGAAAGAACACTCTTTCCTCTTGAAAACTCATTAATTTCATTCGAAAAAAAAATCCAACGAAACTAAAATCTTAAAAACCTTAATCCATCCGAATTGGAAGTCATATTTTTGGAAGGAAAGAAACAACCTCCCGGATAGACAGTATAATAATAAACAGTTTTGTTTAAAAATAGACCTGAAGTAGTTAAGTCATATTTTTGGAAGGAAAGAAACAACCTCACGGATAGACAGTATAATAATAAACAGTTTTGTTTAAAAATAGACCTGAAGTAGTTAAGTCATATTTTTGGAAGGAAAGAAACAACCTCCCGGATAGACAGTATAATAATAAACAGTTTTGTTTAAAAATAGACCTGAAGGAGTTAAACGGATTGAAAAATTGAATCATATAACTTCTTGAATCCAACAATACCCATAGCAAATTTCATTATTTATAGCTGAAAACCATGGACCGAAAAGAGCATCTATTTCGTTCGGTCAATAAGACTGGGATCCCAATGTGGGCTACGTCACAGCAACACTGCGTACATGTATGTTACAAATAACCATATTTCAAATGATCATAAAACTACAATGCTCTATAATAATAAACAAACACTTGGAGAGAGTAATAAAATGTATTTAACGACATTGATAAGAACCAGTACACTCTGATAAGAATAATGTTGGCTAGTAATGTGTTGTTGAGTTGTGTTTGGTGCATAGTATATTTCTATACATTAGTTCTAGCAGAGGGTGATTCAAAATCTATTCAAGTTGATAAAGAACTTCTAGAACGTTATGTTGGTGGTCGCTCAAATGACTCAGAAGAACACAATTATTTTCTCTTCACCACGGTGAATATTTTCCAACCAAAATATTTTCCTCACGATGATCCTTATATGTTAAAAGTATTAAGAGACAATTTAGAAAATCCAAAGAAAAATTCAAGAACACTTGTACAGTTAGCCGATGATATAGAAAAAGACAAGCTAAAGAAGAATATGGAAATAGAAAAAGCACATTATAAAGCATTGAAAACAAAAATATGGGCAAGTTTAATTCCTACAGGATTTGCAAATACTCCTTCATGGTTTCTTAAAAAATCAAGTGACAAAACCGTATTCTGTCATCTTTGTTTAATGTATTTACCAAATATGGTGAAATTTGATCGACATTATCAAAAACATTTTACTATTGGAAAGTTACTAACAAGTAAAAAGAAAAAAACGACGATACAAGTAATGTCAACCAACTGTACTCTATTGAAAATATTGAAACAAAATTCAAGCAGAAAACGAATCAAAGTTATGAAAAGAAAATCAAGAGTAAATCTGATATCCAAACAAGATTTGAATTGACAAGATGTCAAAAATAATTGTAATCTATATTTTGATATACCTGCCTTGAAAATATGAATGAATCGTGTTCGTGCATTTGCTAAATAAACACATCAAATATTCACGTTTCGAATTTGAATTTTGCAAAATGTGATCACGAATTTGTTCATTGTCAATTTGATTTTTGTTACTATCTATACTACTTGAAGTAGTCAAACTCTAATCTTGTATCAATATTGTAGTATATAAATTTGAATCTTCTATAACCTTTCTCTCTTGGAGTCGATCGAAAGTAATATTTTCTTTACAAAATGTATGTACATGTAGAAATTGAAGAGGTGAATTCTAAATTACACTAAGTCACTTCTGACAACTTTGCAGATAATAGGAAAAATATTTTGTTATAGTGTTTGAAATGACTTTACATTTTTCTAACTAAATAAAGGTGAATGGTCGATTTTTATATTTTATATATGTATATAAAATATATTCTGTCTGAGGGCATTATTTAACTTAAAAAAAAAAAATACAATATTAGAACGATTTGCATACGAGTAAAAAAGAATATCAGTAAAAGAGACTCTCAGACATTAACCTCCGTTGGGCTTTAGAAGCGACTGCAATCTCACGCTACTACGAGCGACTACACGCTAACGCTACTACGAACGACCACACGCTATAAGCACCACATCTTCCTGGAGTTGGATTCATCACTAGAAGTCGCTCGTAGTAGCATGAAATTGTAGTCGCTCGTAGTAGCGTGAAATTGTAGTCGCGCGTAGTTGCTTCCAAAGGACGACCGCCCTAATGCATGAACTTCAATTTCTTTTGAAGTCATATGGAAACAGAGATCTGTGATTATATTTTTATTTAAGTTTTTGATTCATTATTTTTTTAATAAAAAATCTTCCTCTTTAAAGATGTTGTTCTACGTTTCAAGGTACCTACATACCTACTTAGATTTAACAATTGCAAAAATTACTTGGGAAGGACGTACCTTCCTAAGTAACAATTATGACAATCTAAGTTGTACATTCTACATTATGACCGAATAATGATATTTGGTAATATATGGGGTCCAACTAGTCCGAGAATGATATTTGGTCATATTTGAGGGTCCAACTGGCCCGGGAATGATATTTGGTCGTATTTGGGGGTCCAGCTGGCCCGGGAATGATATTTGGTCATATTTGTGGGACCCGCTGTCCGGTTTTTAAAAGTTCTCAATTGTTTCCAAATTATTGAATTTGTATGAAGCTGTTTCTCGTATTCATTGAGTGAAGCTTTCTCTCTGTGTGAGTGTATGTTCAATATCATTTGTCAGTAAATTGAATGTTGACTGTATCTCGTATTCACTGAGTGAAGCTTTCTCTGTGTGTGAGTGTCTGTTCAATATCATTTGTCAGTAAATTGAATGTTGCTGTAGGTATCATACTCCTACTGTATCTCGTATTCACTGAGTGAAGCTTTCTCTGTGTGTGAGTGTATGTTCAATATCATTTGTCAGTAAATTGAATGTTGCTGTAGGTATCATACTCCTACTGTATCTCGTATTCACTGGGTGAAGCTTTCTCTGTGTGTGAGTGTATGTTCAATATCATTTGTCAGTAAATTGAATGTTGCTGTAGGTATCATACTCGTATAGAGAAAATTATTGAATTTGTCTGAAGCTGTATCTCGTATTCATTGAGTGAAGCTTTCTGTGTGTGAGTGTATGTTCAATATCATTTGTCAGTAAATTGA
>CM022885.1:36694946-36705188 GCA_012654025.1 Pachypsylla venusta | reverse complement strand
AAATCTTTCTATTATTTACCTATTAGAATCACTGGAACAGCCTCAGAGCTGGATACCGCATTAGGTCCATAAAAGTTTTACAACCTTATTATAAAACAGAAGCTTGATTTCGATGTTGCAGGCTAATACAGGTATATTATTATTATTGGTAATCATAAAATCAGCAAATTAAATTTTTCCGATTGTTTGTTGATTACTGAACGAAAATTATGTTTTTTTCTGATAACGATTGATTGTGATATCTTTTAAATGTATTCACCGAAGTTGGGGACGTTTATTTGGTAGATACCACTTCTGTCAATTGGTTTTATTATGACTTTCTGATCAAATAAGTTGTTTTTAAAATTAGCACTCGAAAAGAGTCTCGAGATCGAGAGTAGACTCATGGAGTCGATCATATTGAGGAGTCGAGTCAAGCGAGTCGACTCATGTAAGTGAGTCGAAAATCCCATCCCTACAGCACAGTGTGATGATCAGAACAACATGACCAGAAGGCTGTCCGTATCTCCATGATATGAGTCAAGAAAAACATGTTAGTGATAGTAAAGCTGATGTCATACTTCAAAATAAATGAAATTCTATTCAGGGTGGCTCAAAGAGATTCTTAACCCAAAACATATACATAGAAATCATTGACATCCGTTTAGAAATCCTTGACATCCTTTCTACGGTTCTACGGCCACATGTATCAAAAACAATATCTTTCTCTGAGGCAAAGTCTAAGCTTGTTACAATAATAGTTCATTATTACGATTTATTATTTAATGTAGCCACCATGCGCGGATATAGTCCTCTTGTTTTTTTTTTNACCTAATAGAACATTTGGAGGGGGAGGGACTCGTAACCCAGGGACTTGGGGTTCGAATCCTGGGCAGTACTTTTTAATGCAATGTTTATCGAGATACGATACCTAATTTGTTAAAAGCTGTAGAGCTTATATCACAAATACCTTTCATAAGGGTGATAAGCGATTTTATAAGAGTGATGACGAAAAAGAAAGTGCCATGACGGATGACAGAATTTTTGACCATTTTTTATTTACGTATTTCTATTTCGTTCCATGATTGGGAATTATTTAGGGGCCCGTGCCCCCCCCCCTCAATGGGATAAAAGATCGGATCAGCATTCATTTGATTTTTTAAAAAAAAATTTACGTGATTAGGTATAATGAAATTTGAGAAACACCGCCCCCTTAAAAAAACTGGGGGGGGGGCACGTGCCTCCCGGGTAGCCACCGAGTGGAGCACTCCAGCTTCATTAGGTGACGGTCTTAAGCCCGTCTAAATACAGAAGGTTTGGTGTTAAGAACTGTGAGAAGCAAGCGAGGGTTACCGTGCCAGAAAAGGGTGCAGCTGAAGAGAGAAGTGAGGAAGTGCAGCTGAAGAGAGAAGTGAGGAAAGGCAGAACAAAAGTTTGTGGCATGGTAGAATTAAGGAAAGCAACGCCCACCCCAACTAGAATTGCGAAAAGGTGAGGTCGAATTAGAAGATTACAATTTATTTTTCCTAGATTTTGATCTTTTAGTTTCATTTTGGTCTATTAGTTGGTAAAATCGATTACAGATCCAGCCGACGGTAATTATAAATTATAACACCTTCCCGTAAAAGGTCAATATGTTGTCTAGAACAGCAACATAGAAATGGATTATAGATCCAGCCGAAGATGATTATAACACTTTCCCGCAAAAGCTCAATTTGTTGTCGAGAACAGCAACATAGACTTGAATGAATTATAAATTGATGCTGACAACCAATTGAGAAGAAAATATCATCTGCGTAACAGAAGAATCTAACAGCAATTGACACGCTTATTTTGAACACCTTTGTGAGATCAGTAGCTCCACAGTCGGAAAAGATAAGCGAATCGTCAGAACGAAAAGTAGATGAACTTAGTTCGAGAAATTCCCAAGTGGAATTGTTACTCAGAATCAATTACATGCGAAATTTAGTACTAAAAATGTATGTACAGGAAAAAGAAAATAAATATAAACATATTGATTGTAAATATGAAAGGTCTGCTAACATATCTGCAAGTCTGTTTATAATAAGTCTACTGTTTTCAGACAAATAGTCTATATTATTAACATTCAAGTGGATGAAATGCATACCCCTTGAACATTCCACTGTAACTATATGAGAACTCAAGTGGTGTGTTGATAGGAAGTGTACAAGTGTACATCAAAACACAATGGTTTGTTGATAAAAATTGCATTCTGAGAGACTCACAAGCAATTTTATCATGAATTATATAAATATATCATGTCGCTTGCATATTATGCTATACTATTGACCATTGAATACAATGGTGCTCAAAACGAAATTGAGTAGTAAACAAAAAAAACTAGCACATGATCAAAGGTTGAACATTTGCTCATCCCGGTGAGCAGATGGGTTTACTTCAAAACGCATGCATAAAAATCAGAGCATATGCTGACACTACGAACCATTTGCTTATGTAAAAGCATTTTCTGCAGTCCACTCAATATTTCTTGGGCGTGAATAAAAGCAAAGATACCAGATAGATTGACTGAAATGAGTACTAAGTAAGTTTTATCCAGATCATACATAGCTTAAGGGAAAAGAACAGCTAAATATTCGGAGACTGATTGTGGCTTACGGTCGCTACCAGGGTACAGGAGTGTGCAGATACGCGCCCTATTTAAATAACCCTGGGGCGACTGATTTGGCCTATGACCAACAGATTAAAGCGCTACCATATAGAAACACAATAAAAAATGGTTTGTCAATCATTACTAAATAATCCTGGTCGAACCATGTTATTTATAATGACGAGCAAGCTTTAGAAAGCTCTCAAAATAGCCATATAAGTAAACTACGAGTTCCCTGAACTGAGACCTGTACCAGTTTCGCCCAAAATATCTTATTTTTCACTGCCTATTGTCATATTATGTTTGACAAAAAAANAAAAAAAAAAAAAAAAAAAAAAAAAAAAAAAAAAAAAAAAAAAAAAAAAAAAACAACCTATCGATGTCTTCAGCGGGGGACGAAAAAAATATTAAACTGATTTTGTAAATTTTGTTATGCGATTTTTGAACGTGAATTACCATTATTATGCAGGTGATGTCATGAGGGGATCAGGTGGCAGAATAATGCCCAGTCTTAGCAGGTACGGAGATGTAAAAAATTGTCAAAGGATGTAATTACTTGGAGAAGGAGATTGTTAAACATACAATAACATAATAGCCATCTTCGGATATGGAAACACAATCCTTAATGATGATTTAATGAATGAAAAACCGTCCTGTATTTTATAGTTGACAAAAAGTACATCCGTTTTAGTAAAGTTAATTGTATTGAACATTTTAATAAATGTTCCATCCCAAGTTTCATCAGTGAAGTTAATTTCAATAAATGTTCCATACCCAATTTTCATCAGTAAAGTTAATTTTATTGAACATTTCAATAAATTTTCCATACTCAATTTTCATCAGTAAAGTTAATTTTATTGAACATTTCAATAAATGTTCAATACCAAGTTTCATCATATTCGGACCAATGTGCGACAATTATCGTGGTTTAAATATGAGAGATATTTCTATTATTTCATAATTAGTGTACAATATTCAGCCCAATATTGACACTCAAATAGATGACCCTTTGAACATTGTACTGTAAAGATAAACACAATAGTTTGTTGATAAAATTAAAATAGTATTCTTAGAGAGTCTGGCAAAATATTGCACAAAATAAGCAAAACCTTATCATGAATTGTAAATATTTATGGAATGATATCTATATCGTCTGCGTACAGTGAACGAGAAAGGTTATCTTTGTGCATTCCCCGAGTGCATTAATCATCTGCACTGAATATTCATTTTATATTGGGTGTACCAAAAAATCGACAAATGCAAATATTTATGGAATGATATCTCTATCGTCTGCGTACAGTGAACGAGAAAGGTTATCTTTGTGCATTCCCCGAGTGCATTAATCATCTGCACTGAATATTCATTTTATATTGGGTGTACCAAAAAATGACACTTGTAAATATTTATGGAATGATAACTATCGTCTGCGTACAGTGAACGAGAAAGGTTATCTTTGTGCATTCCCCGAGTGCATTAATCATATGCACTGAATATTTATTTTATATTAGGTGTACCAAATCGACAAATGCAAATATTTATCGAATGATATCTATCGTCTGCGTACAGTGAACGAGAAAGGTTATCTTTGTGCATTCCCCGAGTGCATTAATCATCTGCACTGAATATTCATTTTATATTGGGTGTACCAGAAAATGACACTTGTAAATATTTATGGAATGATATCTATATCGTCTGCGTACAGTGAACGAGAAAGGTTATCTTTGTGCATTCCCCGAGTGCATTAATCATCTGCACTGAATATTCATTTTATATTGGGTGTACCAAATCGACAAATGCAAATATTTATCGAATGATATCTATCGTCTGCGTACAGTGAACGAGAAAGGTTATCTTTGTGCATTCCCCGAGTGCATTAATCATATGCACTGAATATTCATTTTATATTGGGTGTACCAAATGCACAAATGCAAATATTTATGGAATGATAACTATCGTCTGCGTACAGTGAACGAGAAAGGTTATCTTTGTGCATTCCCCGAGTGCATTAATCATATGCACTGAATATTCATTTTATATTGGGTGTACCAAGAAAATCGACAAATCGTTCTTCGTTCCGAATTGAAAAGTCAAGCTTTGTAATTTTGAAGAAAATGCTGTTTTTTTTTTTTTTTTTTTTTTTTTTTNCGTTTTTTTTTTTTTTTTTTTGTTTTTTTTTGTGCTACTATGTCACAATTACTTTTTCAAATTTACCTACATTGCTGGTAAGATATTTACCACTACTGGAGGACAATGAAGGCAGGGCCGTAGACAGAAAATCCGGATCGGGGGGAAAAATTTACAGGCCCTATTATTCTTTCATCTAAAAGCACCGTATGGGCAGTAATAAAGGTAAAAGTAGCCAATTCACTTAGTTGATGTGAAAAGGCGTGTACGCTTCTTCTTGGCAACAAATAATTCGATTATCAGATGTTAAAGTTTACGAAATATACCAATATTTTTGATTGCTGTACAAGCTGAAAGGTCGCACTATATTTTAAAATCAGTGTCCTGCAATAGCCATTGTCCCATATTAGTCCACTACCGCTAAACTTCTGATATTGTGTGTTTGAAATTTTTTCAAAACTAGAAGTTGATTTATTTATTATTCAGAAGAAAAAAAACTGAAAAAATTCATTATGATATTTTTCTCACCTGGCCTCTTAGGAAATCCCGGGCCGGGGGGATTCCCCCCATTCCCCGCCCTTTCATCAAGCCTGATGGAAGGGGCAGGGATCATCTAGTTCGGCGTCCTCAGGGTAGCATAATATGTTAACCAACCCTTCTATCATCATCACTTTCCGTGATGGACACGGAAAGTACCTTAGTAATTATTTTGCGGTTTGATATCGACTTTCATCTGATTATTTTGGATTGGTATCATCAACAAAGTTAAAAGTAACTGATTGCATTAAATTTAAGAAGAAAAATATGAACGTTGTTTTCTTTCCGCTGAAGTTTGTTTCCACTCCATTTGATTCTATATCATCAATGTGTTCCATATCATCAATATGTCTCATATCATCAATATGGCCAACAAAAATATTCCAACAACAATATTTTTCTTTCTTATTTTCTTTTTTTTTTTAAAAAAAAAAGAAGTTCTTTTGGCCTTAGCGTTTTATTGAAATAAAATATACAATAACAATATTGTTTAAACTTTTCTCAATATTATTGTAAGAGGACCCTGTGTTTCTAGGTTTAGCCATCGTGGAGCTAGAGTATTTGCTTATCAGTTAGTATACCTCAAGGACTTTGAGTTTTATAACTGTAGGTGAAATTGTTGGAACTTTTTTTAAGTATTAGTAGAATTGTTGTAACTTTTTTTTTAAGTATAGGTGAAATTGTTGTAACTTTTTTCAAGTATTAGTGGAATTGTTGTAACTTTTTTTTAAGTATAGGTGAAATTGATGTAACTTTTTTAAGTATAGTTGAAATTGATGTAACTTTTTTAAGTATAGGTTACATTGATGTAACTTTTTTTAAGTATTGGTGGAATTGTTGTAACTTTTTTTTTAGTATAGGTGAAATTGATGTAACTTTTTTAAGTATAGGTGAAATTGTTGTAACTTTTTTAAGTATAGGTGAAATTAATGTAACTTTTTTAAGTATAGTTGAAATTGATGTACCTTTTTTTAAGTATAGGTTACATTGATGTAGCTTTTTTTAAGTATTAGTCGAATTGTTGTAACTTTTTTTTAAGTATAGGTGAAATTGATGTAACTTTTTTTAAGTATAGGTTACATTGATGTAACTTTTTTTAAGTATTAGTGGAATTGTTGTAACTTTTTTTTTAGTATAGGTGAAATTGATGTAACTTTTTTAAGTATAGGTGAAATTGTTGTAACTTTTTTAAGTATAGGTGAAATTAATGTAACTTTTTTTAAGTATAGGTTACATTGATGTAACTTTCTTTGAAGTATCGGTGAAATTGTTGTAACTTTTTTTAAGTATTAGTGGAATTGTTGTAACTTTTTTTAAGTATAGGTGAAATTGTCGTAACTTTTTATTTTAAGATATGGATATGAAAAACATATCATTTCAGACCCTTCCTTTAGTCGCTTTTTACGTCTGGCATGGACTTGGGTGCCTTTGGAAGTATTTTTCTTAAGTTCCCCTATCCCTAGGGGAACTTAAGAAAAATACTTTTACACTAGTCGGATAGCCTCCAATCCGACATGACACGATACCTTTTCATCCAATCAGAGTTCATTATTTTCTACATCCTACCGAGATAATGCCAAAGATACTTTTTATCGTGACGTTTCGGGTCGGAGGCCACCAGACTAGTTTAATACTACTTACTTAAAACTAGTTTTTTTAAAGTCCTTTTTTTTTTTTTTTTTTTTTTTTTTTTTTTTTTTTTACAAAAAGCGATAACCATCTTTCTATCATCACTGAAGGAGAAAACATTGTGTTTGATATTTTTTCCAATACATCAGTTCGACTAAAATATTTATCGATAAACAGTGTACCTATCGAAATAAATCCCAGCCCTAACGTGTATAGTATGCAATCTACTTGCATTTTGCATTTTATATAAATTACCTAATACTTATAAATTTGGTTCAAGATGAACAATAATATCGATTATCGATATAATTGTTCGATATCCCAGTCCTAACGTGTAATATGCAGTCTATTTGCATTTTATATAAATTACTTAATAATTTGGATCAAGATGAACAATAATATCGATTATCGATATAATTGTTCGATATCCCAGCCCTAACGTGTAACATGCAGTCTACTTGCATTTTGCATTTTATATAAATTACTTATTAATTTGGATCAAGATGAACAATAATATCGATTATCGATAAAATTGTTCGATATCCCAGTCCTAACGTGTAATATGCAGTCTACTTGCATTTTGCATTTTATATAAATTACTTATTAATTTGGATTAAGATGAACAATAATATCGATTATCGATATAATTGTTCGATATCCCAGCCCTAACGTGTAATTGTAATATGCAGTCCACTTGCATTGTGCATTTTATATAAATGAATACTTATTAATTTGGTTCAAGATGAACAATAATATCGATTATCGATATAATTGTTCGATATCCCAGCCCTAACGTGTAATATGCAGTCTACTTGCATTGTGCATTTTATATAAATGAATACTTATTAATTTGGTTCAAGATGAACAATAATATCGATTATCGATATAATTGTTCGATATCCCAGCCCTAACGTGTAATATGCAGTCTACTTGCATTGTGCATTTTATATAAATGAATACTTATTAATTTGGTTCAAGATGAACAATAATATCGATTATCGATATAATTGTTCGATATCCCAGCCCTAACGTGTAATATGCAGTCTACTTGCATTGTGCATTTTATATAAATGAATACTTATTAATTTGGTTCAAGATGAACAATAATATCGATTATCGATATAATTGTTCGATATCCCAGCCCTAACGTGTAATATGCAGTCTACTTGCATTGTGCATTTTATATAAATGAATACTTATTAATTTGGTTCAAGATGAACAATAATATCGATTATCGATATAATTGTTCGATATCCCAGCCCTAACGTGTAATATGCAGTCTACTTGCATTGTGCATTTTATATAAATGAATACTTATTAATTTGGTTCAAGATGAACAATAATATCGATTATCGATATAATTGTTCGATATCCCAGCCCTAACGTGTAATATGCAGTCTACTTGCATTGTGCATTTTATATAAATGAATACTTATTAATTTGGTTCAAGATGAACAATAATATCGATTATCGATATAATTGTTCGATATCCCAGCCCTAACGTGTAACATGCAGTCTACTTGCATTTTGCATTTTATATAAATTACTTATTAATTTGGATCAAGATGAACAATAATATCGATTATCGATAAAATTGTTCGATATCCCAGTCATAATGTGTAATATGCAGTCTACTTGCATTTTGCATTTTATATAAATTACTTATTAATTTGGATCAAGATGAACAATAATATCGATTATCGATTTGTTCGATATCCCAGTCCTAACGTGTAGTATGCAGTCTATTTGCATTGTGCATTTTATATAAATTAATACTTATTAATTTGGATCAAGATGAACAATAATATCGATTATCGATTTGTTCGATATCCCAGTCCTAACGTGTAATATGCAGTCTATTTGCATTGTACATTTTATATAAATTAATACTTATTTTTTTGGTTCAAGATGAACAATAATATCGATTATCGATATAATTGTTCGATATCCCAGCCCTAACGTGTAATATGCAGTCTACTATTATTAATTTTACTATTATTAATTTGGTTCAAGATGAACAAGTTTGTAATGTGCTCGTAATTTACTGATAACAGTGATAAGACTAGTCTGATTCATAGATCATTCTATATGGGTATGTTTCCTATAGATCAATACATAGTTCCATTACCTATTATGATTATGTGATTACTACTCAATACTCACCTACTTGATTTCATTATGACTATTTCTAGCCATGTTCAAAAATCAATAAGCTTATTATTGCAACCTAATTAGAGCAGACAATTCATCACACTGCGTCATTTGGTTTTTCAATAATGAACCTTTGGAATCGTTACGAAAAAAAAAAAAAATTACCCCCCCTCAAAATTTGATATTATACGTTTCAAGCAACGTAGAATTCAAAAATCGAATAAAAAAAAATCCGTTTGTCCGCCGTGATGGGCATTTCTGCCACTTAGCGTTGACCGATTTGGATGAAATTTGTGGTATATAGCTCACATCTGGGCTCTAATTGTGCCCCGAAACTTTTGGGTGCAATCGAATCCACCTTTGTCAATTTTTGCCGCTTTTTAGCAGTTTTCAGTATTGCTGTCTAAAAGGAGAATAGTGAGAGCCAGAGATTTGAAATTTTATATGTATGTCATATTTGGGGTCTCAGCTAGTTCCGAAACTTTTGGGTTCAATCAAATATACCGCAGGCGGTTTTTACCGTTTTAAACGCGGTTTTCATTAATCCTGTCTAACAAGAGAATGGTAAGAGCCAGAGAATTTTGTAGGTATGTCAAATTTAGGGTCTAATTACGCCCCAGATTTTTTTACATCTAGCGAAGGGTGAGCATTCAACTGTTTGGCCCTAATTTGAGTAAATATTTAGCTTAAATCTTTCATAATATAGACACTGAGGGGAGCCATCTTCATGAGGTGACCGTCCTAAGCCCGTGTAAATACAGAAGGTTTGGTGTTAGGAAGGGCATCCAGCCTTTAGCCAGCTATGGGAGCCAGCTTCATTAGGTGACGGTCCTAAGCCCGTGTAAATATAGAAGGTTTGATGTTAGGAAGGGCATCCAGTCTTTAAAAAAGCTCTGCTCCAAACCAATGATGATAGGTCATCAGCGAAATGCGAGCTCTTACGCTGTTTCTATGGATACTGTGTGAAGCAAGTGAGGGTTACCGTGCCATGTCAGGGAGCGGTACAGCTAAAGGGAGCAGGCAAAGAATAAAAGTTTGTGGCATGGTAGAATTAAGGAAAACAAAATTCTCAAATAGATTTGGGAAAGGGTGAAGTTAAAGAAGAAGTTGAGTAAATATTTAGTGGCCAGGTTAGTAGAGGTTGAGAAATTACTTAACCCTAGCATTGCCAAGGGGGGGGGGGGGGGGAAAAA
>CM022885.1:36676552-36691541 GCA_012654025.1 Pachypsylla venusta | reverse complement strand
TGACTTATATTGATACAAAGTAACTCATGTTTAAGGATCTTATTTCGGAAATCACGTGACTTATATTGATACAAAGTAACTCATGGTTAAGGATCTTATTTCGAAAATCACGTGACTTTGATACAAAGTAACTCATGGTTACGGATCTTATTTCGAAAATCACGTGACTTATATCAATACAATGTAACTCATGGTTAAGGATGATCCTATTTTGGAAATCACATGACTTATATTGATACAAAGTAACTCATGGTTACGGATCTTATTTCGGAAATCACGTGACTTATACTGATACAAATTAACTCATGGTTAAGGATCTTATTTCGAAAATCACGTGACTTATATTGATACAAAGCAACTCATGGTTAAAGATCTTATTTCGGAAATCACGTGACTTATACTGATACAAAGTAACTCATGGTTTAGGATCTTATTTCAAAAATCACGTCACTTATATTGATACAAAGTAACTCATGGTTTAGGATCTTATTTAAAAAATCACGTGACTTATATTGATACAAAGTAACTCATGGTTAAGGATCTTATTTCGGAAATCACGTGACTTATATTGATACAAAGTAACTCATGGTTAAAGATCTTATTTCGAAAATCACGTGACTTATATTGATACAAAGTAACTCATGGTTAAGGATCTTATTTCGAAAATCACGTGACTTATATTGATACAAAGTAACTCATGGTTAAGGATCTTATTTCGGAAATCACGTGACTTATACTGATACAAAGTAACTCATGGTTAAGGATCTTATTTCAAAAATCACGTGACTTATATTGATACAAAGTAACTCATGGTTAAGGATCTTTATTTGGAAATCACGTAACTTCTATTGATACAAAGTAACTCATGGTTAAGGATCTTATTTCGAAAATCACGTGACTTATATTGATACAAAGTAACTCATGGTTAAGGATCTTATTTCGAACATCACGTGACTTATATTGATACAAAGTAACTCATGGTTAAGGATCTTATTTCGAAAATCACGTGACTTATATTGATACAAAGTAATTCATGGTTAAGGATCTTATTTCTACCACAACATCTTCATCAACAACAATAACAAGAACCACAAAATCATCATCAACAACAATAACAAGAACCACAACATCATCATCAATAACAAGAACAACAACATCATCAACAACAACAATAACAAGAACCACAACATCATCATCAACAAGAACCACAACATCATCATCAACGACATCATCAACAACAACAACAACAATAACAAAAACCCCAACATCATCATCGACGACATCAACAACAACGACATCATCATTAACAACAACAATAACAAGAACCACAACATCATCATCAACAACATCAACAACAACAACATCATCATTAACAACAACAATAACAAGAACCACAACATCATCATCAACAACAATAACAAGAACCACAACATCATCATCAACAAGAACAACATCATCATCTACAACATCACCTTCCATGATCATCATTTTCAGGTGTTAGCTAGCTTGGTTGTCAATCTTTCGGACCCCCTCCCAAAAAAAAATTTGGGGAGGGGGTCCGAAAGATTGACCCCACCCAGCCTGGGTTGGGCCGGAAAAATAGCCAGCATCACGAGGGCGCGAACCCACGTGAACACCCACATGGTACAACCTCACCGGACGTTGCTTAACCTCAGTAATCTAACGGGAACTGTTGTATTCAACGTGCCATAGACGCTGACTTAGTTTCATATTGATTGAGGTTATAATGATTTAAAACCACTACCTTGATTGTAACAGCAATAAAAAAAGACAAATACGGTTTGAGGGCACTTTCTTGTTCTTGAAATTAATAATAGCCTTGAGATTTAGACATCCAAGTCAGACTCCTACTGTAGTGTTTTTTTTTTTTTTTTTTTTTTTTNTTTAATTTTTTTTTTTTTTTTTTTGTGTTGTTCTTTGGAGTGGACAAACTAACTGGAAAATAGCCCATAGAGGAAAAACACCACTGAGGGCCAACCAGAAGTGACGTTCTAGGACTGATTCCTGGAACGTCACTTCTGGCGAGAAGTGGAAATGTTGATACATAACTGTACTTCTTGTTTGTTTTTTTCTCAAACCTTTAAAAAAATGTTCGGAGACTGTTTGAACAGCTCAAATTCTATTTAGTTTTCACTCATGATGCACTTTTCCTTCCTTTTCATTCTATTTAGTTTTCACTCATGATGCACTTTTCCTTCCTTTTCATTCTATTTAGTTTTTACTCATGATACACTTTTCATTCTATTTAGTTTTCACTCATGATGCACTTTTCCTTCCTTTTCATTTTATTTAGTTTTCACTCATGATGCACTTTTCCTTCCTTTCCATTCTATTTAGTTTTCACTCATGTTGTACTTTTCCTTCCTTTTCATTCTATTTAGTTTTCACTCATGATGCACTTTTCATTCTATTTAGTTTTCATTCATGATGCACTTTTCTTTCCTTTCCATTCTATTTAGTTTTCACTCATGTTGTACTTTTCCTTCCTTTTCATTCTATTTAGTTTTCACTCATGATGCACTTTTCATTCTATTTAGTTTTCATTCATGATGCACTTTTCTTTCCTTTTCATTCTATCTAGTTTTCACTCATGATGCACTTTTCCTTCCTTTTCATTCTATTTACTTTTCACTCATGATGCACTTTTCCTACCTTTTCATTCTATTTACCTTTCACTCATGATGTACTTTTCATTCTATTTACTTTTCACTCATAATGCACTTTTCCTTCCTTTTCAGATCAACAGTAAATACAGCGAGGAGCTAGCCCAAGAATCTCTAGAATGGATCAGAGAAATAACTGGTGAAGATATAGATACGAGCGGAAATATGGACAATTTCTTTGAGACGTTAAAAGATGGAACCCTGCTGTGCAAGTAAGTTAATAATTTATCCATCAGGTTAACAATCTATTAGTCTCAGTTCACCCCAAAATAGCCAAAACTACGGGATATATCGATCTGGTTGTAACCACTGCCCATAATAATATCATTGTGACGGTTACTTCTACGATAGAACGGTGGCTACTCCAAGTGTAAATCCTGGGAGTTTCCACGTTTATCGTGACGCCTTTCGTGTGCCTGGTATTGTGACGGATACCTCCTTGGACAGAGTGGCGTGATATTATTATGGGCAGTGGTGGCGTTACATGGTGTTCCATCAGGATACTAAACACGCTCGACATCGCTTAACAGGTGAAGTCAGTTGCAAATTCCCATCAGAACTTGCCATGACACAAGTCCACACATTGTCTCACCTGTTTGAATGTCTGGCCAAACCTACAACCCTAACACCTGAATCACTGTGAACTGACCCCGCTGGGGTAGCGACCTTCATGGATTTGAGTGCGGAGTGAAGTTGATGACAACGTTAACAACAACAATTCTTTCATTTCTTCATTTTATGGAAGCACTAGGGTGAGATCAATGTGAGTAGCTAGTTTGTAAGTTTCCAGCGAATGGGGGGGGAGGGGTAATTCCCCCGTTCCTTAGAAGCTTATTAGCTTAGGGAAAAATATCTTTGTATATGTAAATGATAGGTGGCTGTATGTATATGTATATGCAGGCCCGACGAGAGGAGGTAAATGGGGAGAATCCCGCCAGGCCCGGGATTTCCTAAGAGGCCCGGTGAGAAAATTATGAAATTTTTCAAGTTTATTTCAGAATAATAAATAAATCAACTTAAAAGTTTTGAAAAAATTTCAAACACAGAAGTTTAACGATAGTGGGCTAATATGGGGCAATGGCTACTGCAGGACACTGATTTTAAAATATAGTGCGACCTTTCAGCTTGTANATAATAAACTTAAAATTCAATTCTTCTCGAATGACCAACAGATGTTAAAGAGCCGCTAGCCCCCCCCCAAAAAAACACACCTTTGTCTGAGAGCTGAGAGTAGAATAAACAAAATAACAGACAGCTATTCAAAGTGTCAAAATCTATGATTAATGGTTTTTAAGTTTTATGACAATATTTTTTCAACGTGAGAAAAAAAGTTATTGACTCGCGGGTTTAAAAAAAAAAAAGAGAAAAAAAAAGTCTTTGTGGAGAATATTGATTTCATACTTAAAAGTTCATTTTTCATAAAGTCGGTGTTTCGAGCCACAGGATAATATTCAAGTAAGACTTTCTGTTTAGTTTTTCTGCGTAGGTTCCTTATACATTGTTTATGTGACATGCCTGAGTGACATGACCTCAGTCTGTTCTGTTGGTATTTTTCAATTTTCTTCCAAAAAAAAATTCAGGTCAAAATAAACTCCATCGGTGCAAAAACATAGTCGGTACTCATACTGTATTTTGCATACTGAATTTTAATGGATGAGGTAAATGTGAATAGCTGGTTCGTAAATTTCCAGCGAATGGAAGGTGAAACTCTCGTCTCGTATGATGATTGGTTGTTAAAGAGACGATAAGCAAAAAAAAAAAAAATGATATTGTGAAAATATTGTAAATAGAGATTACGATCCCGGGATACCGGAATCCCGCCCGAAAATCGATGAAATTTTGATCCCGGGATTCGCCAGCAAATACCGGGATTTTCGGGATTGACATCAGTGATATAATAAAAACAAACAAAAAACATACTTTTTTATTGAAATTGAAAATGAGTCCCCAAAACTCTCAATACATCAACCTGAACGTTACATGAAAATCGATGTGCTGCCATCCGCCATGCAATAAAAAAATGTAGTCCGAATGAACCGATGACCAATGTGTCGTTTGTATGACTCAGGCGAATTATCCAAAAATAGGTACCTAATAGCCTTTTGGTAAAAACAAAGGAATCCGTATTCAGTTTCTTTTTATCTTCTGACTTGTAAAAGTGTGCAAAAGCTTAATTTTTAATGTTCTAATATATTCTAACATCTTTTTTGAACGTAACAACTTGTGACTTAAAAATGGACGGTTTTATATCGCACAGAAAAAAATCAGATCCTTCATCCGTTTGGAGTCATTTTTTAGTGTCTAATGACGTAAAAATGCAAAGTTTAAAAAATGTGATGAAAACTTTTGGTGGTTCCACAAAAGGACTCCACACAAATCTCTCAAGTTAAAAACTTGATTTTTTAACTTTTAACTACAAACTACAAACGGCCTATTAACATAAAACTACAAACGGCCATGCCTATAAGGCGCCAAGCGAAGCGGGCGTATCCTGCTAGTATTATAAAACCTTAAAAGAATATGAAATGATCCACTTGGTGTTTTCGTTTATTTCAGATTGGTGAATGATTTACAACCAGGATCTGTGAAGAAAATCAATACCAGTACAATGGCATTCAAGTGTATGGAAAATATTAATTGTTTCCTGGATGTTGTCAAACAGATGGGAGTTCCAGCGCAAGAAACATTCCAAACCGTAGATTTATGGGAAAGACAAAATTTAAATTCTGTTGTCATATGCTTACAATCTCTAGGAAGGAAGGTAATTTAATCCAAACCGTAGATTTATGGGAAAGACAAAATTTAAATTCTGTTGTCATATGCTTACAATCTCTAGGAAGGAAGGTAAATTAATCCAAACCGTAGATTTATGGGAAAGACAAAATTTAAATTCTGTTGTCATATGCTTGCAATCTCTAGGAAGGAAGGTAAATTAATCCAAACCGTAGATTTATGGGAAAGACAAAATTTAAATTCTGTTGTCATATGCTTACAATCTCTAGGAAGGAAGGTAATTTTTGTAGAATTTCATTCTTACCACCACAAATTAAGATTTGTCCAAACCGTAGATTTATGGGAAAGACAAAATTTAAATTCTGTTATCATATGCTTGCAATCTCTAGGAAGAACGGTAATTTTTGTATAATCTTATAATATTGACTTTTAAATAAATCAAAACAACGCTTTCAAATCTTACTTTGTGGTGGTATCAATATTATAAATCTTTGAATAACCTGTTAGTTATAAGTATTAAAAAATATTAACTTTTAAATAAATTAAAACAAAACACTTACCAAAAACACTATTTATAATTATTTATATAGTAGTTCTTTATAAATAATTATTAATAGTGTTTTTGGTAAGTGTTTTGTTTTAATTTATTTAAAAGTTAATATTTTTTAATACTTATAACTAACAGGTTATTCAAAGATTTATAATATTGATACCACCACAAAGTAAGATTTGAAAGCGTCTTATGTACCAGGAAGACTTGAAGTTTAGTAGCAGCAATTACACCAAATTGTGCCGCTTCATTTCGGTAGGATTATGCAATATTCAATTGTTGTCTATCCGTGTAAGGAATCCAAAATAATGCCATTTACGAAATAGGAATGCTTTGGATTCTTATATTAGATAATAGGAGAATCTATTTTTAAAACAAGGTTATACCCCTGAACCCGTTTTCACATTACTTCAGGGCATTGCCTTTCACAGCCATGCTCTTCCGGAAACAATAAAATGCAATTAGAAAAAATTCTTTCCGGGCGGAATTGGAACCCACAACCTTCGGACAAGAGACAATGGTCCAACAGAAGAGGAGAATCCAGGATATTTTACTGATGCTGAAAACGCTATTGGTGCTGCATCCTGGTAAAAATTAATGAAAGCTTTTGAACTTTTTAAGACAATGATAGTGAACGTGAGTCATTTGCCTGTGTAAATAGTGTCATCGGGAGACTACGAGCTTCTTAGGATACAGATAAAAAGATCATCATCTTAGAACATTTCACACATCTCATGTTGGTTCGAACTGCGTCCAACAATAAATCGAATTTTGCCAACTTCTGCCAAATACCATCACTACAAGCGAAAACTAAATGTCGATCGTCATCTAACAACATTTCACACATCTCATGTTGGTTCGAACTACGTTCAACGATAAGTTGAATTTTGCCAACTTCTGCCAAAAACCATCACTACAAGCGAACACTAAATGTCGATCGTCATCTAACAACATTTCACATCTCATGTCGATTGGTACTACGTCTAACGAAAAGTCGAATTTTGCCAAATACCATCACTACAAGCGAACAATAAATGTCGATTACTTCCCTTGTCGCTACTAATTGTTCTTTTGGACTGGAAGTCGTACCAATTCTTGTGTTCTAGAGGCTTTCATAAATAACTGGGATTATTCCAATAACCATTCAACCTCAAAAAAATGACACACATCAACTACCGTCCTGAGCACGTAACACAAATAGTAGTTTTTGATTTTCAGATGTTTCAAAGGACCTTTATTTTCATATTTTCTAATATCAAAAAATGGATAAAATCCTGAAAAATTATTTCCACGAAATTGGGATTATTCCAATAACCATTCAACCTCAAAAAATGACACACATCAACTACCGTCCTGAACACGTAAATAGTAGTTTTTGATTTTTAGATGTTTCAGAGGACCTTTATTTTCATATTTCCTAATATCAAAAAATGGATAAAATCCTGAAAAATTATTTCCACGAAATTTTCAAATTTTGGGATAGGCCAATTGAGCTTAGAACGTTAGACGTATTCATATCAGAAGTTTTCAAGTGCGGGACATAGTTTATTTATTAAAAGGAGAAAAACAATACAGTCCTGACCTCCTGACTAACCATGCCTTTGAAAACAAAACTAATTTTAATTTTGATGAGGGTAAAATAATTGGTAATGAGAAATAATATAAAAAAAAAGAAAAATCTTAGAGGCTTTTCACATAAATCAAAATACATGCTCAATTAATTACAAATGTGATGTGGGAAACAATATAAGAATTTATCAAAATTTGCTCGATCTACAGAAATATTAACATCTCATACTCTGATACACTCACTTCCACTTTGAACACCGTAGAGTCAACATCGGCCTAACGATGATAGTCTGAATACTATTGAAATAATACTAATAATTTTTTTAGAATCGATAGTGTCTTTTTTTTAAAATATTTTTTTGTTTATTTACTTGATATATTTTCTGTGTGTGTATTTTTGGTCTTCTGATTGTTTTGGGTTGGCAAAGAATCGCGTAATGATTGTTCGGTTGTCCGATGTATTAGGGGGCGAGCTAACATTGTTTCCAAAAGGGTTAATGATTTTATATAAATTAGTGAAACTACTGTTACCACATTAACATATCTTATTAAGTTCAGAAACTTTGATTTGTATTTCAGGGAGGAAACTATGGCAAACCTAGTATTGGACCTAAAGAAGCTGATAAAAATATTCGCCATTTTACTGATGAACAATTAAAAGCTGGCCAAACTGTCATTAGTTTACAATATGGAAGCAACAAAGGTGCCAACCAATCTGGACTTAACTTCGGAAATACAAGACACATGTAGATTTACTGTTTCTCTATAACTTTTAATATGAAATTGATTGTTTTCATACAAACGTATTCATAATATTGTGTTATTCAAAGAAGATTATTAACCTTTTCAAATAAGGTTTTACAAACGTATTCATCTTTTGAAATTAAATATAAACTGTATGGCTCATTTTATGAGAATTCGTTTTTCTCATAAAATGAGAAGATCCACACCAGTCTTTGTTCATTAAAAAATAAACAATAGAACTATGTTGAACTCGATAGAAAAATAATATTAAATAAAATGACAAAATAAAATTATTATAATAGAATTTTATAAGAATTACTTTATCACAGTCATTTACTTATATTTTGGAAAGCGCTCATATTGTGTACATATTTACAAGAAAAAACAAATACATGTTCTTGTGAGAGTGCGCAGAACAGTCTGTGTTCTAATGGATTTTGCAATAGTTTTTTCTTTAGTTATTCAGATTAATTCTGATTTTACCCGGATTAATGTACATTTAAAAAAAACTACAGAAAACTACTGGGACAGCCTAGAGCCCATACTATATTAAGCGAGAGCCATGAAAACCTTTTAGACTACGTTATATCAACCTATTTCCACCATTTTTAAAAAAATTAATCCAGAAATGAAAAGAATAGTAAATTCGTAAAGGAAAAACGATGAAAAGCAACTGGATTGGACCTCGGTGGTACAATAAAATTTAGAAAATATTAAAAAGTAAGAATGGTCGTTCCTCTAAGGCGCCTGGTTAAACGTTTAAATCTTGATTTTTAAAGGTTGCGATATACATGGTAGACACTAATCAATACCCCCCTGAATTTCCATTGTCCTTGAAAAACAAAAATACCAATATAAAAATCGTAGCGAAGCACGGGCGAAACAGCTAGTAAAAAATTAATAGTCTTAACCGTCACCATAGTTTTTATTTATATTATGTTTTAGTAGGCTCCGTCCTAGAGATATGACGGCCTTTCAGCCATAAAAATAGTCTAGATATTTCACCCTCAAGCCTATAAACTACCTCTGTACCAAATCATTTCGTTGTTGTGTGAAATTATCACAACACAACAAACACATATTCGCAATCATAATATAAGTATGATTCCATAGTTAAAATCTGCTAACAACAATAAAAAATAAAAACGTTTGTATGAAAATAGTCATTAAGTGTTTTGTAATCTGTAATTCTTTACAATAATTTTACCATTGAATTCTATTTTGATTTATATATTTATTTACCAATCAAAAGTTTTTTACAAGATCCCACATAAAGTTCAAGATCTCTTTTACTATTTAAACTACCTATTTGTTTGTTTTTTTCTCACACTATACACAAGAGACAAAATTTCTAAAGTTTTGCAAAAAAAAAACTTATAAAGTATATTTTTTCTAATGACGGATAAAAACATTTTTCCCACACTGGTTTAAATTTTCTTTGACAAACTGGGTGAAATTTTCTTAGTTGAGGCAACNGATCTCTTTTACTATTTAAACTACCTATTTGTTTGTTTTTTTCTCACACTATACACAAGAGACAAAATTTCTAAAGTTTTGCAAAAAAAAAACTTATAAAGTATATTTTTTCTAATGACGGATAAAATCATTTTTCCCACACTGGTTTAAATTTTCTTTGACAAACTCGTTGAAATTTTCTTAGTTGAGGTAACCAAATAAGATTTTTACTATAGAAAAAAGAAAAAAGGAGCGGACATTGTATTTTATAAAAAGAAATAAACCATAGACCGCATTTTGTTCTGAGTATTTTTGACCATTTACAGTATTCTGAGGTATAAATAATTTTTCACAGACATACCTTTCTATTTTAAATTTCTTTACCAAATTCAGTTTGGTCCATCTTTTTGTCTGTTGTTGTTGTTGTTAACGTACTCAACGACTCTCACTGTTTCTCCAGGCCAAGGAAGGCGGCCACTCCACATACCTTTCTATTTTAAATTTCTTTACCAAATTCAGTTGGACATACCTTTCTATTTTAAATTTCTTTACCAAATTCAGTTGGGTCCATCTTTTTGTCTGTTGTTGTTGTTAACGTACTCAACGACTCTCACTGTGTCTCCAGGCCAAGGAAGGCGGCCACTCCAACAGGATTTGTCCATAATGCTGACGGCTCTAGATTGGTTGGGTTTGATGTACAGTTGAATCAATGATTTACATCATGAGCAGGCAACATACATAGAGGACAACGATGAGATACTTCAGGTTTCAGCATGGATTTATATACTAACTCTTTGAAGAAAGAACTGTTTTCTGGAGCAGCACGGAACACCTCCAAAGAAGAAAAACACAACAGTGAGTTGTTGTCGGAACAGTGTTGATGGTCTTTGGTCGTGCCTGAGGGCACGGGTAGCCCCGGTGCGAAGAACCAACCATCTTGAGGGTCTCTTTTTGTCTGTAATCATATCACATGAAAACCATCTCTGTTACAATTCGATTTTTATTTTTAATAAAAACCTTGAGCATCATTGTAAATTATGTGGTAATAGAAGAGTAATTTACATCTTTAAAGGCGAGTGGTTCTGCATACCACCAAGTCCACTCGGGATTTTTTCCTCAACCAAATATCGCCTACCTTTCGTTCGGTCGATAACATTTCTCTGTTTGTTTTGACATTGGAGCTGCTGATTTTAAGTTTTTTCAAACTCGATTTTTTTTTTGTCCTGCAAAATATTTCAGTTTTTAGTGGACCTTCGGATTAAATTAAAATTGATTTCCCGTCTTACAATTCTCTCATCTAGATCNTTTGACGTTTTATTGTACATTTATTTTTTAAAAAAAATATATTTAAGTTTATTTATTATTTGATCAGTTTGTTTACATTAAAAATAGATTTTGCTGTATCAGTTATCTGTCAACACTAAGCGTCAATTATAGAACTCCACTAAAATGTCAACTATTGCAACTTTCAGAAATAGTTTATTGGATACTCACAAATTTTGTATTGTAATAATAAGTATAAATAATTTAAGGAGTAAGTTGTGGCATTAAAATACAAAAGATATGTTTTAGTACCACTGGCGGCGCGTGTCCAGAAAATAATGAGCATAAATAATTTAAGGAGTAAGTTGTGGCATTAAAATACAAAAGATATGTTTTAGTACCAGTGGCGGCGCGTGTCCAGAAAATAATGAGCATAAATAATTTAAGGAGTAAGTTGTGGCTTTAAAATACAAAAGATATGTTTTATGACCAGTGGCGGCGCGTGTCCAGAAAATAATGAGCATAAATAATTTAAGGAGTAAGTTGTGCCATTAAAATACAAAAGATATGACTTATGTCCAGTGGCGGTGCGTGTCCAGAAACTAATGAGCACAAAAATTATTTAAGGAGTAAGTCGTGGCATTAATATGCAAAAGATATAACTTATCACCAGTGGCAGTGCGTGGCTAAAATTTTTAGTGGTTGTAATGAAATAATCAAGGTATAAAGGCCCAGAATTCGAAAACAGATTGTAAAACATATAAGTTGATCATCCTTGAGTATTTGGTGTAGAAAGACACTAATTAAGAAGGAGAAAAACAGGGTTAATTTTTTTCACTCGCAAAAGAACTATATATAGGTATTTTTTAATACCATAATAGACATCCTCACTGCTTAGGATGGAGATTTATTAAAAGGAGCAGTGCGTAATACATCACCAAACTTTGTAACTAATACACAATGTTGATCATTCTGAAGTGGAGTTCTATAATATGAGCAAAGTTTATGAATTTTTATTATCACTCACATTGTGAAGACTTGATGAACAACATAAAAAAAAATCAAGGCATTCGTCACGTGTAAACGGATTTTTCTTCAAGTCCCTCGCAATCGTAGGGACCGAACATGATCGAAAGATCGAAATTTGTTCTAGTGTTTGCACCCGAAATTGAAATTTGTTCTAGTGTTTGCACCCGATCAAAAATCAAAATAGAAAGACACAAACTTGATCATAACTCTAACGAGACATTATCAAACGAGGCAAGTTTGATAATAGGTTTATAGAATAGGGAAAAAATCCCCTTAACTTTGAATCATCTTTTGGACCTTTTAGAAAAACCTTGTATGTTTTTTACATTTGTTATTTTTGGCAATAATTATTTTCCAGTATACAATTAAAACTGTATACGATTAAAGAAATATAAAAAAAAAATTATTTGTTCTTTTCTAACTAAAACGTTGTTCATTTCTATCTACACTAACCCAGAACATCCGGACACCCTTGTTCCTCGAAAAAATATTCAGAAGTATTCAGTTCAATCGAAAGAACATTATCCGCATACCCTTGTTCCTCGAAAAAATATTCAGAAGTATTCAGTTCAATCGAAAGAATATTATCCGCACACCCTTGTTCCTCGAAAAAATATTCAGAAGTAATCAGTTCAATCGAAAGAACATTATCCGGACACCCTTGTTCCTCGAAAAAATATTTAGAAGTATTCAGTTCAATCGAAAGAACTTTATCCGGATACCCTACCCTTGTTCCTCGAAAAAATATTTAGAAGTATTCAGTTGAATCGAAAGAACATTATCCTCACACCCTTGTTTCTCGAAAAAATATTCAGAAGTATTCAGTTCAATCGAAAGAACATTATCCGGACACCCTTGTTCCTCGAAAAAATATTCAGAAGTATTCAGTTCAATCTACGAATGCTCGGGCAATGTAAATGAGGTTTTATAGTGTTCCTCACATTTCTGGATTCGTGTTTTGAAAATTGGTAGAAATAGGTTGCATATGAGGTTACCGAAATATCCAGGTCCCGGTACATAGAACCCCGGCCATCGTGAGAACGACTTTCAGATAATTACGTATGGTGGAGCAAGCGCGGCGTTAGGGTCTAGTAAGTACCTTTTTATTTGGACTCCGAGGAGCAGTTCTCCGAGGCCAGTGGGTATCACACTGGCACTGCACTTGGGGACCCGGGTTCAATCCCCGGCAGGGCGGTGTCGGAAAATTTTTGACTTTGTGCACTAGTGCGGACAATTGAGAAGCTACTTTAATGTGAGTAGCGACCGGTGGCGGCATTACCAGAGAAAAAAGATTTGGTTTGGTAGAAGGTTTAAGAGATCAATAGTAGATGAGGCTCTTTATCAAAGAATTTCTACATTTACAAATTTGGACCCTAACCTCGAAACGAAGACGCTTTTTCTTCATAGTAAAAATTCAAATATCTTTAGCGCATTTTTTCTTAGATTCATGGACGATAAATGTTTCTTTTTTATAAAAAGCAAAGCACTTTTCATTTTCCCACTCCATCAGTCAAATAATAAAAAGCAACAACACCACACAGAAAATAGGAGACGTGTATCCTTCAACAGCTAGGCGAGAACTAGATTTAGTAAAAATTCAAATATCTTTAGCGCATTTTTTCTTAGATTCATGGCCGATAAATGTTTCTTTTTTATAAAAGGCACTTTTCATTTTCCCACTCCATCAGTCAAATATTGAAAAGCAAAAACACCATACACAAAATAGGAGACATGTATGCTTCAACAGCTAAGCGAGAACTATATTCATAGAACACCATTCGACGAATCCCGTGGTGTTTACGCAGAGCAAGCGGCAAACGAGCGTCCCTTTGATGATTCGCCGGAAAACCGACATCGCGCGGATCAGGCTCGCGGCGACTGTTTACACTACCTGAGCCTCGAACGTATGCTCGTTCGTGTTCGCGACGAATGCTCGGGCAGTGTAAATGAAGCTTTAAAATCACAGAAAGATGAAAAAGTACAAACGTTTGAAAATTTTAATATATTTTAAGTGTTATTTATTTATTATATATTAAGTTAACAGATTACTTATCACCACCATTGGTTTACAAACCTTAAAGGCTACTTTGCCAAACTGAGAGCGGCTAACGCGACATTGACCACAGTTGTTTTAATTTAAAATTTCATTCCATAGAGGGATTTTTCAACCACTAGGTATTCCTCGGATATGAATCTCGAAGGAGAAATATAGAAAAGATAGAATATAGACAGTCAAGCCGATCACACTTGATCGGGTTGTACAAGGGGTCTCAAAAAAAAGTTTATACATAACGAATAGAACAGAAAGTGGGGAAACTCTCTGAATTTAACCCATGATGCGGTGTGGCAGTGAAACTCTAGCGCTAGTGTAATCAACCTGTATGGAAGCAGTTCAGGATTGGGGAGGAGCAATGTGCCAAGTTTTTTTTATTTATTTATTTATTTATTTAATCAAATTTTTGTTTTAAACTCGCTTTTTGATTGGCCTTCATGGGTCGATGTTGGACGGTTATACATAGGCAATAGAGGTATGCCGTAAATATGTTTCCTAACCTCTCTAATTGGGTTCAAATTGGATAGCAAAAATTTATGCCGCATTACTCCTGCCCGGTACCAAATTCTTCCTACCAAAAGCCCAGTTTTGAAACACTCGGGTTTGAGTATTGTATTAACACAGATTGACACAGTGTTAGATAAAACTCCCTGAAAACATGTCGTGGTAGGATCGGGCCTAATTGATTTATCAATGGCCGCAAAATTGATTTTTCCGTTTTAAATAGTTACCTACTTATTTTTCCTTTTTAAATTAAATCTTCAAATATAATTATATCTTTAAATTAAATTCATTTAAACCTTGAACATAGATGAAATTTTCATTAATATTTTTTTTATGTCCCCCTTCAAAAACATTGCTTAGTGTGTACATTTTATTATTCTACAGCTAAACGCCCTCTAGCGTTTG
>CM022885.1:36652616-36676452 GCA_012654025.1 Pachypsylla venusta | reverse complement strand
AAATATTCAGAAGTGTTCAGTTCAATCGAAAGAACATTATCCACACACCCTTGTTCCTCGAAAAAATATTCAGAAGTATTCAGTTCAATCGAAAAAACATTATCCGGACACCCTTGTTCCTCGAAAAAATATTCAGAAGTGTTCAGTTTAATCAAAACTTTTCGATACTCTTATATCAATCTATTTCCACCACGACTTTTCGATTTGGTGTTGTTAAGGTCCATTTACACTGCCTGAACATCCCCGAGCATTCGTAATCGTCGCTCGCCAGTTTTCAACGAACACGAACACAAACGAGCCCTCTGTTTACACTGCTCGAGCATTTTTATGGAGGCAACCTCCATCTCGAAAGAAATCGGTTTCTATGAAAAGTATGAACCTATCCAACATAAATCAGGATTTGTTGATTTCATCGCCAGGAAGTGAATTGGTAAATAATAACCATTTTAATTTAACAAAGAAAATTAAAAATCTGAGGCTTATTGCAAAAAAAAAAATCAAAATCATGTNAAAAAAATCATGTATCTTCAAAAGGATATCTACCTGTTTGCAGAGTTCACTGATCTTCAGAGGTTCAAGATCATATTTCGTTTGGACCATTCTTTTTCCAAAAATCTAACAATTCTACCTGTTCGATATTCTATCTTTCCCATGACCAAAATAACCCAAACCTTACCAAAAAGATCATTGAACTATCCAGAAGTAAAAAGGTTTATAACAAAAATATGTTCAAAGGGCGTACCTTGTTTTGCACAAACGAATATGAATCTCTTGTTCATTGTTTTCGTTTTGCAAAATGTGGTCGAATTTCAAAATTCATATTTTTCTAGTTTATTATTTTTGAGTCAAAAATAATGTTTGGTTAAAATTTTATTCTCACACTTGAATTGCAAAAAGGATTTTGACCCCATCTTTTGAATAAGAGACTGTTGCATCAATTTTTTTTTTGGATGGGGTACAATAACCTTTTCTTATTTGTTGCAAATTTGAGAGGTTAAAAAAAATTGTTGAATTTTTGCAAATTGTATGAATATGTATTTTTATGATGAATATGAGATAACTGATCACTTCCTTGATTTTGTGTGGGTACAAGATCCAATAAACCATTTCAAGTAGGTTTAATAAAAAATTGTCAAGTGTTGTGATATTTGAGTTCCAATATTACTCCTGCCCGGTACCAAATTCTTCCTACCAAAAGCCGAGTTTTGAAACACTCGGGTTTGGGTATTGTATTAACACAGATTGACACAGTGTTAGATAAAACTCCCTGAAAACATGTTATGGTAGGCTCGGGCCTACTTGATTTATCAATGGCCGCGAAATTGATTTTTCCGTTTTAAATTCTTCAAATATAATTATATCTTTAAATTAAATTCATTTAAATCTTGAACATAGATGAAATTTTCATTAATATTTTTTTGATGCCCCCTTCAAAAACATTGCTTGGTGTGTACATTTTATTATTCTACAGCTAAACGCCCTCTAGCGTTTGTAACTGCATGAGTTTCCCCACTATCTGTTCTATTTGTTATGGTTTATATTTGTTTAGCTATCGGGTTGTACAAGGAGTCTCAAAACAAAGTTTATATTTGTTTAGCTGTCGGGTTGTGCAAGGAGTCTCAAAAAAAAGTTTATATTTATTTAGCTATCGGGTTGTACAAAGTATCTCAAAAGAAAGTTTATATTTGTTTAGCTATCGGGTTGTACAAGGAGTCTCAAAAGAAAGTTTATATTTGTTTAGCTATCGGGTTGTACAAGGTATCTCAAAAGAAAGTTTATATTTGTTTAGCTATCGGGTTGCACAAGGTATCTCAAAAGAAAGTTTATATTTGTTTAGCTGTCGGGTTGTACAAGGAGTCTCAAAAAAATGTTTATATTTGTTTAGCTGTCGGGTTGTACAAGGAGTCTCAAAAAAAAGTTTATATTTGTTTAACTAACTACGTGAACGAATCCCAAGGTCACAGGGGTTATGTTACTCGGTAGTCTGGCGATTCGGATGCTATGCAGAGTTTCTCTAGGGTGAAATGCGCGCTATGTGTATACGAGTTTTTTTTACAAAATGGGTATTCAGTGACTGAAGTACGAAAAATATTCTGCAATATTTGAGCTTCCCACCACTTAAGAGATGTGCCAAGTATTCCTCTCATTCGAAAATTTTAAGAGGCCGGTACAATACCTGAAAAGCCAAACCGGCGAGCAAGGTGATATTTTATTGTTTGAGTAAACGAGTGCCGCGAACGCGAGAGTTTTCATTTGGGCGATATTGTTTTAAAGAAACAAATTCCCAAAATGAGTACTTCAATAATCTTGATTGCATCATGCCGTTGAGTAGTAGGTCCTATTTAAAACGCATGCAGTTTGTAGGGAGTATAAGGCTACTCTTCGCTCCGCCCAATAAACATTTTTTTGACAAATCTCTTATTTTCTTTGAGACAACTTGTATTGAAATCTCCATAATACAAAACCGCTGCTTTCAGTTTGGAGAAACCTTAAAAGTTTTACATACATTTGTTAATGACTCAAGTTTTTTTTTAATAATAACGTAAGGGAATATTAGGGGATATCCTGAGAATTGTCATAAAGAATAAAAAGAATCTGCTGGAGAAAAAACCCCACCAGCAATACACTGGACGTGTCAATATTTTAATAGAAAAACAATTGTTAGGAACAATTTTTTTATATCATTTTTGATTGATTGCTTTTGTATCTACAATAATAAAATTAATATTAATATTTTATGAAATGAAAAATTAAAAGACTTGGGACAATAACGTCATTGTATGAAATGTTTCGACCGCTAAACTTTAAAATATCCAGATCATTTTTTTGTGGTCGTTGGAACACCTGTCATAGGATAGACAGAGTTTTCGTCAGGTAGGTCTAAAATAGGTAGATTTTACAGGGGTCAGAGGGGAGGGGGTTATCTGCAGTAGTAAGGATAGGAATCAATGTACCTCCTCCTGGAGTATTCATTACCGAACACCTCGTTCCCTAGTGGTAGAAATAGGTTGATCCAGGTCGCCCTGGTGTGTAGAAGCGGCCATCTTGAAGACGTTTTGTTTAAAGGTAAGAGCAGGGAAGTCGATAATCAAACAATTTGTCAAACATAACTGACGGTTGTGTCCCAATTGAAAAAGTATTTCATAATTCATCAGACTTCTTACACAGTCGATGTAATACTTCATCAGACTTCTTACATAGTCGATGTAATAATTCATCAGGCTTCTTACACAGTCAATGTAATAATTCATCTGTTTCTTACACAGTCGAATTCGGCTTCTTACACAGTCGATGTAATAATTCATCAGACTTATTACGCAGTCGATGTAGTAATGCATCAGGCTTCTTACACAGTCGATGTAATACTTCATCAGACACCAAAATCTGTATGCAATTTCACTCCTTCAGTATTCTCCTTTTCAGCTGCCAAATTCAAACAAGACCAAAATCTGTATGCAATGTCACTCCTTGAGTATTCTCCTTTTCAGCTGCCAAATTCAAACAAGACCAAAATCTGTATGCAATGTCACTCCTTGAGTATTCTCCTTTTCACCGGCCAAATTCAAACTAGACCAAAATCTGTGTGCAATGTTACTCCTTGATTATTTTTCTTTTCAGCCGCCATGTTGCATTCAACTAATGTATCAATTGAGTTTAAACTTATACCTTTTAAAATATTTTGAGCCGCTATAGATGTGAATTCTAAAGGATGATCTTTTGATTCTGGGTATGATGACTCGCTATCTAAAATTAAACTTGAATCATCTTTACTAATATGGCAAGCGTCTTTTATCGGCAATTGTTTTTCTACAATTGTATCAACAGAATTATTTTTTAATAAATTTTTATAACTTATAAGATGCAAATTATTCTTTCCAACTTCTGGAAATGAATTATTTACAGAATTATTTGCTGATTTCCGTGTATTATTCAACTCAGCTTCACTCCCAAATAAAGAAATATTTTTACAATTTACAATTTTTTCCAAATCAGATTTTGTAATAAAATTAGCTGTTTTATTGTATGGTACATTTACGGCTCGTAATTTGTTTTTTAAGTTTTTTGAACTCGTCTCTAACGTAACATCTTCTTTTTGTATGGCTTCTGTAGAATGATATTTTGTTTTCAAATGATTATCTGCACTCAAATCGTTTTCTATTTCTGTTTCATCATAAACCACTGAAGTCGGTCTTGGTATCTTACTGGAATGGTTACGTGCAGATTTAGTCGTTTCTTCTTTTGGTATATTGACAACTACAACATCTTTTTTGTCTGATTTACTGTTCGATCCATTTTCAAATGTAATTAGAGATCGCACAGGATGATGCTGTTGAAGGAATATTTTCGTTGTGTTGTTGCTATTGATGGTGGTTGTCAAAGTGGTTTTCTCATTTGATGTTGAAGAAGAAGTGACAGATGAAGTAAGTATGTTCGGTTGTCCAGATGAAGAATCTGTCGCTCCAGTTTGAGACGTCGAAACTTGAAATATAATTGAATTTTGTGTTGGTGGGGGTGGAGGTGTCGGTTGATATTGGTTACTTTTAGTATCTTCGTTAATACAGTTACTACTATTCAGTAAGTTGGTTTTACTATGGCAAGGATATCCGTTTCGAAGTTTGTGACTTTTATAAACGGATCTAGGTAATGAATTATAACCTGAACTAGAACTAGATAAAGATTTACAGGTTGGCGATGAAATTCTTGTGCTTAGTGGAGGTGTTGATGACACACTAGGAGATAACGTTCTCAATGGAGAACTAACTCTCGTTCCCGAGTAATGAGATCCGGCTCGGGATGGAGATTCTTCTGGTTTCGGTAAAGGTGGTAGATCAGCCGTATGATTGACTGTTTCTCGGAATTCTCTTGGATTATTTGTTTTTCTACTAGAGCGAGGGGTACCGCGACTAGAAGATGAGGCACTGTGAGAACGAGAATGTCTTCTTAGCGTAGAAGAGCCTCCATCTGGTTCCCAATATATCAAACTTTCTTCTAATTTTTTGCTCGGACATTCAACCTGAAATCAAAAACGTGATATATGAGCAAGAAATAGAATCAAGTTGAATATTTGCTTACGCCTGTTTGCATTCTCTCATCCCCCTAATAACAGAGAAGAGAAAGTGAGATAAAATAAATTGAAGAACGTACGGACTTCAATGATTATTTATTTTTACCCAAAGATAGGAACTAATCAAAAATCAGAGCGCTTGATCAAAATACAAATAAAGGGTACTCTAAGATACATGTTGACAGGACAGCGATGTCTAAAAACTAAGATAGAAACTAATCAAAAATCAGAGCGCTCGATCAAAATACAAATAAAGGGTACTCTAAGATACATGTTGACAGGACAGCGAGGTCTAAAAACTAAGATAGAAACTAATAAAAAATCAGAGCACTTGATCAAAATACAAATAAAGGGTACTCTAAGATACATGGTGACAGGACAGCGAGGTCTAAAAACTAAGATAGAAACTAATCAAAAATCAGAGCGCTCGATCAAAATACAAATAAAGGGTACTCTAAGATACATGTTGACAGGACAGCGAGGTCTAAAAACTAAGATGGAAACGAATCAAAAATCAGAGCGCTTGATCAAAATACAAATAAAGGGTACTCTAAGATACATGTTGACAGGACGGCGAGGTCTAAAAACTAAGATAGAAACTCATCAAAAATCAGAGCGATTGATCAAAATACAAATAAAGGGTACTCTAAGATATGTGTTGATAGGACAGCGAGGTCTAAAAACTAAGATAGAAACGAATAAAAAATCAGAGCACTTGATCAAAATACAAATAAAGGGTACTCTAAAGGCCCATTTACACTGCCTGAACATACACGAGCATTCGTGATCGTTGCTCGTCAGTTTTCGACCAGCACGAACACAAACGAGCATTCTGTTCAGAGCGCTTGATCAAAATACAAATAAAGGGTACTCTAAGATACATGTTGACAGGACGGCGAGGTCTAAAAACACTGCTCGACCATTTCTGACGATCAACTCGAGATCAGGCTCGAGCACGTCTCGGGCAGTGTAAATGGGCCTTAAGATACATATTCATAGGACAGCGAGGTCTAAAAACTGAGATAGAATCTCATCAAAATACAAATAAAGGGTACTCTGAGATACGTGTTGATAGGACAGCGAGGTCTAAAAACAATGGATCTACCTTTGAATTTTATTAATGACTAGAGTGAGTACTCGAACTTCGTTTCGAGAAGATGAGCAAACAAATGAGAATAAATTTCACTTATATATTAGTAATCAGATCACCGAGGTACAACCGTTTAAACGCGGTCAGAGCATACCACATGTAGATATTAGAAGAGCGATAGGGGTGTACAGACCGTACTGGTACCGATATTGTTATGCAAAAAAAAATGTAATATTTTTCGGCACAGAAACACAATAACCTCAATGTTGGTAAAGTTGACATTATGCTATATAGTTATCTTTTATCTCGAAGTTCTCATCTATTTAAACTAGTTTTCAAACTAGTCTAATTAATAAGTAAGACGATTCAAGTTGAAATAGTCATTGAAGCATAACGTTATAAAGTATTTTTTTTAAGGAAGCTCAAGGTAGAATAATTCATGTCATGACGCAACTCTAATGATAGTCAGATTTTAGTATTTAAAATAATCTGCTAGTTATGATAAAATTCAAATCCAGGCCTATGGTTGTTTTTGTGCAGGTGTTCTTCTTAAAAACAACTTTTCCCTCCATTTTTAGATTCAGGGATGGAAAATGGTAGAAGTAACTAGATTGATATGAGATCACCTAAAAGGTTTCGTTTGATGGCTACCTCCTAGAACTGTAATGGTATGGGTTCTAGGTCGTCCTGGAGTGTAGAACCGGCAATCGTGAGATTCAGGGATGGGAAAATGGTAACTAGATTGATATGAAATCACCGAAAAGGTTTCATTTGATGGCTATCTCCTAGAACTGTGATGGTATGGGTTCCAGGTCGTCCTGGAGTGTAGAACCGGCAATCGTGAGATTCAGGGATGGGAAAATGGTAACTAGATTGATATGAAATCACCGAAAAGGTTTCATTTGATGGCTACTTCCTAGAACTGTAATGGTATGGGTTCTAGGTCGTCCTGGAGTGTAGAACCGGCAATCGTGAGATTCAGGGATGGAAAAATGGTAACTAGATTGATATGAGATCACCGAAAAGGTTTTGTTGAGATGGCTCCCTCCTAGAAACTGTAATGGTATAGGGAAAATGGTAGAAGTAACTAGATTGATATGAGATCACCGAAAAGGTTTCGTTTGATGGCTACCTCCTAGAACTGTGATGGTATTGGATCCAGGTCGTTCTGGTGTGTAGAACTGGCAATCGTGAGATTCAAGGATGGGAAAATGGTATAGGTAACTAGATTAATATGAGATCACCGAAAAGGTTTTGTTGAGATGGCTCTCTCCTAGAAACTGTGATGGTATGAATTCCAGGTCGTCCTTAAGTGTAGAACCGGCAATCGTGAGATTCAGGGATGGGATAATGTTATAGGTAACTAGATTAATATGAGATCACCGAAAAGGTTTTGTTGAGATGCCTCCCTCCTAGAAACTGTAATGGTATGGGTTCCAGGTCGTCCTGAACTGCATTCCTGAATTTTGATCAAAAGTCTTTTAGGTAGGGAGAAAGCTGAGACACACGCCGCGCAGCACACGCAAGCCACGTTTTGCGCTGCAAGCCACCCAACACACGAATTTTTCACCAGCGCATGCTGGACGTAGCACATGCGAAACACTTATGCCATTTAAAGACATCTTCGAGCCCTAGTTGCATCGCGTGTGTCGTCAAATCTGTGCCTGTGCCACACAAATTGTGACATGCCGGCACACTAGTGTGCCAGACACGCACACGCATGCGTCTCAGCTTACGCGGTACCATTAGAAAATATGGCGACACAGTTTTCTGACGTGTGTTGCGTTGCGTGTGCTGCGCCGCGAGTGTCTCAGCTTACGCCCTACCTTATTGTTTGATCATACATGATTTTATTGTTTCGGAATTCGAAGCAACCTGGCTGACATCAATTCCATAGTAAAAAAATGGATGTAGCCGTCAAAACGAAAGTCAGATCATCTTTGGTCAGCATAAATTTGTCGAGAAGGTATAGATAGTTATAAGTTTGTATATCTATGCTCGTAACACCAATGCCCACTAAAACTATGTTATGACACAAACACAAAGAAACAAACATTGATTTATTTTGTATCATCGATCATCATTAACCACTCAATACTCGTGGTTCATAAAGAAACAAAAAAAAAATCAAACAAATTGTAAGAACATAAAGAGGACGTAGGTTCTGCTAATTGAATAGTTTTTCAGTAGGATGATGACTTATTGAAAAATAGGATATTGTCGCTTGATTTAATATATTTTTTTTTCGTTCAAGGATGTAACTAGGATTTTGCTTCGGGCGGAGAGGGGAGAGAATTATGTTGTGCAACCTACAAACTTACCCAAGGCCGTACCCAGGGGGGTCCATGGTGTCCAGACCNAATTGTAAGAACATAAAGAGCACGTAGGTTCTGCTAATTGAATAGTTTTCCAGTAGGTTGATGACTTATTGAAAAATAGGATATTGTCGCTTGATTTAATAACTTTATTCGTTCAAGGATGTAACTAGGATTTTGCTTCGGGCGGAGGGGGGAGAGAATTATGTTGTGCAACCTACAAACTTACCCCCAAGGCCGTACCCAGGGTCCATGGTGTCCAGACCCCCTTCCCCGAAATTTCAATCGTTTTTTTTTAAAATGAAATACTCTACTTTAATAATACCTATAATATTTAAAAAAATAACAGCAACAACAAAAGCAACAGCAGCAGCAATAACATCAACAACAGCAACAACAACAACGGCAACAACAAAAACAACATCGTTTGTGTTCCAACAGAATGAAGATCATTTCAATCAAGTGGTTTAGAATACTTACTGGTAGGGTACAAGGATTCATCGTTTGTGTTCCAACAGAATGAAGATCATTTCAATCAAGTGGTTTAGAATACTTACTGGTAAGTTACAAGGATTCATCGTTTGTGTTCCAACAGAATGAAGATGCTTCACTGACTGATTAAACCATTCTCTTGGAGGAAATTGATCTGAAAATGTTGACAACTTCTTGGTGGATGGTGAGCTGCAACGTTTTGATCTTACACTTCTTCGAAAAAATCGAGAAAGTAAAGATAAAGAGCGCCCTGAAAAAGGATGGTATTTTGTTTTAGAATTCAGAACTTACTCATTTTGAGGCAGATAAAATACTATATCTTCACTTGACTGTAAAAATTAAAAAGGGGTTAAAGCTGAATAAAAACTATCTTTTCCCTTCTGAATTACGTCTAGAATCATGTCAAAAAAGGCAAAAAAGGTTTGGTACCAATTTATACGTTTTTTTTTCAGTTAGCGTAAAAAAGAAAAACACGATTTGTCCTTGTATGACGATATATTAGAGGACGTGGCCACTTCTGGAACATTAACTGTGTTGAGTTTTTTTTTAAGAAAGACCATTTTTGTTTTTATTTTGAAGGTGTTGCACTGCTACAGTATCTTAGTGGGAGCCGCCACTCATTGTGCTTCTTCAAAGTTAAAATTCGTTCGATGTTTACCCATCTCAACTGTGTTCACTATATGTTTTACATTGGGAGTTCCCTCAAACTCTTCGTTCGATGTTTACCCATCTCAACTGTGTTCACTATATGTTTTACATTGGGAGTTCTCTCAAACTCTTCGTTCGATGTTTACCCATCTCAACTGTGTTCACTATTTTTTTTTTACATTAGGAGTTGTTCTAAACTCTTCGTTCGATGTTTACCCATCTCAACTGTGTTTATTATTTTTTTTTTTTTACATTAGGAGTTGTCTCAAACTCTTCGTTCGATGTTTACCCATCTCAACTTTGTTCACTATTTTTTTTTTACATTAGGAGTTGTCTCAAACTCTTCGTTCGATGTTTACCCATCTCAACTTTGTTCACTATTTTTTTTTTACATTAGGAGTTGTCTCAAACTCTTCGTTCGATGTTTGCCGTCTCAACTGTGTTCACTATTTTTTTTTTTACATTGGGAGTTGTCTCAAACTCTTCGTTCGATGTTTACCCATCTCAACTCTGTTCACTATTTGTTTTACATTGGGACTTCTCCCAAACTCCCAATGTAAAACAATAATTCTAGCACTGATCTAAACTCACTATGTAATGATTTGTAGGAAGTATCAGGTTCGGATATTGCTGCTTCGGTAACAGTTTCTTGTCCCAACTGACCAGAGGTAATATATCTTAAAGAACCTGATCTTTGTAAATTTGTAAATCTTTTAGAATTATTATAAACACGCATTGAATGCCTTCTTTCAAATTTACTAGAAGTAGGTGAACCATTCATACAAGATGTAACTCTAGGATAGAGAATTTTATCATTCGCATTACCTGTAATACAAGAGAAAACAAAATGTACACTACGAAAAAAGATGTAATTCTAGGATAGAGAATTTTATCATTCGCATTACCTGTAATACAAGAGAAAACAAAATGTACACTATGAAACAAGATGTAACTCTAGGATAGAGAATTTTATCATTAGCATTACCTGTAATACAAGAGAAAACAAAATGTACACTATGAAACTTTCCCTAGGACGGGTTCTGCGCGCCGGGAACCCATGTCAACACTATATAGCACTAATGTACAATTGTATTTTCACCTATATAAATTCATTCTTAATTATTTTAGCCACTTGTTGAAAAAATAGATTTTTTTAAAGAAAAACATTTTTTTTTAGTTTTTTTGTTAGGATATATTCATATTTCTCAACTTTTTTTTCGTTAAGGAATTCATTCTTAATTATTTTAGCCAACCGTTTGAAAAATAGATTTTTTCCTTAAAGAAAAACATTTTTTTTTAGTTTTTTTGTTAGGATATATTCATATTTCTCAACTTTTTTTTCGTTAAGGAATTCATTCTTAATTATTTTAGCCACCTGTTGACAAAAATATATTTTTTTAAAGAAAAAACATTTTTTTTTAAAAAACTTTTTTTGTTAGGATAGGTATATACATATTTCTCAACTTTTTTTTGGTTAAGGAATTCATTCTTAATTATTTTAGCCACATGTTGAAAAAATAGATTTTTTTAAAGAAAAATTTTTTTTTAGCTTTTTTGTTAGGATATACGAGTATATACATATTTCTCAATTTTTTTTTTGTTAGGGATAGTTATTTATAACATTTTTTTTTTTGTATTGTTTTGATTATCTGACTGACTCAAAATCAACGAAGCTCAAGCATGGCTAAACCTAAAGACTTGAAAACAACACATTCTAACATATTTTCCTTTCAGTATGTTACCTACGTAATAAGGGAGGAAAAAATCGAAAGTTTAACTAAAAGCAAGTTAACGCTAAAAAGACGTTTTTTTAGCAGTACAATGACACAGCTCAAACGGTAATTCTGATATAAAGTGAAACCTTCGATAAAGTTTAGAACTGATTGTTTGACTACTTCAGGTATTAAATATATTATAATCATCGTTGAGAAGTGTTTTAGAAGTTTTTGCGAGACGGCTCCAAATGGTCTGCTGTCTACAGTGCCTCTTTACTCTGATTTCTAGTTTTTTTTTTTTTTTTTTTTTTTTTTTTTTTTTTTTTTTTTNTTTTTTTTTTTTTTTTTTTTTTGTATGTGTTTACATTAAGCTCAATGGTTTGACACCATTTTAGCGTTAGATTTAAGACACTTAGCTTGATGTTTGAGATAACTTCTTCATGTTTAGCTCTAATAATTAAAACTATGTAAGTCATCTGCGTATAGACTATGACTTCATACACATTATTGGTAAGTAGGTTAAAAAGTGTGTCTGCTACGGTGGAGACAGTTCCAACCAAGGATCATCAAAACCGCTTCGGTAACCTCATATCAACCTATTTCCACTTTTTTGGAAAAATATCAATCCTAGGAATGGAGAGTTAATTTTTTGAGAGTCCAAAAAGTTTTGAATTTATTCAGGAGTTGGAAAAAAATTAGGTTTCATAACTGGATTGGAGTAAGAAATTACGCCTTCGGTTATTTTTATTAGAAGAACATCAATTGATTAAAATGATATATTATGCTCTTTTCTTATTAAGATATAAATATTTAGAAATTGATGGTGATTTTTATTTACCTCTGAATCATGAAAAAATCAAAACAGATTCAGGATTATGGTCCAATTAAATTAAAAAAATGAGTGTATGTAATTGTGAACTTAAGTACGCGCGTGAGAAGTTATACTTCTTTTTAAAAATAAATTTAAAAATATTTTAAAAAAACTGAACTTTTTTGCTCTCAACAATCCATTGTTTGTCCCTACTCGGTGTAGCTCAACATTATAGGGATTGGACCTAGTCAAAAATCTTCCCAGGAATGCACCCATCAACTGTGCCAAATTTAATTGCAATCGGATAAGTAGTTTCAGAATGCATACAGTTTTGCGTTACGCTCTCGCGTCACAGAAAAATAAAATTTCACTCTCATCATTTTTTCATAACGCGCCTAGAGGTATAACTTCAAAAAAAATTAAAACCATTCCCAAAAAATTGTCTTTTCCTGGATGAACAAAATAAGTTTTTTTTTTTTTAAGAACTGGGCATGGGAAGTAAATTTGTAGTGGTGTTCCTCCTAAAACCAACTGTTTTCTCCTTTATATAGGTTATAAAGTGGTAGAAATAGTTTAATATGAGGTTACCGAAAAGGTTTTGATAACCCTTGGCTAGAACTGTGATGGTATGCCTTCCAGGTCATCCTGGTGCGTACAACCGGTCATCGTTAGGACAGGGAGGTAAACCAGACTGTGTCACATCTAATACTTCCGTAAAAGTATCTTTATTATTTGTGTACTTCAAAGTTAAGTAATGCAATGCGAACTGTTTGAGATAAAGTATCATAGGTATCTCTATTTCTCTTGTTAATCACATCTCTCTGTATATATAGTGTCGATCTTGGTGATAGTAAGATATTATTAAACCAATGAGGTGTTAATATTGCAAGTTAATGAGCAGTCCTCTCAAGCGAAGGTTATTTTAATTTAATCTCTATAGGAAGAGTGATTTGTGTTTCTTCTTATTATTACTTTCTTGGTCAATATTAAGATCTTTAGATTGATTAGAAAAAAATATATCCGACCAAAGAAGAAATGAAATAAGCAATTGATTAAAAATAACATTTGCATGAAATAGACAAGTGATAGGCTAGTTGACCAGATATTGGAGAGTTCATTTATAATCTTGTATATTGCATTACAGATAATATGGTTTGGCAAGGCCGTGGCTAGAAAGTGAGGTTTAAGGGTTGAATTTATTCTGTAATTCAAAAACAGGTCAAAATCCTTTGTATGTCTTTGTTATTGCATAATAAAGTTAAATAACTTCGATCTATTGTTTTGTGTTGTGAGATATAAAAACTTCCTTATCTGAATGAACAGCGGCAATTCGTCTGGAAGTTGCCTGACGAAGGATGGATTTTGAAATTTGGAATAATTTGTCTAAAATAGAACCTTCCTGGCTCATGTAGATATATGAACTAGTAAAGTTATGAGACGTATCCTGTTCAGCTCAGCAGAAATTAAAGTAGTTTTTTGATTCCCTAAATAAATTTTTGAAGTCATACTTCTTTAGACGCGTTATGAAAAAATGATGAGAGTGAAATTTTATTTTTCTGTAACCCGAGACATTTTTTTTTCTAACGGCAGATTTTTTTCTAATGGGAGATTTTTTCTAACGGGAAATTTTTTTCACCGACGACGTATGCATTCTGAAACTACTTATCCGATTGCAATGAAATTTGGCGCAGTTGATGGGTGCATTCCTGGAAAGCTTTTTGTCTAGGTCTCATCTCTCACCGGGATGGGACCTAGACTTAAGCTACACCGAGTAGGGGCAAACAATGGATGAATGACAGCAAAAAAGTTCACGTTAAGAGGACATATCAACTCAAAGCAAGAAAGTTTTAGGTGACATCTTTCTCCTTTATTTAGGACATATTTTGCATTAAATGACATTTTTTTTCTCGAAATTGTCGCGACGACCTATTTGGCACAGTTGGTGGTTGCATTCCTGGGAAGATTTTTTTTGCATTCCCATCTCTCTAATGTTAAGCTACACCGAGTAGGGACAAACAATGGATGGGTAACAGCAAAAAAAGTTCACGTTTTTTTACTCAAATGGCATTCTTTCTCGAAATTTGTCGCGACGACATATCAACTCAAAATTTGGCGCAGTTGATGGGTGCATTCCTGGAAAGATTTTTGTCTAGGTCTCATCTCTCACCGAGATGGGACCTAGACTTAAGCTACACCGAGTAGGGGCTAACAATGGATGGATGGCAGCAAAAAAGTTCACGTTAAGAGGACATATCAACTCAAAGCGAGAAAGTTTTAGGTGACATCTTTCTCCTTCATTTAGGACATTTTGCAACTCTAATGATAAGCTACACCGAGTAGGGACAAACAATGGATGGGTGACTGCAAAAAAGTTTACGTTTTTCGACTTAAATGACATTTTTTTCTCGAAATTGTCGCGACGACCTATTTGGCACAGTTGAATATTGATGGTTGCATTCCTGGGAAGATTTTTGTCTAGGTCCCATCTCTCTAATGTTAAGCTACACCGAGTAGGGATAAACAATGGACGGGTAACAGCAAAAAAAGTTCACGTTTTTCGACTCAAATGACATTCTTTCTCGAAATTCGTCGCGACGACATATCAACGTCCCAAAAAGTTTTTAAAAATCGACTCAAGTAAAAAAAAAATGAATACCAACATTATATTACTGGTCTGTGAACTGTAGACCGCACATATTAGATTTTACATTTAACATTTACACTTAATATCAAATATCTTTAACCATTTCTTGAAAAAAAAAGCTTTCATATATCATTAAAATACCGATCAATGCCAAACATAAATAAGCTATTTCTATGAATATATTAAACATTATTCCATTAAAATCGATCACACGGTCAAGAGTTAGTATGATACAAAAAGACGAATTAGTGCAGTATCAGTAGAGTTAACCCTAGCATTGCCAAGGGGGGGTACAAAGTACCCGCGTTTTAGCAAAAAGCTTATAGTAATNGCTTGGCAATCCTAGGGTTAAAACATACGACTTCAATTGTTCGGTCATTGAAATGAACAGTCTACATTTTCTTATCATATCTATTACAGAAATATGTTAATTACTGTACTTATATGCAAAACAATTTTACCTCCCAGAATGACATCGGCTAAATTGGTTTGTATATTTTGATGTGTCACTATGCCTGAATAGAGCTTGGCAATCCTAGGGTTAAAACATACGACTTCAATTGTTCGGTCATTGAAATGAACAGTCTACATTTTCTTATCATATCTATTACAGAAATATGTTAATTACTGTACTTATATGCAAAACAATTTTACCTCCCAGAATGACATCGGCTAAATTGGTTTGTATATTTTGATGTGTCACTATGCCTGAATAGAGCTTGGCAATCCTAGGGTTAAAACATACGACTTCAATTGTTCGGTCATTGAAATGAACAGTCTACATTTTCTTATCATATCTATTACAGAAATATGTTAATTACTGTACTTATATGCAAAACAATTTTACCTCCCAGAATGACATCGGCTAAATTGGTTTGTATATTTTGATGTGTCACTATGCCGTCTCTTGTTGTTTCCATTTCACCATGTACTAAGGTCATCGCTTCATCATTAGACATTAAGAAATTCCGTCTATTTGACCTTCTCGAAGATGTTGGAGTATGGCCAAGACGTCGAGTTTCTGGTGTAACAACGAAATATCCTTGAGACGTTTGATAAATCTGTAAGAACAATATTGTACGTAAGTCGACATATATGTTTTTGATTTACGAGCAAAAGAAAAAAATAAAAGTGTTTGAAGATCTCAAATTTGCATTTATGTTTTGCAATATATTTTATATTAATGAATTAGATAAATTCTGAGATGAGTAAGGTCATTTGAGGACATCTCCAAACCAAATAGAATCATTGATAATATGCATATACCACTTCACGTACAGAGAGATAGGCGTTAAACCACTGATAAGTTGTTGTTGCTCCTTTTCAATACATTACAGGACTTATTTCTCTCATCCTCTGCAAACGCAGTTTCAAATCTCTTAAGTCAGTATCCATTATAACCCATTGTTCAGCATCGTGCATGACAATTTTAGAGGGGAGTATCCTACGGCCTTTGTTATTCCTCATTTTGGTTTATTATTCTCAATAATGAACCTTCGGAATCGTCACGAAAAAATAACCTCTGCCAATGTGACACTTATTTTTTTGGCAAAAAAAAATACCCCCCCTCTAAAAAAAAATTGAGGGGGGTTCTTGTGAAGATTCCAAATCTGAGGCGTAATTAGAACCTAAATTTAACATACCTACTAAATTGGTAGTCTCTGGCTCTTACCATTCTCTTTTTAGACAGGATTAATGAAAACCGCTTTAAAGCAGTATATTTGATTGAACCCAAAAGATTCGGAGCTAACTGAGACCCCAAATATGACATACATACAAATTTCAATTATTGAAAATAATAAAACAAAATACCTCCCCTGAAAATTTGATATTTTATGTTTCAAGGTAGGAAGAATCCAAAAATCTAAAAAGAAAACCGTTGTCAGCTAACCATGAACTGCACTTTTGCCCGATTTTGATGGAATTTAGTATGTACGTCCCAATAGGGGGTCTACTTACTAAAAAGTGGGCAAAAGTGCAATTAACGGCGTACATTGTACAAGGTAAGAGGGGCGGAGGACAATTTTTTTTATTCGAGTTCTGGATTCGACGTACCTTGAAAATGTTCAAATATTTTAACAGAATTTCCCCTCTTTTTATAGAAATTTCCTCACAAGTTTAATTATTGTAACTTATTTAAAGTTTAAAAAAGTTACTTTTAAATAAGTTAAAAAGAGTAAGTTACTTTTTTGCAAAGAAGAAATATCACATAGATGAGCGGGGGGGTGGGGGGTATTTTTTTGTAGCCAGTAAAAATAAAATAAAAATTTTTTTGTGGACAACGTGAAAATCTTTCTCAAAAGGCTACGGTCCGCGAATAGTTCAGGAAAATGATGAGTGTTCGACAAGAACAGTGTTTGGTATAAAACTATTTATAATATCTTTTATCTCTGAATGTATTCAAAACTATAAGTTCAACTTTTGCTAGAAAAAATTGCGTCCAAGTAACATTGGAAATTATAAGCAGCTCATTCGTACGAACAAAGAAACAATTTCAGGACGCTGATTTCTAGAAGTCGTATAACAATAAGGCTCAGATGATCGCGCAATATCGCGAGGGAGGAGCATTCACATGACAACGTATGTACGGAAGTCTGGCATCAAAATATCTACTTGGCTATTTTATTTCGCCTCAAACCGCGCGGATCAACTGAATACAAATTTGTAGAACTAGTACCGCGCGGATTAACTGAACAAATCGATACAAGTTTGTTGAACTAGTACCGGGCGGTCATGTAGACAATATACACTATTTAGATAGATCTTGTGCCGCGCGGTTCATCTTAACATAGTCTTATGTTCTGTTTAAAGGCATCAGTCAGTACATAATCAATGTAGAAAATTTTCTTCCTGCTTACCTTTTTCTCCAACATTAATTTTGCCAAAGTATCATATACAAGATCATGGCTAGGTTTTTGAATATTAGGAAATGCTATGGCTAAGGCAGCAATTATTGCTTCTATAACAGCTGGTTGACCGGCCGATGACAAGTCGAATATAATCCAGCATAGTGCTTCTGGTAAAGGTGTAAATTGTCCTTGAGGAATTGTTTGAACTAGACAGCTTTCAATATCTCCTGAAAAAATATTTTTTTTAAAAAAAAATTCGAATAAAAATGTGGAAAATTTAAAAATTATAATATGTTTATAATACTCGTCGTTATAATATTCGGAAGTTTCCGTTATAATAGTCGTAAGTTTCCGTTATAATACTCGTAAGTTTCCATTCTAATACTCGTAAGTTTCCATTCTAATACTCGTAAGTTTCCGTTATAATACTCGTAAGTTTCCATTCTAATACTCGTAAGTTTCCGTTATAATACTCGTAAGTTTCCGTTATAATACACGTAAGTTTCTGTTATAGTACTCGTAAGTTTCCGTTATAATACTCGTAAGTTTCCATTCTAATGCTCGTAAGCTTCCGTTATAATACTCGTTAGTTTCTGTTATAATACTCGTAAGTTTCCGTTATAATACTCGTAAGTTTCCGTTATAATACTCGTAAGCTTCTGTTATAATATTCGTAAGTTTCCATTCTAATACTGGTAAGTTTCCGTTATAATACTCGTAAGTTTCCATTCTAATACTCGTAAGTTTCCGTTATAATACTCGTAAGTTTCCGTTATAATACTCGTAAGCTTCCATTCTAATACTCGTAAGTTTCCGTTATAATACTCGTAAGTTTCCATTCTAATACTCGTAGGTTTCCGTTATAATACTCACAAGTTTCCGTTATAATACTCGTAAGTTTCCGTCGAGCCACAGCTATCTCAAAACCAACTTAACAATAACAGACAATACGTATGTTCGTTTTCTGTTTGTTTGTTTGTTATTTTGGGAACATTGTCGTGAGCATTTCTATGTGTTTCTTTGTGGAACATGGAATAGGTTTGTTTGTTATTTTGGGAACATTGTCGTGAGCATTTCTATATGTTTCTTTGTGGAACATGCGGGCTTCTGTGTAATTTATTTGGCAATATAGTTTTGTGCGTTTCTTTTTGAATATATCCGCAATAAAACGCTCAATGAAAACAAACGTTAGAAAAACAGTGCTTAATTTACTTTCCGTGTCCATCACAGAAAGTGATGGCGGGTAGTATTAATTATGTTACTCTGAGGACGCCGAACTAAATGTTGACCCCTTCCATGTTCTCCGACAGAGGTAAATATCTCAAATTCAAGAGCAAGGCCGTACCCCTCCCACGAAATTTCATTATTTTTTTTATGCATGACTTATGCTGGGCCGGCTCTACCATAAAGGCGAACTAGGCAACCGCCTAGGGCGGCAAAATCAAAATGGAATTTTATTTTCAGCGGGATATGAAAAAAATGTACCTATACATATATAGACGTGCATTTTTGTGTATATGATTGATAATTCATAACAAGAATTATCAATCATAAAAACCAATAAGACATCTAGGGGTGTGACACTCCGGCTAAATCTGTCGTTGCTTAAAGGCTACAACCTACACATATACACTTGGTCTCGGAGACACGGAGTCATATTTTTACAAAACAGCTTATGATTAGCTCGTACTAATCCTGTGATGTCGTTGATTTAAAAAATGTGTAATGATTATAATTTTTTAAATGTATAGTGACTTAATTTTATGTTACATTCTTGATAATTAACGAACAAATTAAATATTATATTCAGGGGGCGGCAAAATCTTTTGAGCCGGCCCTGGACTTATATAATATTGTAACTCATCATCACCTCCAACAACAACAGCAAGAACATCAACAACAAAAACAACAACAAGAAAAGATCGTGGGTACGGCCCTGACGCCCTGTTCAAGAGGATGAAATTCCATGGGTTGGTTTGGCTTTAAACTCACCCATGTCTTACCAGTACACCATCAACACATGTTAGACAAACTGTGAGAGCTTCCTTGTATAACGCATAAAACTATATTGCAAAAATGAACGCACATACGAAATTATTATCTTGTATAACTAATCAAACCTGACTATATAACATTTTATAAAAATCATGAAGCCAGCGTCTATGGCACGTTGAATACACCAGTTCCCGTTCGATCACTGAAGTCAAGCAACGTCCAGCGAGGTTTATTTACCATATGGGTGTTCACGTGGGTTCGCGTCTTCGTGATGTTGACTTTTTCTCCAGCCCAACCCAGGCTGGGTGAGGTCAATGTGGGTAGCTGGTTTGCAAGTTTCCAGCGAATGGAGGGTAAATGACCAATAGATGTTAAAGAGACGTTAAACCAAATTAAAAAAAAAAAAAATCATGAAAAATTGATCAGAATTGAGTTTACGTCAAATTGGAAGTACAGGTTGCGGCAATTAGTATTTCCCCATTTGAAAGAGCTGGTACATAATACCAAAAGTGAGATATTTGAAAAATTATTTGGTATTCTGTAAGCTTGTGTATTCTAGTTTTTTCCATCTATGCTTTGTAAATAATATCGTCCAAATGACGGCCTAGGCGAGTGATGCAATTTTGGAGTCTTTCACGGAAGTTTTCCATAACTCTCGTCAGCATACCCGCATCAATTTGGATGATTTCTTCCAGAATTGCCTCCTTTAACTCTTCAAGGATCCCAGGGCGATGTTTGAAGACCTCAGCCTCGAGGTAACCCCACAGGAAGAAGTCACAGGGACTCAAATCCGGCGACCTGGGAACATGTCCTGAGGAATCTCACGAGAACGATTGGCTGTATGGGTAGCCCCACAGTTGTGAACCCAACTCAAAAATTGGAACTGTGGAGTGCAAACCATACCTTGTGCGGAACGCACTCTGAGTGGCTATAATGTTTCACTTTTTTTAAAAAACAACTTGACAACGAACGCACGATGCACGCTCGACCAAACCATTGGAACAACTAAAAACTAGATGTCATTTCGTGTTGAATATCACAAACCCCACGCTCCTTCCACTATCACTCTCCTCCCATGATTTTTGAAATATGGGAAAACTAATTGCCGCACCCTGTACAAAGTTAATTCGAAAAGTATCTTCGCGGACGATATTGAATCTATCTTACTTTCTTTCTAACAACTTTTTTTTCTTCTCTGTTTTCTAAATTCTGGTCGAGCCAAAACGACATCTTGCTGCTAGTAAATAAAAAAATAACCACGGAAGCTGGGCTATAAAATATTACCTATTCCGTAAGAGTAATCAATGATTCTGATAACATCTGTGAGTATCTCATCGTGGCATTGATTATTTGCTGTTGCTGATACCTCTCTCGCACGTATTTCATCTAGTCGATATTCTGTATTAACTTTCAATTCATTTTATTGTATTATTATTACCTATACTATCTATTATAAGTAAATATGGTTATAAAGTAACCAACTGGCTATCGAACTGCATCCGGTGACAATCTGTTTCAAATTGTTTTACTATAGATAATGGGCATTATTCTATTATCAACAAACAGAATTTGCTCTAGGGAAGCTTTACGTAATTTGGACATTGCAATTAGGGATGGGATTTTCGACTCACTTACATGAGTCGACTCGACTCGACTTCTCAATATGAGTCGACTCCATGAGTCGACTCTCNAAAAAGGTGATATACCTTATTAACATCAGGATATTTTTTCCGTTTTTGTCCAAAAAAAAATAATATTGAGCAACCGTGGGAAAGTCCCGTTGCTTTTATAGAAGTTTACAAAAATATATATAAAAAAAAAATCAAGTTAGCTCAAAAACGAAGCACTAACTCAAAGTTTCTGGTCATGAAAGTAATTTTATCTGAACAGAAATGTTCCATGTGTTCCGAAAATATCTTCAAATTTTCAAAAAAAGTGTGTCCAAGATAGTTATGGACATATTTGTGACGGGAGGCGTACACGTGTAAAAAAAGATGAAAAATGCGAATAACTCAAAAACAAAGCTTTTATTAAAAAGTTGAAGGGATCATTTTTGGTAGGCATTGGCTTCAGGAATTAGCCCATTAATTATTGTCCTACTTAACTGGGACACCCTGTATATTCAAATTATATACATTTGAGATTTATTCAATTAATTATGCGAAAACAAGGAAACAATATTTGTAGTAAAAGAATATTTTTGAAATGATGTCTGAAAGGCGTTTGGTGAAATCAACATTTTGGTGAAGCCAGGGCTGTACCCAAGATTTATTTCGGGNGGTGGGGGGGGCGAAACATCGACAGCCAAGCCAGGACTAACACCTGAAAATGATTATCATAGAAGGTGATGTTGTTTTTGTTGTTGTTGCTGCTTTGTTATTGTTGTTGTTGATGTTGTGGCTGCTGCTGTTGTTTTTGTTGCCGCTGCTTGNTTGTTATTGTTGTTCTTTTTGTTGTTGTTGTTGTTGTTGTCGCTGCTTGCTGCTGTTGTTGTTATTATTGTTGTTGTTGCTGTTTTTATTATAGGTCACGTGCAAAGTAGAGTATTTTCATTAAAAAAAAATGATTGAAATTACGGGGGCGGTCTGGACTCCCCCAGACCCCTCCCCCTGGATGCGGCCTTTGGCTAGAGCCAGTTGTAGAACATATCTCAGATCTTAAATGAAATCTTCTTGCAGTCAAGTTGAAGATACTCAGAAGCAGTATAGACATTATTCTACTCTACTTGCAAGATTGTCTCTTTGTACAATGAAATAGATAAAGTCACCCCTGGTTGACTATTTACAACCAACCGTAAATAAAAGAAACAAGTGAGCTGTATTTTCCATAGCTTGACTCTTCTGTACACTATCGCCTAATAGATTGTCTCATTGTACAATAAAATAGATAAAGTCACCCCTAGTTGACAGTATGTCTATAAATATAAAAATAAACTTGGTTGATTTACAACCAACCGTAAATAAAAGAAACAAGTAAGCTTTATTTCCCATGGCTTGACTCTTCTGTACACTATCGCCTAATATATTGTCTCTTTGTACAATGAAATAGATAAAGTCACCCCTGGTTGACAGTATGTCTATAAAATATAAAAATAAACTTGGTTGATTTACAACCAACCGTAAATAAAAGAAACAAGTGAGCTGTATTTCCCATGGCTTGACTCTTCTGTATACTATCGCCTAATATGGCAACTCACTCATTCTTCTATCTGAACAATATGCCTTTTTATAGATACACTACTAAAATGAACATCGCACGTTTAGTTCAATTTTATCTCTGAAATAAAGAAATTAGTTTTCTTTTATTATACTGATTTTGTTTGCTATCAGTAGGAATGAGTGACAAGAGTCAGTACTGACATGAGTCAGTATCTTCATCTTACACTAGGAGAAATCAGTAGGAATGAGTGACAAGAGTCAGTAGTGACATGAGTCAGTATCTTCATCATATACTATAAGTGTTATATGTTATACACTTATAGTGGACGAGGTTTCATTTACCTCTCATTCATTTGGATAAGTGTTGTATGTTATACACTTATAGTGGACGAGGTTTCATTTAACTCTCATTCATTTGGATAAGCGTTATATGTTATACAGTTATAGCGGACGAGGTTTCATTTACTTCTCATTAATTTGGATAAGTGTTATATGTTATACACTTACAGTGGACGAGGTTTCATTTAACTCTCATTCATTTGGGTAAGTGTTGTATATGTTATACACTTACAGTGGACGAGGTTTCATTTACTTCTCATTCATTTGGATAAGTGTTATATGTTATACACTTATAGTGGACGAGGTTTCATTTACCTCTCATTCATTTGGATAAGTGTTATATGTTATACACTTATAGTGGACGAATTTTCATTTAACTCTCATTCATTTGGATAAGTGTTGTATGTTATACAGTTATAGTGGACGAGGTTTCATTTACCTCTCATTCATTTGGATAAGTGTTGTATGTTATACAGTTATAGTGGACGAGGTTTCATTTACCTCTCATTCATTTGGATAAGTGTTATATGTTATACACTTATAGTGGACGAGGTTTCATTTACCTCTCATTCATTTGGATAAGTGTTATATATTATACACATATAGTGGACGAGGTTTCATTTACCTCTCATTCATTTGGATAAGTGTTATATGTTATACACTTACAGTGGACGAGGTTTCATTTACCTCTCATTCATTTGGATAAGTGTTATAT
>CM022885.1:36605663-36637089 GCA_012654025.1 Pachypsylla venusta | reverse complement strand
ATTCAGTCTTATTCAAACTTCTCATTTTTTCTTACTTTTCGGTTTCATCGGTCTCACCTATTATGTCAAATCCTGTATCATTCAGATTTATTCAAACTTCTCATTTTTTCTTACTTTTCGGTTTCATCGGTCATACCTGTTATGTCAAATCCTGTATTATTCAGTCTTATTCAAACTTCTCATTTTTTCTTACTTTTCGGTGTAAGGCCAGGTAAAGATAGTTGAAACAACATTACTTACGAAATCATTCACTAGAGGCATCATCGTTTCCGATGATAGCCGAATGTATGAGAATGCAGCTCCAAAGAAGTTGTTGTTTGCTGCTAAAGTTTTTAATTATTATCATATATCTAGTCGTGGAGACTAATACTATTTACTTACCCACGTTAACAATTGAATAATTAATTGGTGGTTTTAACACATTGCGAGCCCAAGCAGCTCGAATAATTTCTAAGGCACGCCCATTTCCTCCCACTAGAAGTATCCCTGGAGAGACATAACCGTGAAATTCTAAGTGCTTAACAGCTTCTAAAAGTGAAGAATTCCAAAAACACTTCAAATTTGCTTCTAAAAATCCCTGAAAATTAAAAAAAGAAATGGATTCGGTCGTTATAATAAATGATAAGTTTCTCCACATAGGTTTACGTCCTTGTGATTTTCTTCTTACTTTTATATAAAAATGACCCAGAATAGTGAAAATATGGCCCAAAAGCATAGGAAATGACATATTTGATCTTTATTTTGGGTTTTGGGTTCCCGTCAGACGATTTTTTGGGCCAAAAAATGTTCAAATTTTCTACACGATTACAATATTTTATCTTCTATAGGAAGAAGTTATGCCCCGGAACCGCTTTCGCATTACTTAAAGGCACTCCTCTTTACAGCCATGCCATTCCAGGAACGAGAAAATTGGATCAGATTTTTTTTACTCCGCGCAGGATTCGAGACCACAACTTCCGGACTAAGTCACATTTGCTTTGTGAAGGTTAATAAGGTTACCTGGATGGCTAGAAGTATTTTGGTCAAAAAGGATTCTCCAGCCATGAGAAAGAACACATAGGTACCCACGAACTTTAAAAATTCAGTCAAAACGCTAATGTGTTTGTGTTGCTGAATGCTATCTCTTTCAAAATGCTAATTTATTGCTGAATGCTATCTCATTCAAAATGCTAATGTGTTGCTGAATGCTATCTCATTCAAAATGCTAGTGTGTTGCTGAATGCTATTTTGATAGCCCATTCAAAACGCTAATGTGTTGCTGAATGCTATTTCATTCAAATTTTCTAAACATCATGTTCAATAAAATTATTTTTGTAAAAAAATTGTGTACATAAATTTTAACTAAATGATAATAATTCAACTGGTCCCGCGCCTCCCTTGGCTTGCCTTCACGGCCCTGGGGAGGGCGCGCCCCCCAGTTTGGATACCTCTTCCCTAGATAGCCTAGAGTAACTTCTCTCAATCTCAAATATGATCTTCTACCCATTGTAAAATAAATGACATACCTGAAAAACTAGATACCCGCTGTCGTACATCCAAAATGGTTGCGTAGCTTTTTGAATGTCCAAATTATTTACATCAATATTTTCAGCATCATCTTGGTTTAATTTGCTGCTGGTATCTGTACTTGAATAAAGTCCAACTTTTTGAAGTTTTAATGCCAAACATTTTTGTAAAATGTACGAACATTTTGTAGCGAGTTTCAAATTTGGACCAGGGCTTCGTGAATTCATGATATCTGGAACAAAAAAAAATAGATACATTTTTTAACCATTCAGGAAGATATAAAGGCTAGGTGGATCAAAAAAGGCATAGTATAGAAGTGAAGTTATAGTATTTTATCTGTCTTATTAGGGCTTGACATATTGTCCTGAATCAACCAAATTAAAAATCATGATATTTTTTGTACAGGGTGTTATTTTGATTTATTATTTTCAATAATGAACATTTGGAATCGTCACGGGGAAAAAAAATTACCCCCCCCCCCCCCCAAAAAAAAAAAATCCATAAAGNTGGGCACTTTTACCACTTAGCGTTGACCGATTTGGATGAAATTTGGAATATAGGTCCCACCTGGGCTCTAATTGTGCCCTGAAACTTTTGGGTACAATTGAATACACCCGTGGCGATTTTTTCGGCTTTTTAGCGGTTTTCAGTATTGCTGTCTGGTAAGAGCCAGATACTTCAAATTTAGTAGGTATATCAAATTTAGGGTCTAATTACGCCCCAGATCGTCATTTGGAATCGTCAATTTTTTTGCCAGAAAAATAAGAAACCCATGTGTCCCTTTGGCAGAGTTTTTTAAATCTACCGTATTTTCGAACTGAGTTTCCTCACATGTTGGATTGCTAAAAAATAATAATAAAAAAATATCTTTTGTTATATCTGCAAAAATAAACAGCAAAAATGCCCAGTTCGGAGATACAGTGAACGGCCCATAGCTCAAATTTCCCGGTTACAAATATCTAGAAGATTAAAAGAAAAAAGAAGCGTACACGCCTTTTCACATCAACTTTACTGCCCATACGGTGATTTGAGATGAAAGAATAATAGAGGGGCCCGTAAATTTTTCCCCCCGGCCCGGATTTTCTGTCTACGGCCCTGAAGGCAGATTGTGTGTGAGCAAGTTAAAACATTTTTTTGAGAAAAATTGATCGACCTGAATGATGTTTTGGAGATAACTCCTAAACGGCTAGGCAATGGTCGGTTTTGATTGTAAGTGCCTTTTATTTTTGCGTATAATAATTTTTTTCCCTTGTGTATTTTAGCGGCGCAAATCTATACTTATAAAACGCAAAGCCCAATTGGTATACTGACTGACTGACTGATAATCAACGTAGCTCCACGATGGCTAAACGTAGAGACTTGAAACTTGACACTCAGGTCCCTTTTAGTATGTAGGTGCGTAATAAGGAAGGAAAAAAACAAAGTTCAAGTGGGAGCAAGTTACCGCCAAAAATGACGCTATTTAACGGGTCTTTTTGCATTTTTTTTCTGGGCAAACTAAAAGAGATAACGAAAAATTACCGAGAATAGACCCCCCAAAATAGTATATAAGACCCCATAAGAAATATAAAATTTGAAAATTTCCGGGTTTTCCCCGATTTATGGACTGTTTCCATCACCAAAAAATCGGAATGGAGAATTATCGCTTCGGGATGAGCGAGAAAGCTGAAATTTGATACAAAAGTTATATCTTTGAGTAAGATATTGAATTTTCTAAATAAGAGTCTGGGGGGGGGTCTGGTTCCACCAAAAATCTAAAATTGAGAAAATTTAATTTTGCGATCTTGAAATTGTTGTTGAATTTTGTAACCGTAGCGAAGCACGGAAAAACAGGTAGTAATAGCATAGAATTAAAGTTAATAATGCAATCTATTTGAACCTCAAAATCAAATTGCCTTAGCACTTAAAATTAGTACGTAAAATGCTTGTAATTCAGTGACATCTATTAAAATCAATGAGTTGACATCAGTTACCACATTTATAAAGCTCGATAATAAAACTATTAAACCTCTGAACTCGCGTAAGGTTAACAGATGTCTAATGTATTTAACACCAAACGAAAGTGTTTATTACAAATAGTGTATGGCAATATAAAAATAATATTAATATGAAATAACTTGTAGAAATGTTGGCTACAAAGTTATTATAGAAATACAAATAACTTAATGAGAAAGTGTTCTGGTATGAAATCAATTAGGGCGGAATGTATTACAATTAACCATTTCTAAAAGGGTCTACGGAAACGAGATTTACCAAAATTTTTATTTGTCTTGACGATTTTCCAAGACAAGACTCTATGTCAAAATTCAACGTGACGTTGTTTTTTATATTAGACAGAAAAACGTTCGTTACGGGAACGTCTCTTCGTTTTATGCATACTGCTCATTATCACCCTGAGTCAGGTCCGTACCAAAGATATTTTTTCGGGGGGGGATGAATGAGATAGCATTCAGCAACACATTAGCGTTTTGAATAAGATATTTAGCAACACGTTAGCGTTTTGAATGATTCAGCATTAGTGTTTTCAATGAGATAGCTTTCAGCAACACATTAGCGTTTTGAATAATATAACATTCAGCAACACCTTAGCGTTTTGAATAAGATAACATTCAGCAAGGAATTAGCGTTTTGAATAAGGTAGCATTTAGCAACACATTAGCGTTTTGAATGATATAGCATTCAGCATTAGCGTTTTCAATGAGATAGCATTCAACAACACATTAGCGTTTTGAATAATATAGCATTCAGCAATACATTAGCGTTTTGAATAAGATAGCATTCAGCATTAGCGTTTTGAATGAGATAGCATTCAGTAACACATTAGCGTTTTGAATAAGATAAAATTCAGCAACACATTAGCGTTTTGAATAAGATAACATTCAGCAACACATTAGCGTTTTGAATTAAGATAGCATTTAGCAAGACATTAGCGTTCTGAATGATATAGCATTCAGCATTAGCGTTTTCAATGAGATAGCATTCAGCAACATACATACCCAATCATAATGTATAATGTAAAGGGAAGGGGGGCGTGAGAGGCTTTCATTTCAAGAAAGGGGGGCGCGGTACCAAAAAGTTTGGGAACCCCTGGTGTAGAGAGAGCTGTGCTGAACATTTGAATATTGTGAAACGCTTATGAGAGTAATTCACAAAACAAATACGTACAGTAGAGCTTCCATACAATAGTAATACTAAAAAAAACTCTGCCAATGTGACAAATGGGTTTATAATTTTTGTGGCAAAAAATAATAAATCCTTTTTGCCCCCCCCCCTTAAAAAATTGAGGGGGGAGCAAAACATTGAAGGGGTTTTCGTGACGATTTCAAGAATGAGATTAACATTCAGCAACACATTAGCTCTTACCATTCTCCTTTTTAAAGCGGAAAAAACCGCCAGCAGTATATTTGATTGAACTCAAATGTTTCAAAGCTAATTGAGACTCCAAATATGACATACATACAAATTTTCAAATCTCTAGCTCTTACCATTCTCCTTTTAGACAGCAATACTGAAAACCGCTAAAAAGCGGCAAAAATCGCCAAGGGTGTATTCGATTACACCCAAATTAGAGCCCAGTTGGTACCTATACACCAAATGTCATCCAAATCGATCAACGCTAAGTGGCAAAAGTGCCCATCACGGCGNCCATCACGGCGTACGGCGCGGCGGACAAACGGATTTTTTTTATTCGATTTTTGGATTCTACGTACCTTAAAACGTATAATATCAAATTTTGAGGTTTTTTTTTCGCGACGATTCCAACGGTTCATTATTGAAAATAATAAACCAAAAATTATTTTTGAATCTATCTAGCGAGTCGATAGACGCGCGCACTTCAAGATAAGCAAAACTATTAAAAACTCTTTAAAGTTATATTCATTACCTTCTGAACACCATATAAAAGAAATCTATGATTTTATAGAAAAAGATAAATAAAATTAAAATCATAAATTAACACTGGACATATTAATAGCGTATGATATATAAAAAATGTATGTAGGTATGTACGCTAATGGGTTAAATGAAAAAAAAAAATTAAAACCATAAAATTATAATGATATTAAACTTGTTTAATGCACTGGAACTTGTGAACATTTGCTGATTGATAGACAAATTCAAGTAATGAGAAAATAAATCATTGCATGTGAAATTTAATACAGCTTGCTGATTGGTTTGCAATATTTTGCTGATGAACACAAGTTGTTGACAATTTTCTCACAATGGAAATATAGGTTAATTTTGGTTTTATTATTTTCAATAATGAACCTTTGGAATCGTCACGAAACAAAAAAATACCCCCTCTCAAAATTTGATATTTTACGTTTCAAGGTACGTAGAATCCATATATCGAATAAAAAAAACCGTTTGTCCGCCGCGCCGTACGCCGTGGTGGGCAATTTTGCCACTTAAAGTTGACCGATTTGGAATCTGGTATGTAGGTTATGTTTGGGGTCTACTTGTGCCTCAATACTTTTGGGTGCAATCGAACATACCTTTGGCGGTTTTTACCGTTTTTTAGCGGTTTTCATTAATCCTGTCTGAAAAGAAAATGGTAAGAGACAGAGGTTTGAAATTTGTTTGTATGTCCAATTTAGGGTCTATTTATGACCCAGAACTTTCGCGGGGGGATGGGTATTTTTTGGGGGAAGGGTATTTTTTCAGCCAGTAAAATAATAAACTCACGTGTCACATTGGCAGAGTTTTTTACTTTTAAACTAATTTATGGAGCATCTGACTTACTTTTCCCAAAATATAATGCAATGATAATAATATAGGTAGAAAATATGATTATTGTCTAAAGCTCCAAACTAATAGTTTCCTGCACTGCAGACTTCACTCACTTAACATGAACACTATTCAGCCCTGGTTGGCCCAATGGGGCCTAAAATCTAATCAGCGAATTCTGTGAATATTTTTTGTGGTATAAAAATAAAGGGTCCTCCAAAAGTAACGCTGGAAATAAGAATCCCACATTTTTTTAAAAAAATTGAGTGAAAATGTATCATTTGCTGTACGCTGTCTAAAGTCCTTGCGATTTTGTTTCTATGCATTTTTTTCCTGTTCCAGGTTAGTGTTAGTGTAATATAGACATGGAAAAATATACCCCAGAACAGATACAGGGTGTCTACCAAGTCGTCAAAGTGAAATTCCCTGACTTTTCCAGGTTTTCCAGTGTACTATTTCAAGATTTTGTCTCCCCCATCTGACTTCAAAAAACACAATATTGGGGCCCAGGGACCCTAAAAACTATACAGCAAATTTCCTTCATACCCTAAACATGTATACCAAAATTTTAGAGGAAAACGATAATAAGCGCCGCAGGCGAAATTTTTCAGGAAAAGCATGTTCACGCATAAAATTGGCCATTGAGATAAAAAAAAAACTCAATTTGAAAAATTCCCTGACTTTTGGCGTTTTTTCCTAAATTCCCTGACTTTTCCCTGACATTTCCAGTCTCCTAAAATTCCCTGACAATTCCAGGTTTTCCAGAATTTCCAGTCTGGTAGACACCCTGAGATAGTTTTAGTAATAAAAACCCACTATACTGTAATGGTTAATGTTTGGCGGGGACTGTGCGGAAACTCAGTACCTACGATTCTTGAACGTCATGAAGCACCAAATGAATCGACTTTCGCAAATTAATCAAGAAATTTGAAGAAACCGGTTCAGTATTGGACGCCAAAAAGCCTGGGCGCCCACGCATCGGTCGAAATGAAGCAAATGTAAAATTTCAAGGCTCGGACAACTGCGAGTATTAGGGCTAGCAGAGGAGGTCATATTCCCGATATTGTATTTCTCTCATAAACCCCACAAAGACTCCTGAAGACAATGATATGCTAATTGTAGCCTTTTTTTAAAAAAATAAAGTCAATTCTAGACAAATTTAAATCCGGCATTACTTTTGGAGCACCCTTTACAAACAAACAAATAAAATAAATATGAACGTGTTAAAATTTCATTAGAAGATATGCAAAAGTAGGCCATACGATGAACAAGTGCGACGACACTTAATGATGATTAGCTTTTATGTTGCTTTGGAAGAGTTTTGTTATTGACAAAGAGTGACCAAGATAAGTTTGACCCATCCCTAAATTTATTTTTATAATTTAGATTATAAAATGCAATTTGTCAATCTAACTTGCAAAATGTTCTCATTTGGCAAATGAATAAGATTAATAAATATATTAGACACTAATGACAGAAATAACCTAAATTGAAGATTTCCTGGAGATGCAAGATTCAACACGTGTTTTCAGATTTTTCAATTCATAAATCATTTTTCTTTACTGTTTAAGCGAGCCCTAGCTACCTTGGGGTCCATTTCCTTAATATAAGCAAAGTTGCCTTTATTTGAGCTCTACTATACGTGGTTTCTTTTTTACATAACCTTTTGAAATACCCTGTATAATGCAATGATAATATAGTTAAAAAATATGATTATTGTATAAACCTCCAAACTAGTAGTTTCGTGAACTGCAGACTTTACTCACTTAACATGAACACTATTCAGCCCTGGTGGCCCAATTGGGGCCTAAAATCTAATCAGCGAATATAATGAATGGTCTATAAGAATTTTTTTGTGGTATAAAAATACAAACAGATAAACAAGGCCGTACCCAGGGGGGGTCCGGGGGGTCCAGACACCCCCGAAATTTCAATCGGTTTTTTTTTTAATGAAAATACCCTACTTTGCAAGTGACCTGTAATACTAAAAAAACAACAACAAACACAACAACAGCAGCAACTACAACAACAACAGTAGCAGCAATGACATCAACAATAACAAAAAAAACAGCAGAAACAACATCAACAACAAAAACACAACAGCAGCAACTACATCAACAACAACAGCAGCAGCAACAACATCAAAAACAGCATAAACAACAAAAACATCATCACCTTCCATGATCATTTTCAGGTGTTATTCCTGGCTTGGCTGTCAATGCTTTGCCCCCCCCCCAAAAAAAAAAAAAAAAATCTTGGACGCGGCCCTGCAGACGAATAAAAGAAATATGGACGTGTTAAAATTGCATTAGCAGATTTCCAAAAGTAGGCCGTACGATAACAAGTGCGACGACACTTAATGATGATTAGCTTTTATCTTGCTTTGTTTTTGTTATTGAGAAAGAGTGACCAAGAATTTTGACCCATCCCTATATTTATTTTTATAAGTAATTTAGATTACACCTTGCAAAATCTTCTCATTTGGCAAATGAATAAGATTAATAAATATATTACACACAAATGACCTAAATTGAAGTTCTTTAACCTAAATTGATGGATTTCCTGGAGATGTAAGATTCAACACGTGTTTTCAGATTTTTCAATACATAAATCATTTTCCTTTACTGTTCAAGTGATTTTTAAGTGCCAAACTTTGGGTGGCCCTAGCTACCTTGGGGTTCATTTCCGTATAGGAGTATATATTAAGCAAAGTGGCCTTTATTTGAGCTCTACTATACGTGCTTTCTTTTTTGCATAACCTTTTGAAATACCCTGTATAATGCAATGATAATATAGGTAGAAAATATGATTATTATCTAAACCTCCAAAGTAATAGTTTCGTTAACTGCAGACTTCACTCACTTAACATGAACACTATTCAGCCCTGGTTGGCCCTATAAGAATTTTTTTGTCCTATAAGATTTTTTATAAAAATACAAACAGACAAACAAGGGCGTACCGGGGGGGTCCCGCCCCCCAAATTTCAATCGTTTTTTCAGGTGTTATAGGTCACTTACCTATAAAACTAAAAAAACAGCAACAATAAAAACAACAGCAGCAGCAACAACAACAACCACTACAACAAAAAAAAAACATCAACAACAACAGCAGCAACAAAAACATCATCACCTTCCATGATCATCATTTTCAGGTGTTAGTCCTGGCTTGGCTGTCAATGCTTTGCCCCCCCCCCCGAAAATAAATCTTNCAAAGTTGCCTTTATTTGAGCTCTACTATACGTGCTTTCTTTTTTGCATAACCTTTTGAAATACCCTGCATAATGCAATGATAATATAGGTAGAAAATATGATTATTGTCTAAACCTCCAAACTAATAGTTTCGTGAACTGCAGACTTCACTCACTTAACATGAACACTATTCAGCCCTGGTTGGCCCTATAAGAATTTTTTTGTTCTATAAGATTTTTTATAAAAATACAAACAGACAAACAAGGTCGTACCGGACCGAAATTTCAATCGTTTTTTTTTCAGGTGTTATAGGTCACTTACCTATAAAACAGCAACAATAAAAACAACAGTAGCAGCAACAACAACAACCACTAAAACAAAAACAACAACAGCAACAACAAAAAAACAACATCAACAACAACAGCAGCAGCAAAAACATCATCACCTTCCATGATCATAATTTTCAGGTGTTAGTCCTGGCTTGGCTGTCAATGCTTCGCCCCCCCGCCCCCGAAAAAAATCTTGGGCACGGCCCTGTAGACGAATAAAAGAAATATGGACGTGTTAAAATTTCATTAGCAGATTTCCAAAAGTAGGCCATACGATGAACAAGTGCGACGACACTTAATGATGATTAGCTTTTATCTTGCTTTGGAGGAGTTTTGTTATTGAGAAAGAGTGACCAAGAATTTTGACCCATCCCTATATTTATTTTTATAAGTAATTTAGATTACTACTTTGCAAAATGTTCTCATTTGGCAAATGAATAAGCTTAATAAATATATTACACACAAATGACAGAAATGACCTAAATATTGAAGTTCTTTAACCTAAAGATAAAAGATAAAGTACATTAGTTTACGTAAGTTGTTCTTATCATTAGAATGAAACTCGTTAAGATGATGAACTCCTTTGATTTAATCAAATAAATCAAAGTTTTTATAATCAGTGGAGTAAATCATATTTCTGGGAGATTTTGTATTCTATTGTTATATCTGATATGCGAGTGTTTGCAAACTTATCAGTAGGGATGGGATTTTCGACTCACTTACATGAGTCGACTCGCTCGACTCGACTCCTCAATATGAGTCGACTCTCGATCTCGACTCTTTTCGAGTGCTAATTTTAAAATCAACTTATTTGATCAGAAAGACATAATAAAACCATTTGACAGAAGTGGTATCTACCAAATTAACGTACCCAACTTCGGTGAATACATTAAAAAGAAATCACAATTAATCGTTATTAGAAGAAAAAAAAACATAATTTTCGTTCAGTAAACAACAAAAAATCGGAAAAATTTAATTTGCTGATTTTATGATTACCAATAATAATAATAATATTATACCTGTATTAGCCAGCAACATCGAAATCAAGCTTCTGTTTTATAATAAGGTTGTAAAACTTTTATGGAGCGGTATCCAGCTCTGAGGCTGTTCCAGTGATTCTAATAGGANTACCCCCAAACACAACCAGACCAAGTAGAAATTTCGAAAAAACTTTTTCAAATTTTCGACCCGCCCAGGAATTGAACCTGGAACCTCCTTGGTGCAAGCCGAGTGTGATGCGCACTCTGCCACGGAGACTAAATCTGGAATATCAAATATAAGAAACAGAAGTTCTATGAAACAAATATCACGGAGTGATACACAAGTGTGGTCTATGGTCTTGGGTTATTATTAGCTATAATTTCAATTTTATAAACTTTGATTTGAGGGTGGCTTCTTGTGATAATGGATCACCAAGACTTCACAATGACTTGACTAGAAATGTATAAGTTCAAGGTTCTCACTATTATTTATTATAAACAGTTATTTATTATAAACGCTATTATTTATTATAAACACTATTATAAACAAGTATTGTAAATTGTAACCCAATTCACCGTTGAAAATAGTTTACCTGCCGAGGAGAGCAAGCAAGCTTCATTAGTTGACGGTTCTAAGCCCATTCAAATACAGAAGGTTTTGTTCTGTACTCTGCTTCAAACCATCCGCAAAATGCAGTTTTTATGGATAATGTGATGAGCAAACGAATATTACCGTACCAGGAAAGAGTACAACTGTATGGAGTAGGCACAGAACAAAAGGTTGTGGCATGGTAGAATTAAGAAAAGCAGCGCCGACCGCAAATAGAATTGGGAAAGGGTGAAGTTAAAGAAGAAGAAGAAGAAATGTTGAAATTAAATTCTTTCAAAATCTCGTGCTGAAAATATTTATATTTCATTATGATTTCTTAAGTTTCCGAGGTTAACCAACATCAGTCAATTCTACTGCCTTCCTGATAATACGCCCTGTCACTGACTAGCAGTAAAAAAAAAGTTAACAAAGTTCAGTCTCGAATGGGTTAATATACTGATGGAAGATCATCATTGAACAAATTTATTTTACTTACTCAACATGTTGTTCCGCATTTTAAAAGTGCCAACGAAACTCTGTTGTGAAACCTGATCTGATCCTTGATCAGAAACAGTAACAGCCCGTCTTAATTTTAATTTTTTTTTTTTTCATTTTTTTTCCGGGTTCTTTTTACGAATGGTATATCAGAAAGCAGGGCCGTAAACAAGATTTTTTTTCGGGGGGGGGGGCCNGGGGGGAGGAGGAGGTCCGAAGCATTGACATCCAAGCCAGGACTAACACCTGAAAATGACTATCATGTTGTTGCTGCTGTTGTTGTTTTTGTTGCTGTTGTTTTTTGTTGTTGCTGCTGTTGTTGTTTTTGTTGATGTTGTTGCTGCTGATGTTGTTTTTGTTGATGTTGTTGTTGTTTTTATTGATGTTGTTTTTGTTGTTGCTGTGTTTTTTTAAAAAAATATTATACGCCACATGCAAAGTAGATTATTTTCATTAAAAAAAACAATTGAAATTTCGGGGGGGGGTCTGGATCCCTGGGTACAGCCTTGTCGGAGTGCACATTAATAGATCTGACGTGTATTTTGGTTTATTATTTTCAATAATGAACCTTTGGAATCGTTATGAAACAAAAAAAATACCCTCCCTCAAAATTTGTTTTCTACTAATATTCGTATATTCGTGAGCTAAATTCCTCTTTGGGGCTATGTAAGCCCCTGCACCTAAGCCTCTTATGGGCTTTTTGTGCTTGGAAATTAGCCTGAAATATTGCTGTCAATGCAGAAATTTCTAAATAAATCAAATCAGAGTTATTGGCTAATATATTGAAATGGTGCTGTTCACATTCTACAAATTTACGATTTGTATTTTATGCTTTATTCGCAAAAAATTTAAACAGGAACTCGGAGCTGATGGAATACATAATCAAAGAAAGTATTTTGAATGAATCAATTCAGATGTCACAAAATGTTGACAAATGAATTTTATGGCTAAGTTTACTGGTAGGTTAGATAAGATATTTTGTGTACACTCTTTCATTCAGTGTTGCCAGATAGGCTTGGCCATTTGGCCCTAGATCGAGTGCAAAAAAGCCCTAGATTTGAAAAAAAAAAACTAGATTTTTTTCAAGCCCTAATTAATTTGATATAGGGTTGGGCTTTGGGATATCGGAACGATTATATCGACTATCCGATATATCGGAACAAAAATATCGGAAAAAATTATAATTCTGTAATTTCTTCCAAAGTTTTTTAAAAATCATGTTGGATAAGCAGCTTAGGTAAGCAATTAAGCGCTCCTAACTTTCAACTTCCAAGTCACGGGTTCGATTTCTGTCGTGTTTTTTTTCTCAAAGGAAAAAAAAAATGTTTACAGAACGGCAGGCTATCTTCCTACCTATCTTTTTTCTCTATATGCTCTATACAAGCATATTTTACTTTGAGATCCAATCTTGCAGGCTGTGTCGTGGGGTAAAAGTCATTAGGGTTGTATAACAAAACGGTGAAAAAGGAGAAATACCCCAACTTTTGCTAATTCCGATTCATCGGATAAAAAACATCGGAAAAAACGTCTGATATATCGATATAAAATTCCCAACCCTAATTTGATAAAAAATTAAATATTATTTCAATGGTCTCTCTGTTACTATTCTATTTTGCTCAAGTAGCAAATATATAAAAAAAAAAAAAAAAAAAAAAAAAACCTAGAAAAAAATCTAGAAATTTAGGGACCTAGATTTGGACTTAGGTCCTCCAAAAATCCCTAGATCTAGGACAGAAATCGCTAATATGGTAACACTGGTTACATTTAACATAATGTCCTCTTATTGATCTCTATCATCTACAAATTGAACCAACTCAATACTTTCTTTGCTTTTTCAGTTAATATTTTTTTTTTAAATATATATTTTGACACAAAATTATAAGAATCAAATTTTAAGGAGAGTTTTTTTTTTTTTTTTTTTTTTTNTTTTTTTTTTTTTTTTTTTTCGTTGTCCATTCCGAAGTGTAATTAAAAAATAAAACTTTACAATAAAGAAGAAGAAGAAGGGTTGAAATCTTTATCACTAATTGTATAATAACATATGAATTTCTAGATTATATGATTTCGAGAAAAAAATTTAGAGATGCACTGCAGTAGGTAGATCAATGAACAACATTTAACACAATCTTCCAAACCATTTTTACTTTCTCTTCCTATAGAAGATAAATATTGTAATCGTGCAGAAAATTTTGACCATTTTTGCCTAAATAATTGTCTGATGGGAACCCAAAACCGAAAAAAAAGTTCAAATATGTCATTACCTATAGCTTTTGCTTTATATTTTCTCTATTTCGGGTCATTTTTGATGTTTGGAAATATTTGGAGCCATGGAGTCCAAAATATTGATACTTTCGACGTTCCACGTGGGACGTACGTACGGAATCCTGTGCAGAGCTCTGTGAGCCAAACCGCTGGTCCGATTTTGATGAAATTTAACACAGGTCATCTATGGGCAAAAAGCCAGACCCATATTTTTCTGCAAATGACGAAGAAAGGATTTGCTTTGAATTGGGCAACAAGTAATCTGTTGAAGCTAGTAGTTGTTTGTTGGATGCAATTGTAACTATAATAAAGCTAGTGCTCCATGGTCTACTGATCTTCACACTATTAAATTATATAGTGCATCAAGTATTTGACGATGAGATAATCAAAATATTTGTTTATAAATTTTATCATTGGTTTATATCTTATTTTATGATTAAATTCTTATAAGTCAGTCACTCGGAGCGTCTGGAATGATGAGAATATTCATTGCACTTAACAGTCTGTATTCATTGCACTTAACAGTCAGGGGACTGCCCAAGGATGTAAAATATACGTGTCCCAGAATAACCGGTCACCTCCGGCTGACTTTTGAACGGCTTGGAAATTTTAGAATACTGTAAAGGGTAAAGGCGTCATGGCCTATCAAATGTAGAGATCCAAGTTCGAATCACGGAATTTACTATTTTTGTCAATAAGTGTCGATTTCTCGAGAAATTTCAATGGAATGGAACATTTTTAAAAAATAAAAGTCTAAATTCTATAAGGACCATATTTCCTTTTCATTATTGAAAAAATAATTCATTGAAATATTGAAAAATAATTGAAAAAATAATTCATTGAAATATTAAACATAATTTATTAAAAAATAATTGAAAAAATAATTCATTGAAATATTGAAAAATATTTTTTAAAAAAATGTTGAAAAATTAATTAATTGAAATATTAAAAAATAATTGAAAAAATGACCCCTCACCTATCCCTCGAGACTTAAAAAAATCGAAGCTGTTCTAAAGTTAACGGAGGGTAACCGGCCATTCTGTGGGCTCTACAATCTCTACATATATGAGCGTCACGGCATGCAATATTAATGTTTTCTAAGTGATTTTCTGCGACTGAGTTATATCCAAGAAAAACTGAAAATAATAGGCCGCGTCAGAAGTCTGTTTTACTGAGCGAATCAGCAAAAGTTTTGATTAAACTAGGGATGGGCTAGTCATCCACGAGTCGAGTCATGAGTCGACTCACTCACGAGTAGCTTTTTTTTGTTGACTGATAAAGATAATGAACGGAGAAATATTTTTCCGGGTGTTTGTTGTTTACTGAAGGAAAATGTTCTTTCATTCTGGTTGTGATGTCTTTTTAATGTATTCACCGAAGTTGGGAACGTTTATTTGGTAGATGCCCCTTTTGTCAATTGGTTTTATTATGTCTTTTTGATCAAAAAAGGTGTTTTTGAAAATTGTCACTCGATAAGAGTCGACTCATATTGGTGAGTCGAGTCGAATCATGTCGACTCACCTACGTGAGTCGAAAATCCTATCCCTAGATTAAACCTTCATGTAGGTTTACAGCGTTGAACGTGTTTCAATCTCAAGATAGGTAAATGTTATTCAGTTCAGAAGAATACAGATACAGTACACTCATAGATATAAACTTCTATGAAAGTGAAATTTCAGCGCTATCTTCTCTTCCTATATATATTTGCTAAACGTTTTTTTAAAACCAAAGTATTATAAGTTCATTGTCGGCGGCAGGTTGGGTTTGTTTTTGTTCATAAATTTGTTTTTAATTGCATTTATTCTTTCTTATTTCAACCGCACATGTTAAGGTTCGCCATATAAAAAGTATTTTTTTTTTTTTACTTTCTACTCATATCTTCTACGCGAAGAGCAATGTTATGTATGGGTATCTTATTTGTATTGAAACAGAATCAGCATTATCATTAAGATATTTCTGGACTAGTCAAATTTTAAGTTTTTTATGATATCTATAAATTATAAAGGGTGTGTGTTTCAATAATTCTCACTATACATAATTTTCGGCACTAAACTATTGAAATATGTATTGATTCCTATTGTACACATCTTCGTCTTGTTATCTTTTCGGATTTGGGCAATCATCACAACAATTGTTCTTGAAAAAACATTCTTCTGGTGTCTTTTTATTTGATATTTTTCTCATGATGATCACCCAGGACTGCACTTGTTGTTTCTCATGAATAATCCAATTTTTCAATTGGATTATTTAGTAATGTATATTTTTCACTCTTATTACTAAACTAGCTGTTTTCGCTCGTGCTTCGCTACGGTCTATAGCTTGGAGCCTTACAGGCATGGCCGTTCCCGTGCTAATAGTATTCTGTGATTTCCCTTTCAAAAATCGGAAGCTAATAGTATTCTATGATTCCCCTTACAAAAATCGGAAAAACGGCCATAACTCGAAAACGGTTGGACCGTTTTTTGCAAACTATGTTCCAAATTAAGGCTTAAAAGGCCACCTAAAACTTTCTCGCTTTAAGTTGATATGTTGTCGTGACAAAATTTAAGATATCGGACCATGACCGGCAATAACAATAATCAAAATACAAATCTAAAATCAATACTAGTACAACTGAAAATGTGACCGAGTCAGAGATGAGATTTCCAACAATAAACAAATCATTTCCCCTCCCGCTCCTTCTCTCAAGTTACGTTATGTGAGAAATAGGCTAGGGGTCCACTTTAGGGGGAGGGGTCCACTTTTGGTACACTTCCTCTACATAAAGTGGCCTTTATTTAAGCTCTAGTATACGTGGTTGTAAGGATTACATGTTTTTAGGGACACCCTGTACATAAAGACGAGATTCGTTCAAACAATAAAAATGTAGGAATGCTCAAAGTTTGTTCCATCGCATGCTAAGCAAGAAAAATATTATATCCAAATAATGAATTACTTGAAACAATTATAACGGGTACATAAAGCACAACTAGAAATCACCGACCTATAAAATAATAATAATATTAAAATTATTTTGATTGAAGAGTTCCGCAGATTATTGTTCTTGCTTTGAATGAATGATTTTAAGTCTGTGAATGTTAAGTACGGAGGACCTTGAGTGATGATAATAAAAATTTGTGTCGCTATTCAAAGTTAAATTGAAGGACATGTAAAAATAATGATTACGTTATGGGACATTTCCAGTTGGCCTATTAGTTAGTTCATTTAAATAATTACTTATTATCAGCCTGGTTCTGTTCTGTTATCAGTAGGTAAGAAATAAAACGTGGTGTGTTGTAAACCTTGCTTTCTTTGTAAGATGTCACGAACACGGGATGTTAAATAGATGGGTTAGTCATCCACGAGTCGACTTACAAGTACCTTTTTTTTTTTTTTTTTTTTTTTTTTTTTTTTTTTTTTTTTTTTTTTTTTTTTTTTTTTTTTTTTNTTTCAGACAAGCATTAGCAAGACCTATACCATCATAGTTCCAGACAAGCATTGGTAAGACCTATACCATCAGAGTTTCAGACAAGCATTAGCAAGACCTATACCATCATAGTTCCAGACAAGCATTGGTAAGACCTATACCATCAGAGTTTCAGACAAGCATTAGCAAGACCTATACCATCATAGTTCCAGACAAGCATTGGTAAGACCTATACCATCAGAGTTTCAGACAAGCATTAGCAAGACCTATACCATCATAGTTCCAGACAAGCATTGGTAAGACCTATACCATCAGAGTTTCAGACAAGCATTAGCAAGACCTATACCATCATAGTTCCAGACAAGCATTGGTAAGACCTATACCATCAGAGTTTCAGACAAGCATTAGCAAGACCTATACCATCATAGTTCCAGACAAGCATTGGTAAGACCTATACCATCAGAGTTTCAGACAAGCATTAGCAAGACCTATACCATCATAGTTCCAGACAAGCATTGGTAAGACCTATACCATCAGAGTTTCAGACAAGCATTAGCAAGACCTATACCATCATAGTTCCAGACAAGCATTGGTAAGACCTATACCATCAGAGTTTCAGACAAGCATTAGCAAGACCTATACCATCATAGTTCCAGACAAGCATTGGTAAGACCTATACCATCAGAGTTTCAGACAAGCATTAGCAAGACCTATACCATCATAGTTCCAGACAAGCATTGGTAAGACCTATACCATCAGAGTTTCAGACAAGCATTAGCAAGACCTATACCATCATAGTTCCAGACAAGCATTGGTAAGACCTATACCATCAGAGTTTCAGACAAGCATTAGCAAGACCTATACCATCATAGTTCCAGACAAGCATTGGTAAGACCTATACCATCAGAGTTTCAGACAAGCATTAGCAAGACCTATACCATCATAGTTCCAGACAAGCATTGGTAAGACCTATACCATCAGAGTTTCAGACAAGCATTAGCAAGACCTATACCATCATAGTTCCAGACAAGCATTGGTAAGACCTATACCATCAGAGTTTCAGACAAGCATTAGCAAGACCTATACCATCATAGTTCCAGACAAGCATTGGTAAGACCTATACCATCAGAGTTTCAGACAAGCATTAGCAAGACCTATACCATCATAGTTCCAGACAAGCATTGGTAAGACCTATACCATCAGAGTTTCAGACAAGCATTAGCAAGACCTATACCATCAGAGTTCCAGGCAAGCATTAGCAAGACCTATACCATCAGAGTTCCAGGCAAGCATTGATAAGACCTATACCATCAGAGTTCCAGATAAGCATTGGTAAGACCTATACCATCAGAGTTTCAGACAAGCATTAGCAAGACCTATACCATCAGAGTTCCAGGCAAGCATTGGTAAGACCTATACCATCAGAGTTTCAGACAAGCATTAGCAAGACCTATACCATCACAGTTTCAGTCACGCATTGGTAAGACCTATACCATCAGAGTTCCAGACAAGCATTAGCAAGACCTATACCATCAGAGTTCCAGACAAGAATTAGCAAGACCTATACCATCGAAGTTCCAGTCAAGCATTGGTAAGACCTATACCATTAGAGTTCCAGACAAGCATTGGGTAGACGTTGTCATGAAAAGGACGACATCTTTATAAATCGGAAATTTTTGGAGAGTTCTAAGTAAATTAATCATTCAATCATCATCTAATTTAAGTCTTCTTATAATTCAGGAAGATACTGATATTTGACCAAGAGTCATAAAATTGATTGGTCTCTGCGAAGAAATATGATAAAATGTTATTTAAAAATTTCTCCGACTTACATCCGGTTCTCAAATAAAATTCAAAGAGGACGATGTTAAGTGTCATCGTCAGGTAAATTAGATAATTTAAAGTATATTTCAAATTATGTTTGAAGAACATTATGCTGAACAAAAAAAAAGAAAGAAAGACGTTGGAAGATGTTTGATGATAGTGTATGTTTTAATTATCATTGGCCTCAGGTAGGAACACTCGTAGGGACCAGACAGATACTATTAATTTTTTTCTGAGCAACTAACCTAACTTAAAATATGATTAATTGAAAGTAGAAGGTTAATTTTCACGATTAAAGGGTGGGAAATACGAGAAAACTCACTTTTAAACGTTTAATTCACAATTTTATTGCTTGAAAATCGACGAAACTTTGAAGAAATCAAATGTTTATTCGGATTATTTTAAAATAAGCAGAGATTTTTTTTCCTTTTTTTTGTGTATTTAAGAGGTAAAATCAATATGATTTATTATTTTTTTTTTCCAAATGGCGCAAGAGTTTTTAGGGAGTGACTTTATGAGAAGAACAGGTTTAATCGAGGCATGGCCGATCAAAACGTTTCCTAACCTCTCTAGGGGGGGGGGCATACATCTTAACGCTTATATTGATAAAATAAACAAACTTGCACTGGACTTTTTTCATGTTGGTACAACTATTTCTGCTTCAGTTCAATATATTCAAATAGTAAAAGAAATACGGAAGAAAAAAGTTTTTTTTTCAAAATAAATTAAAATTAAAGTGAATTAATTAATTTTCCACCCCTAAAACGTTTAAAAAGACTTTTTAAATTATATTAAACCACATTTTAAGTTTGTAACTTGCTCCAAAAAAAATTAATAGTATCTGTCTGGTACCCACTCGTATTGATTTATGTAGGTCTGGCCTATCGGAAACCTCAACTGAAAAGTAATTCATTATATTTATACACATATAAGGTATAAGCACACTCTTATTGATTCGATTTTGCCGCTCATGGCATAAAACTACATACAAAATTTTAAGTCTTTATCACTTGCCGTACTTGAGATATCTTGTTCACAGACAGACAAACAGTCACACGGACCAATGGCTGAAACTCGAGATTTGGGCTCTGGGGACCCTAAAACGTGTTTTAGCATTGAAAACTCGACATCGAAAATTTCAGCCCATTACAATACTTTCCTTTTTATAACATATGAAAAGAATATCTTTTTCGACAATCGATGATCCATCAAATGCGGCCCCCGAAATTTAAATGGGCGCGCATTGTGTATGTTTTATTCAGCATGTGGCAGCATGTTTAATAGTAATTCTACTAAATTAGATATTTTTTCACTTACAAAGTGATCACAAGAAGATATCGCCACCTTTTTTGTCTAGCCCTGTTACCCGGAGTGAGTGTATTTTCGGCCCATATTTAAGAAAAGTGGACAGATCATCTAATAAATTAATTCAAACTTACTCAAATCTATCAACACGGACATTTTGCTAGGTTAGGTTAGGTTATTTTTGGCCCATATTTAAGAAAATTGGACAGATCATCTAATAAATTAATTCAAACTTACTCAAATCTATCAACACGGACATTTTGCTAGGTTAGGTTAGGTTATTTTTGGCCCATATTTAAGAAAAGTGGACAGATCATCTAATAAAGTAATTCAAACTTACTCAAATCTATCAACACGGACATTTTGCTAGGTTAGGTTAGGTTATTTTTGGCCCATATTTAAGAAAAGTGGACAGATCATCTAATAAATTAATTCAAACTTACTCAAATCTATCAACACGGACATTTTGCAAACACCAATTATAAGTACAATGACCAACATTTTTAATTCAACAGGGTGGGCCAAAAATAATAAACCGATTTGTGTTTCTCTTTCATTTTTCAAGTGACAATTAATTTCAATTTTTGAAATTTCTGATCTAAACACTTGTGGAATTTATATAGACAAAGCATGGAACACTTCATTCCTCAGCAACAAGAAATAATTGTGACGATGTTTTTGGTAAAGAATAATCGTTTGTTATGATTTTTGAAATTCGTCTTCATCGCAGACGAATTAAAAGACGATTCAACCTAAAAAGGCAGTCTCAACAGTAAACTTTGACGCATAAAAAAAAAAATTAGAGTCTTGAGTGGAAGGTTACCACTCTTGAGTGGAAGGTTAATGCCTGAGGCATTTTCTACTCAAATTAATGAGAAAATCCTGCCTCTGTCTGGGATTGAATCCACGCTCTCCTGTTTACCAGGTGAGAGTTTAACCACTGAAGTGTTTTGCATACATCGCATTAGCCAAATGCATACAATGCATCAGCCAAATGCATCCAATGCATCAGCCAAATGCATACAATGCATCAGCCAAATGCATACAATGCATCAGCCAAATGCATACAATGCATCAGCCAAATGCATACAATGCATCAGCCAAANAGATTTCCAAAGCAAAAAAGATGAAGGTTCAGATTTCCAAAGCAAAAAAGATGAAGGTTCAGATTTCCAAAGCAAAAAAGATGAAGGTTCAGATTTCCAAAGCAAAAAAGATGAAGGTTCAGATTTCCAAAGCAAAAAAGATGAAGGTTCAGATTTCCAAAGCAAAAAAGATGAAGGTTCAGATTTCCAAAGCAAAAAAGATGAAGGTTCAGATTTCCAAAGCAAAAAAGATGAAGGTTCAGATTTCCAAAGCAAAAAAGATGAAGGTTCAGATTTCCAAAGCAAAAAAGATGAAGGTTCAGATTTCCAAAGCAAAAAAGATGAAGGTTCAGATTTCCAAAGCAAAAAAGATGAAGGTTCAGATTTCCAAAGCAAAAAAGATGAAGGTTCAGATTTCCAAAGCAAAAAAGATGAAGGTTCAGATTTCCAAAGCAAAAAAGATGAAGGTTCAGATTTCCAAAGCAAAAAAGATGAAGGTTCAGATTTCCAAAGCAAAAAAGATGAAGGTTCAGATTTCCAAAGCAAAAAAGATGAAGGTTCAGATTTCCAAAGCAAAAAAGATGAAGGTTCAGATTTCCAAAGCAAAAAAGATGAAGGTTCAGATTTCCAAAGCAAAAAAGATGAAGGTTCAGATTTCCAAAGCAAAAAAGATGAAGGTTCAGATTTCCAAAGCAAAAAAGATGAAGGTTCAGATTTCCAAAGCAAAAAAGATGAAGGTTCAGATTTCCAAAGCAAAAAAGATGAAGGTTCAGATTTCCAAAGCAAAAAAGATGAAGGTTCAGATTTCCAAAGCAAAAAAGATGAAGGTTCAGATTTCCAAAGCAAAAAAGATGAAGGTTCAGATTTCCAAAGCAAAAAAGATGAAGGTTCAGATTTCCAAAGCAAAAAAGATGAAGGTTCAGATTTCCAAAGCAAAAAAGATGAAGGTTCAGATTTCCAAAGCAAAAAAGATGAAGGTTCAGATTTCCAAAGCAAAAAAGATGAAGGTTCAGATTTCCAAAGCAAAAAAGATGAAGGTTCAGATTTCCAAAGCAAAAAAGATGAAGGTTCAGATTTCCAAAGCAAAAAAGATGAAGGTTCAGATTTCCAAAGCAAAAAAGATGAAGGTTCAGATTTCCAAAGCAAAAAAGATGAAGGTTCAGATTTCCAAAGCAAAAAAGATGAAGGTTCAGATTTCCAAAGCAAAAAAGATGAAGGTTCAGATTTCCAAAGCAAAAAAGATGAAGGTTCAGATTTCCAAAGCAAAAAAGATGAAGGTTCAGATTTCCAAAGCAAAAAAGATGAAGGTTCAGATTTCCAAAGCAAAAAAGATGAAGGTTCAGATTTCCAAAGCAAAAAAGATGAAGGTTCAGATTTCCAAAGCAAAAAAGATGAAGGTTCAGATTTCCAAAGCAAAAAAGATGAAGGTTCAGATTTCCAAAGCAAAAAAGATGAAGGTTCAGATTTCCAAAGCAAAAAAGATGAAGGTTCAGATTTCCAAAGCAAAAAAGATGAAGGTTCAGATTTCCAAAGCAAAAAAGATGAAGGTTCAGATTTCCAAAGCAAAAAAGATGAAGGTTCAGATTTCCAAAGCAAAAAAGATGAAGGTTCAGATTTCCAAAGCAAAAAAGATGAAGGTTCAGATTTCCAAAGCAAAAAAGATGAAGGTTCAGATTTCCAAAGCAAAAAAGATGAAGGTTCAGATTTCCAAAGCAAAAAAGATGAAGGTTCAGATTTCCAAAGCAAAAAAGATGAAGGTTCAGATTTCCAAAGCAAAAAAGATGAAGGTTCAGATTTCCAAAGCAAAAAAGATGAAGGTTCAGATTTCCAAAGCAAAAAAGATGAAGGTTCAGATTTCCAAAGCAAAAAAGATGAAGGTTCAATTTTACCCCTGGACTGTCATCTTTATTGCTATTTTTTTTTGTGACCTTTGAGTACAAATCGATTTTTTTAATTTTTTCTACAAGTGCTTATTTCTCAACTCAACAAAAATATATTTTCAATCATATTCTCAAAATATTAGTTAAAAAAAATAAACATTCCAACTGTCATTATATTGCAAATGCGTTTTACAGTTTAAAACGCGATTTTCTCAAAATGAAAAAAAGTGGACATTCATCTTTTTTCCCGTGGACTCTTCAAATTGGGGGGAAAAAAATTGATATTCTACAAAGTAAAGTTATTTCCAGATCTAAGAAAAAGAATTTTCATGATATTATGTAGATTTAAAGATTATGAGTACAAAACAAAACTCAATAGGATAAAAAAAAAAGAATCAAAAATTTAAGTTAATCAAAATTGACCCCTAAAAATGACCAAAGGGACGACAAAAAATTTGTATTTCAAAACAAAAAGAAGTCCCAAAAATTTAAAAAAAAATACAATCAAAAATTTTCAAACAGCGACAAAAAAAAAATCACAATAAAATTCACAAATTCTCGAAGAGGCGAAAAAAAATTAATTAGGAAGGTACTCTAAAATTATTCACTCGTGAAGACTTTTCTAAAAATTCAAAAGGACAACATTATCAATAACTGAAACTTAATCTAACGACCCAACCACTCAAATGTAAAAAAAAATGCAATCCTGTCATCGCCCTTGATAAATCTCTCAGTCTAACTGAAACTTAATCTAAACTCCCAACCACTCAAATGTAATAAAATGCAATCCTGTCATCGCCTTTGATAAATCTCTCAGCCTAACTGAAACTTAATCTAACCTCCCAACCAATCAAATGTAATAAAATGCAATCCTGTCATCGCCCTTGATAAATCTCTCAGCCTAACTGAAACTTAATCTAACCTCCCAACCAATCAAATGTAATAAAATGAAATCCTGTCATCGCCCTTGATAAATCTCTCAGCCTAACTGAAACTTAATCTAACCTCCCAACCACTCAAATGTAATAAAATGCAATCCTGTCATCGCCCTTGATAAATCTCTAAGCCTAACTGCAACTCTCACTGACTTACACTCAATTAAGATCATTTCTCTGTGGATGTGCAAATAAAAGTTTTTCAAGATTGAATAGGATGTCGTTAACTCGCAGATCAATCTAATGAGGACTGAAATATCTAAATAAACACTTTAAGTAAACTTGATTTCAATTATCGTAAGCAAAAGAGATGGGTAAGACCGTTCACTTCAAGGATTCGTTCTGCCATATAAGTTCTTCTTTAAAGTTCCGCTCGCAGCCTTCACTCCCTTATTACTTATTGCTCTCTACGAACTTAGATTTGTGGATTCGTTCTGTCATATAAGTTCTTCTTTAAAGTTCCGCTCGCAGCCTTCACTCCCTTATTACTCCCTACGAACTTAGATTTGTGGGTTCGTTCTGCCATACAAGTTCTTCTTTAAAGTTCCGCTCACAGCCTTCACTCCCTTAATACTCTCTACGAACTTAGATTTGTGGATTTGTTCTGCCATACAAGTTCTTCTTTAAAGTTCCGCTCACAGCCTTCACTCCCTTAATACTCTCTACGAACTTAGATTTGTGGATTCGTTCTGTCATATAAGTTCTTCTTTAAAGTTCCGCTCGCAGCCTTCACTCCCTTATTACTCTCTACGAACTTAGATTTGTGGATTCGTTCTGCCATACAAGTTCTTCTTTAAAGTTCCGCTCACAGCCTTCACTCCCATATAACTTATCTTGAATTTTTTGAATTGATTGATTGTACTTGAAGTTCAGAATGTTTACATTATGTAAATGGAATTCCAAACTTCTAGATTTAATTTGATTCTTTTAATATTAGATTAACAATTCTGATTATAATAATGTACAAAGAAAATACTTCTTTGGGAGTGGTAAACTAAGTAAGTGATCTTATTTAATGAATGGCTCTTTTGGAGAATCGTTCATTTGACGGAATATGTTCCAATAGATCTTTTGTTGAATCATTACTCATTTCTAGTTTGCAATTTCTTATCTAATTAGTAAGCTAGGCTAGACTCGTTCATCATGCCGGACATCCTAACAACATTGAAGAAGAATATTAAACAAAAACAAGAGCTATTTTTGCTCCTGAACTTCCGAAGATAGGTTAGCTCTGTGTTCATACACAGGATGAATAAAAAAAAAGAGCGACTTCTTGCTTAGAGATTTCTATTCATGCTGATTTTGAAAAAAAAAACTTGAATTTTGCACTTTCCGCCGCAATTCTCCACAATAGCTAATTTTGTATTTATAAATTCATATCCACGCATCCGCGGAGCTTTTCACACATCCGCCGCGGCTATACCATTGGACATTAAGGAACAAATTAGATTCCGTTCCGCACTCCTTTTTGTAATTCACTTCTTGTGTTGATGAAATATGTTCATAGGTTTTTGACCCTTTAGAGTCACAGGGTCTTATAATGTGTCTTTTAATGGTATTTTCTGTATAGGAATTGAATTGAAAAATATCAGGGGCAAAACATACAAAAAATGTGATGTTTATCATTTCCAAACTTTGAACGTTCTAACGGAAGAAATAAAAAATATACCACACTTTTCAGGAGATTATTAGGAGTCGCACCATAAATAAATGCGGATGCGCCCTTCTTCAATCATGGTTTCGTATACTTGGCGTCACCAAAACGTAAGTGGACAATAATAATATATTTATTTACGGGGCGAACCCTTGATAATAGATACTAACATGAAACAAACAAAACAAAAAAAAAAATATTAAAAAACAGATATTAAAAAAAATATGTACACGAAACCCTAAAGTTTATACATTACGTTCAAACATATTAGAGCAACCGATAAGATAATTCGTGACAACATTCAAAATAGGAAATTTCTCGAGAGAAAAACTTTTATTTATGGAATCAATACCCTATTCCGTACAAGATGCGACACAAGAAAGATGTATTCGCTATGATTCGTCAGCTTGGCAAACCAACGGTCTTAAGTGCATCGTAATAATAATAATAATAAAATTATTTACGGGGCGAGCCCTTGGTAACAGGTATACAACATACAATAAAATGTAAATAAGTACTAACATGAGACAAAAAAATATTAAAAAACAAATATTAAAATAAAATATTTATACAAAAGCTTGGAACAATCAAAATCATGGATAGGTATGTCTTTTGGGAGCGGTACGGAATTTTCAGCGTGACGCTTGGTGGGGAGAGATCGATATAAATTAACAGCCTAAGAATTTTTCCGTTCTCGACATCACAATTACGGGTACAATCGACGTCGTAATTGATTGTCGACAAAATGGGCACTCGGTCGAAGTGTTTATTTTTTTTGGCATTCGTACGCATGATGTGGCCGCAAGGCGACAGGGCCATGTACTCGTCGCAGCAATTTACATTTGCTCATTGCTGACGATTTTCTACGTTTTATTCCACACAATAAAACCTCATAAATTCTTGTACCACAAAATTCCATTTTAGCTTTAAGCCACGGAATTTTTTTGGACCTTGTTTTCACCGTGGTACGTCGGATATTATCTCGGCGCAACGAATGGAGCTTGTTTTCAATTTGGTCCATATTTTTATGTGTACGGCTATATTCTTTTTCAATTTTTTTTATTTGTACAATTATACTCCGCCAACAGATTCCCGATTTTCGTTAGGCACGTTTTCACAATTTCCAATTCAACTGATGTAATGTCGCCCAAATCTCGGAACAACGCGGACTCGTGATACTCTCCGTCTTCCTCCTCTTCTTCTTCTCCACTTTTTTCTGTAGTAGTTTGGACCTCTCGACACTCTCCGTCCTTCTCCTCTTGTTCATCTTCTCTACTTTCTTCTTCTGTAGTGGACCTTTGGTTCGCACGAAAAGACTGTTTTCTGGGGGGCTGGAAATGCCCACACACAAGCTCAATATCTTCATCTAGCACTATCATACTGTTCATTGTACGTTGTCTACTGTAAGAATAACAAATCAGTAGAAATAGAAAATGAAAGAATAACTAATTCAGTGTTGGCAGAGTCAAAGGTTTCCCGCTGATTTCAGAGGTTTTTGAGGCTGACGAGGAAAAATCAAAGGTTTTATGAATTTGGACTAAAAATCAGGTATTCAAAGGTTTTTTATTTTAATATTTTATAAAAATATTTTATTCGTTTACACACAAAAGTTCGTTGAAATGAACATTTTTCTTTTTTTAATTTTAAACCGATAATAAAATTTGACAATTCAACTTGAACCAATTTCCCCCTACCCATTTTACGCACTGTGTTCACATTGTTGCTGTGTTCACATTGTTAACTTTAACTTTGCAACTTGAATCACTCAAATGTCAACATAAGATCGTATTTTTTCAAAATTTTGAAGTTGGAAATTTGTGAGATTTTGATACCCTATGACCGTATCGAAATTTTGTCTTTTTGGAGTGGGTACTACTTATAAGCCTAAAAGCGGGTCATCCTAAGATGCGCAGCTATGCTTGAAATCCCATGTACCCCTTTTTACTAATTAAAATAAAATAATAGTAGAAATGTACCCCTTTTTACTAATTAAAATAAAATAATAGTAAAAACTATGTTGAAAAAAGGTATTGTTTTTTTTTCACTTACTTAAATAGTGCCGAGTAAAACTGGTACTTGGGAAAATTGGAACAGAAGAAAGAGAGAGAGAAAGGTGGCGAGTATCAAATTATGAAAAGTATATCATTGAGCGTTCACTATTGAAAAAGAATTGGAAATTGTCGATTTCCTTGTTTGGATTTCAAAATCGAAATCCAGGTAGTGGTGCCATTGGAAGTTTAGTACTTTTGCCAGGTAAAAAATGCCAGATGTATGGTATTTTGCCATATAGTGTGATGAGGTGTGTATCATTAACTTACCATCCGGTGGCTTTTGCTTTGAACAAATATGTGTCAGTTGCTCCTTCATATTAATATGATACTTTCACTCGTACATATCAGAGATTTTTAGGCCCGATCCTACTACGACATGTTTTCAGGGAGTTTCATCTAACACTGAGTCAACCTGTGTTAATAGAATACCCAAACCCGAGTGTTTCAAAACTCGGTAGGACCGGACCTAAATGTAAATTCAAAGGTTTTTTGGGTGGAAATCAGCGGGATTTTTTTTTTTTTAAATCATCTGTGGCAACACTGAACTAATTCAAAATCGTTGAGCACTATCACGTTGTCCACTGTCAGAATAGTCTTTTAATCAATTTGCAGATGACCTAACAAAATATCTTGTGTTGATTTTGTTTAAGTTTGTTAAATTAATTCACTCAACTAAGATTTTATAATGATCACTCTTCAGTCTCGGACTTTACAAACAATATGAAATGAGTTGGCCAGAAGTTTGTATCGGAACAATACTTGACATTTGTTTCTTTCTATTTTTGAATGTATCTTCTATTGTTTACTTTCTCATTTTAATTTCAAAACTTATTGACTATGTTAAAGAGTTATTAGCGATATTGGCTTTTAGTCAATTATACAATGTACGCTGTTGACATTTTGTATTCGTGTTTGAGAACAGGTAGCGTTGTCGAAGAAAGTTGCAAATACAATTATACATATGGGTATGACTCCGGGGAGAACCGTAGGGTCCCATAGTTGTGGGATTTTTTTGAGATTTTTGTCGCGTGCGGCGTGACACATCGCGGGAAAAATCCCACCAACTTTTTTTTATTTTTATTTTTTCCACTTCTCTTTTGTTTTGTTTTTAACTTTTTATATTTACTTGTTAGCTTTATTGACATATTTTAAACCCCCTAGACAGGTTAGGAAACGTTTTTACGGCCATGCATTTATTGCTTGAGCAAAAATTTTTTTCCCCAAACGGGAAAAATATTTTGAACGTGGGATTTTTCCCTTGTTCGAGGACCCTAAGGTTCTCCCCTAAGTCGGACCCTTATACATATATTCTATTAGCTCTCAAATTTATCAACTACAAAATAGTTTTAAAAAAAAAAAAAAAGATGTACATTTAATGTTGTCAACATTGATCTAATGCTTTCAACATTGTAAAGCTGTCAACATTAGATCAACGTTGCGTATTTACCTGTGGTTTGAAAATAAGGTCACAATAGATCTAAATAAAGGTCGCCGTGATAATTGCAGTCTCAATAGAGACCTGAAACCAGTGTAATAGAAACCTTTCCGCCATAGCTGGCATATTTACCAAGAGACAGTGGATTTTAGATATTTCCTAGAGCAGGGGTTCGCAAACTTTTTGGTATCGCGCCCCCCTTTCTTGAAATGAAAGCCTCTCACGCCCCCCTTCCCTTTATATTATAAATTATGATTGGGTATGTGTGTTGCTGAATGCTTTCTCATTCAAAACTCTAGTGTGTTGCTGAATGTTATCTCATTCAAAGCGCTAATGTCTTGCTGAATGCTATCTTATTCAAAACGCTAATGTGTTGCTGAATGTTATCTCATTCAAAGCACTAATGCCTTGCTAAATGCTATCTTATAAACGCTAATGTGTTGCTGAATGTTATCTCATTCAAAGCGCTAATGTCTTGCTAAATGCTATCTTATTCAAAACGCTAATGTGTTGCTGAATGTTATCTCATTCAAAGCGCTAATGTATTGCTAAATGCTATCTTATTCAAAACGCTAATGTGTTGCTGAATGTTATCTCATTTAAAACGCTAATGTGTTGCTGAATGCTATCTCATTCAATTTTCTGAAATAAAATTACCTTTGTAAAAAAATTGTGTACATTTATATTTTAACTAAATGATAATAAGTCTCTCGCCCCTTTGGCTTGCCTTCACGCCCCCCCCCCCAGGGGGGGCGCGTCCCCCAGTTTGGGAACCTCTGTCCTAGAGGTTTTAGTGAGGGGGGGCATTCTGGTATTTTTTTTTTCTTCTTATCCTTTCTTATTGCGTACCTTCATGCTAAAAGGAAACTGTGTCTCATAAATCAAGTTTCTAGATTTAGACTGTGAGTCAGCAGTCAGTTTTAATAACAACTGGGCTTTGACTTTTATAAGTGAATCAGCTTATGCAAAATATCAATCCATTTGGGTAACTATAGGAAAAGAACATGATACTGATGTGTTTTGCATAGAATTGTATATTTTACGCTCATTCCATTCCATCAAAAATTCATTTCCGTAAAATATGTGATTGATGAGGTTTTTGAATTAAATAACAATTATGCACAAAAAGTATCCGAAGGAATCAATGCATTTCTTGAAAAATTCGACTTGTTGGGTATTAAATAACAATTATGCACAAAAAGTGTCCGACGGAATCGATGCATTTCTTGAAAAATTCGGCTTGTTGGGTATTAAATAACAAGTATGCATAACAAATGTCCGACGGAATCGATGCATCTCTTGAAAATTCTGCTCGTTGGATATTAAATAACAATTGTGCACAACAAGTTTAGTGTCCGACGGAATCGATGCATTTCTTGAAGAAATCTGTTCGTTGGGTATTAAATAACAATTATGCACAACAAGTGTCCGACGGAATTGATGCATTTCTTGAAAAATTCTGCTCGTTGGGTATTAAATAACAATTATGCACAACAAGTGTCCGACGGAATTGATGCATTTCTTGAAAAATTTTGCTCGTTGGGTATTAAATAACAATTATGCACTACAAGTTTCCGACGGAATCGATGCATTTCTTGAAAAATTCTGCTCGTTGTATATTAAATAACAATTATGCACAACAAGTGTCCGACGGAATCGATGCATTTCTTGAAAAATTCGGCTTGTTGGGTATTAAATAACAAGTATGCATAACAAATGTCCGACGGAATCGATGCATCTCTTGAAAATTCTGCTCGTTGGATATTAAATAACAATT
>CM022885.1:36557680-36598660 GCA_012654025.1 Pachypsylla venusta | reverse complement strand
GATAACAGTCCAAATGATACGACAAGGTTGCCGCAGTTACATTTGATTGTTCACAGTAGGGCTGTTGGATTAGGGACAAAATGCGGCATTTATCGTATTTCGGTGCTTGATGACTTTTTTGCTTCCAAAAATAATTTTATCTAGTGTAAATCTAAGTTGCCCCTTCCGTGCTGCATACTCTTGGGAATTTCTGGGGGGGCAGCTGTCCCGCCCTGCCCCCCCCTTCCTACGCCCATGACGCCAATACTACTCCCAACACGGCCTACCCAACAAACTTGGTATTCAATTCTATTAAATTGTAGATAAAAAACTAATCGCAGACCTACCGAATGTACATACAAAATTTCATTAAAATCGGTTAAGCCGTTTTGGAGGAGTATGGTAAAAAACACTGTGACACGAGAATTTTATCTTCTATACTTATAAAACGTTATATATTATAAAACTATGTCGTACCCGATCATCTTTTTCTTCTTTCAATCTGTTCTATTGTTTCCTGGTCTCTATTGGGTCGTACCCGATCATCTTTTTCTTCTTTCAATCTGTTCTATAGTTCCCTGGTCCCTATTGGGTCGTACCCGATCATCTTTTCCATCTTTCAATCTGTTCTATTGTTCCCTGGTCCCTATTGGGTCGTACCCGATCATCTTTTCCATCTTTCAATCTGTTCTATTGTTCCCTGGTCCCTATTGGGCCGTACCCGATCATCTTTTCCATCTTTCAATCTGTTCTATAGTTCCCTGGTCCCTATTGGGCCGTACCCGATCATCTTTTCCATCTTTCAATCTGTTCTATTGTTCCCTGGTCCCTATATGTAATGTCTGTCAAGACACTTTTGAATTGTTCAATTTCTTGGAGAAAGGTCTGAACCTGAGAAAGGAAACTACGTGCGAATTGAATATGAACATTTTACTTTCATAACATGTCCAGCGAACTGATCAATACCAACTGATTTCTAACAAATTGTACCCATTTGTTAGAAATTGAAATAATTATTGTTAATTGTACCCATATAAAAAAAAGTGTCGTCATTTTGAAATGGGTCATGTTGTTGAAAAGAATAATAATTGTTATAATTGTACCCATATAAAAAACAGTGCCGTCATTTTGAAATGGGTCATGTTGTTGAAAGCGGTTCCGAAGTATAACATTTTTTGTTTGATCTAAAAAAGAGATTTTAGACGCCGAGACTTTTCAAACAGGTAATTGGAGAAGCCCTCACTGGACTGTGAGGGTAAAGGGACTCTTCAGTCTCATCCTCGCAGTATAAATAAGGTATACTAATAAGTAATTGGAGAAGAAAATAATGAACCAAATTGTATTATTTAAAATGTCGATTGTTTTTACCAACCCTACTGTATTCGAGATACGTAATTATAAATGAAATTGCCAAATTATCTATTGTCAGGAGTATTGTCAACTATTTTACCAATTTTTATGTAATTTAGTACGTTCCAAAATATTTTGACTTCGCCAACGTAGGTAGGTAGATATTATTTTGGAAAAGACTATCGTGGCAAAAAAAATACGACCATGTTTATAAGTTGGATTTCGCGAATTTGAAAAAACTCGTCGCCAAAGAATAGAAACCTTAAAATATACCAGTATCTCGGCGATCAGTTGCGGATCCATTGTATGGACCTCGCAAACAAAGGTTGCCATAAAATCCATACTGAAGGCTCGTTTTGTAAGGAACCTCTTCAGCAGGAACCAATATCTCGGCGATCAGTTGCGGATCCATTGTATGGACCTCGCGAAAAAAGGTTGCCATAAAATCCATACTGAAGGCTCGTTTTGTAAGGAACCTCTTCAGCAGGAACCAATATCTCGGCGATCAGTTGCGGATTATTGTATGGACCTCGCAAACAAAGGTTGCCATAAACTCCATACTGAAGGCTCGTTTTGTAAGGAACCTCTTCAGCAGGAACCAATATCTCGGCGATCAGTTGCGGATCCATTGTATGGACCTCGCGAACAAAGGTTGCCATAAAATCCATACTGAAAGCTCGTTTTGTTAGAACCTCTTCAGCAGGAACCAATATCTCGGCGATCAGTTGCGGATCCATTGTATGGACCGAACAAAGGTTGCCATAAAATCCATACTGAAGTCTCGTTTTGTTAGAACCTCTTCAGCAGGAACCAATATCTCGGCGATCAGTTGCGGATCCATTGTATGGACCGAACAAAGGTTGCCATAAAATCCATACTGAAGGCTCGTTTTGTTAGAACCTCTTCAGCAGGAACCAATATCTCGGAGATCAGTTGCGGATCCATTGTATGGACCTCGCAAACCATCAAGGTTGCCATAAAATCTATAGAGAGACTACAGGGAACCTCTTCAGCAGAAAAAATAATTAATATCACCATCACCTCTTCTCACATTACATTGAGTATGAGTTATTGATTGATCACCTCAACTTTACCCCTTGAAGATAAGGAGGGATATGCTAATCAAATTTTTGCCGAGTTGGTCACTCACCAATATATATAGTTGAACACGTATCCTTGAGGATACCAGATCCAAGTATCCCAATAGCAAGGACACTACCCTATAGTAAAAGCCGCTTACAACAGTATGTTGGTGAAGCGGGAAAAGTTCTAAGAAAATTCCCAAGGGCTCACTCAAGAGCGTCAGCAATTGCTACATTTGTCTACGCATCCAGCCAGCATAAATTTAGTGTAGAACTCTCAGGGCCGTAGACAGAAAATCCGGGCCGGGGGGGAAAAATATACGGTCCCCTCTATCATTCTTATTCTAAAATCACCGCATGGGTAGTAATAATAGTAAAAGTAGGCAATACACGTAGTTGATGTGAAAAGGCGTGTACGCTTCTTCTTGGTAACATAGTTCGATTTTGAGATGTTAATGTTAACGAAATATACCAATATTTATGATTGCTGTACAAGCTGAAAGGTCGCTCTATATTTTAAAATCAGTGTCCTGCAATAGCCATTGTCCCATATTAGACCACTATCGCTAAACTTCTGAATTTGTGTGTTAGAATTTTTTTCAAAACTTTTAAGTTGATTTATTTATTATTCTGAAAAAAAACTTGAAAAAATTCATTATGATAATTTTCTCACCGGGCCTCTTAGGAAATTCCGGGCCTGGGGGGATTCCCCCCTCTCGTTGGGCCTGAGAACTGTGGATGCTGATTTTTTTAAAAAAAATATATAAACAAGTCTATCCAGAGCTTTATCTCAATAACGACATTAGCACATACAATGATCAATATGATACGGGTCTCCTCTGTTCTAAGTAACCAAATTGAGCATTCAAATAACTTTTTAAAAATAATCTCCTTTCACACTTCATAAACTAACACACACCACACACAATTATTTATTAACATTTTAGAAAGATGTAGGTAGCGGATAAGTCAACATTCAACTAGAAATATCGCTAGAAATAAATCAACCGGCTAGATAGCAAAAGGAAGTAGCTTTAGGAAGGGGCTAGAAGATAAAGATTGAAAGACTAATGGAACTGGTTGTTCAATCAGAGATACTGGCTAAAATGAAATACATAAATACAATTTTATGAAAATATTCTCTGCATGACAGTTCATATGGAATGAGGGTCATGCATGGTTTATAAGATTCTGCATCTTATCACAATTGTGGCCATATATACATTACCAAGGCCGTACCCAGAAAGGGCCGGGGGTCCAGACCCCCCGAAATTTCAATCGTTTTTTTTTTTAAATGAAAATACTCTACTTTGCACGTGACCTATATTAAAAAAACACAACAACAGCAGCAACAATAATAGCAACAACAACATCAACAACAAAAACAACAGTAGCAACAATGATAGCAACAACAACATCAACAGCAGCAACAACAACATCAACAAAAACAACAACAGCAGCAGTAACAACAAAATCAACAGCAGCAACAACAACATTATCAACAAAAACAACAGCAGCAGCAACAACAACAAAAACAACATCACATGAAAATTTTCAGAAGCAAGACAAATAAAAAACAACAGTACATGTCTATTTATGGTAAAAAAAAAAGTATTCAGGAATTTTACATACATGCAATATAGTGCTTTGTAACTTGTAGTCATAATCTTACCACTACCGGCCATAGCCATATTTTTCAGAGCTCTGGACATATGTCAGGAGGGTTTTTACCTCAGGGTCTTCTGATTTCATTAAGTATATGTAGAACTGTTCACAATCCATCCCACTGAAGTTATACTTTCAGTGAGACGGATTGTGTATATTGTTGTATACTGTATTTTTGTACACAGGTGATTCTAAGAGTTTTTGTGTGAATTTAGACGCAGGACAAACATGCAAAAAAACCGGACATTTCCTGCCAAATCCGGACGTCCGACATGAAGTATCAAATAATTATTCGATTATTATGACTATTAAACGTAAAATGCTATATAGAGCTGAAATGGTTACTGACGTCTACCAGGTTTTTTGTCTTTAATCATAATTTTGTCTTTTAAACGTCTTAATTCCCTGTTTATTTTATTTTTTTATATTTTTTTTATTGTTCCTATTTCACTCTGGAGTTGTTCTGATGATTTCTCCAGAAGGAGAAACATACCAAATATATAATCAACTCTTTTTGTAAGTTTTATAATGTAACCTCATTTTTAGCTGTACAAATTAATTAATGTACAATTCCTGTATTTAGCAGTAAAATTTTCAAATGCAAGTAAATGCAGTTTAGTTTAAGTGAAACGCATTGCTGTTTCAACCGTGCTTCCTTACGATTCTTATATTGCTATTATTATTTTTCAAGAACAATGAAATTTGGGGGGAGTATGGATTTGTGTCCACCTTGTATAGTACAAACTAAAAAAAAAAATAAACGTTTCGACTGGGGCCATAGTGGTACGGCCATTCTAACTTTTTAGTATTTCCTAAATTTTATTTCGCCCTTTCCCGGTTTCGAACTCGTAATGACTGCCCATACCTTTGCAGTAAATGTCGAGAAAGTTTTAAGTGGCCGTTTAGTGCTTATTTTAGGACTAAACGGCCACCTAAAACTTTCTCGCCTTGCGTTGATATGTTTTCGCGACAAAATTTAAGATATCGGACCGTGACTGTCTGATTTTGGTGAATAATTAGTAATTTTGCCGTAACTCAAAAACGGCTTGACATATTTAAGTTCTGATAGTTTTCCTGAGGTCGTAGACTATAATTTTTGGGGGGTCCATTCCCATCAATTTTTCGCTATCTGCTACCTTTTTTTATTTTGATATTGGGACAGTCCCTACCACATACATAGGTACACACAAAGTTCTTATTTAAATACTTAGATTATATTACTTGAGATAGTATCGTGTTTTGAGAAGATTGTAGAGCTTACTAGTTTCGTCCTCTTCTGTACAACATCTATTCATCAAAAGATTATTTTTATAAGACACTAGTTATTCTCAGGAGAGGATGGAAACAGTTAGCTTTGTCTTCAAGTAAAGATAATGTAATTATGTATTAACTGATCATATTGTAAATAATTTAAATAAAAATGCAAATGGAATCTCCCTATCAGAAACTTACCTTGAAACTGTTCACACTCACATTGAAAGAACAATTGATGTCAACGAGGTTCTCAGATGTTATCAAATTCAATATCGTTTAGCTATCTGAAACAAAGAACAAAGGAAATATTATATGTTCATGTCTTGGTCGGTGAACAATTTCAAAAAAGGAACTATCAAGTATCTGTGGACTGTTCCACGAAGCAACTTCTTCTCACTTTGCACTCCTCTCCTCGCACTCCTAAAAAAATGGAGTGAGGAATATTTGCGTTCCACAAAGCTTTTCAAAATATTCCGCATTACAATGCTTACACTGGCCTAATGAGAAGTTGTTTACTTTTTTTTCATCTCGATTTCATTCTCAAAATTTACTGAATTATCTAAAGTGCCGATTTTATTTTTCTTCTAATTTGATTTATTTTTAGAGTGTTCAGTTAAGTTGAGTTTAGTTCCAATATTCAAAATATTCTATATTAATTAATATTCAATAGTTTAATATTAATATATATTATTATTCAAAAGTAACCTGAGGAGTGAAAAAGTTCTTTGCAGAAAAAAAAAAACCCATTTTAATCCTCACTTTGCAATCATAAAAGTTTCATGGAACAGAAAGTAAACAAATCAATGAAATTTACTTGGCATTAGAACTCCACTTTTCACTCCAACTTTGCACTTCTCAAAAACGTTCATGGAACAGAAGTTGAGAAGTTGGAGTGCAAAGTGCAAAGTTGCTTTGTGGAATAGGCCACTGATAAAATTAACTTTTACTCCTGGACAAAAAATCTAAATATTTATCTATGCACACTCATGTATCTTAGAACGACTTGAAATTTTAAGATAACATTAATGGCGTTCTTAATATATTTTTTCAAAGTTTGCCAAAAAAATTGCTAATTTGTCAAATTTCGACCGTAACTTTTGATTTGGAAATAGGAACCCCCAACTTTTCTTTGTATTCAATCTGTTGAAGATACTTTTACATTCCTACTCCTTCTTTTAATGGATCCTTTCTACTCTTTGTCTTTCTCATTCGTTGTTGTAGCATTCTTCTTTCACTAAACATTTTCCAATTTTATTTATAGTCGATGTTACTTTGCTTCATTCTTCTTCATAAAAGGCCACTATCTACAAGTGCCTTCTCTTTTCCCATCTCTTCTTCCTAAAGGTCTCTTCTGCCTTATCTTTCCATCTTAGTTTTGGTACACTCTTTTTTCTTCTTCCCACTATTCCCACGTTCTCCACTTTCTTACTAATACAATTTTCATTGCTCTACTTTGTATATGGACAAACTACTCTCTACAATTGTACTGGTGAAGGAAAAATGATAAGATTTCAAAAGTTTAACCGAGACAGCCATCTCATCAAATGAGCATAAAATCGATAGAATCTCTAATAAAATCACAGGAGTTCTGTGACATTGCATTTCCATTTAAGCGTAAGAAACCGATAGAACCAAGGTTTCCCTTCAAAAGTTCAAAAAACATTTGAATTAAAGTTGGTACACTATACTATGGTAAGGTCTAATTGGCAAGCCTCATAACTTCAATAGAATTTCAAAAAGTAGTTTCCTGGCAAATATGAATAATTAAGTCAGGAGACAGGAAAAATAAAATTTTATAGAAAGTTATATTAGGGCACCAAATGAAAAGTGGCTAATGAATAAAATTATGTTCAATTCTAAAAGTAATAATTTAAATTATTGTAAAATCAGTAACACGTTTTTTTTTTTTTTTTTTTCATTTTCCTAATAACACGAGAAAATACCTAATTTTCATTTCGAAAGAATTTATTTATTTATTATAATACTCTGTTCAATGTTCTTAAAGAAGTGGACAGGTAACATTAATAATAATACAAGGGTAATTAATTAATTTCAAAAAAATAATGTATAGGTATATATGCATTAAAAAACACACAAAAAATACATTATTGCTATATAAAAAAAATAACAACAATGCTATTTTCCTTTCTATGAAGTAACAGAATAAAAATTAATTTATTCACTCACTCAATAAATCCTCTAAGTCTATTATAAAAAGATGGAAAGCTGTTGGTGATGACGCATAGTCTAGGGCATCTGATCTGGTTGTATGCCAGCATGGTTTTTTCAATTGGAGAGAGCGTTTTTTTGCTGTTTGTAGCAATTTTGAAAAGTGTGAATTATCAAGAACAGAAATATTTATGAAGACGGAAACAACCTATCTAATAATCCAGAGGTACACATAAAAGACAGAAGCTACCAACTACCTATTCCCGAGCTATCAAAGAGACGGTGTATGCATGGGCGTAGGAAGGGGGGGGGCAGCAGCCCCCCCCCTACAAATACCCCAGGCCAGATGCTGGCTACGCCCTTGGGTGTATGTGATCTAAAATTTACGAAATATGAAATCATTTAGAGGAAAAGTTTTTTTTTTTTGCCCATTTCATTTTCGAAACTCCTGAACTGATTATTAGGTCCAAATTTGAAAGATAAAATGAATGAGAAGTTAGGGAAGACTATAATAGATATGAATCTATGTAGAGCAATATACTAACAGTGTTCACGTACGGAATTGAAAGCTACTTCAGTATCATAATCTCCACATCACCAGTAAATTCTAGACACCTTTTTTTTAATAAAATAATTAATTTTTTGAATTTGATCTGTATTAGTCAGCATTAATAAGATAACACGAATAGATTTTTTTGACAGACATCAGACAAAAGAATAATTAAAATAGTCGGACGAGAAAGTTTATGTAATTCTATATGTTTGATTGAGATCTAAGTATTATATATTACTTATAGTTCAAATCACATTCATTCTAATAAAAATTAGAATGATTTAGTTTCATTGGATTACATCATGTTTATTGAAGAAAAAAATATTCAGTTTTTTTAAGCTATTTCTAAAGTAGTTTGTGAATTGATTTTTTTGACGGCAGTTATCGAGATGGGTTTGAATGAGTTTTAACGAATGATATGGAGCTTTTTGACGTAAGTTACCGAGATGGGTTTGAATGAGTTTTAACGTATGATATGGAGCTTTTTGATGTAAGTTATCAAGATGGGTTTGAATGAGTTTTAACGAATGATATGGAGCTTTTATGTATTTAAAAAACGAGACTGAATTTTTGGACGTCAGTATCCGAAAAGGTCTCGCAAAAAAATAACAGTATTACATTATTTTTGCGCAACTTTTTGACGGTAGTTATCGAGATGGGTTTGAATGAGTTTTAACGAATGATATGAAGTTTTTTGACGTAAGTTTTCGAGATAGGTTTGAATGAGTTTTAACGAATGATATGAAGTTTTTTGACGTAAGTTTTCGAGATGGGTTTGAGTATTAACAACCATTATTGAGTTTTTGATGTGATTTGTACGTTGTAGCTTGTGTATTAAAGAATAAGATCAAGTTTTTTGACGCAAGTTGCAGAAAAATTGCTCGAATGAAAAAAAAAAAAAAAATATTGAGTATTTTGACGTAAGTTGTCGAGATTGGTTTATGTATTAAAAAACGATAGTGAATTTTTAGACGTCAGTATCCGAAAAGAACTCGCAAAAAAATAACAGTAGGTATCAGGGGCGTACACAAGGGGGGCTGGCCGGCTATAGCCCCCCCCCCCCCAAATTNATCAAATGTGAAACGCGGGTGTATATCATCTAACCCTGTGCTTCTATTTCAATGTCACGCAGAAAACACTTTTTGGGAAAGGTTTACATAACAAAGTGCGGGTTCGCACCCTCGTGATGTTGGCCATTTTTCCGGCCTAAACCAGTCTGTATGAGATCAATGTGGGTAGCTAATTTGCAATTTTCCAGCGAATGGAGGGTGAAACCACCGTCTTGAATGACCAATAGATGTTAAAGAGACGTTAAGTCAAATTAAAAAGAAAATGTGTTGGACATGAGCCACCACTAGTCGTGATATTTAGTAACAATGATTGACCAAATAATAGAAATATTTTAATTATCAAATTTTGCCATGAACCCACAAACCCCTGTAGTTTTAGTTTATGCAATACTATTGTAATGACCACTAGAATGCCAAGATGGTAAGCTTCAGAAGAAGCAATTTTATTATTTATTTGTTCACGACCATCACTGCCATTCAATTAAAAAAAAAAATCATACTTGAGAAAGAAAGAAAGAACGGAACGGAGGCTCTGTGTGAAAGATAAAAATATAATGAGCACGAGTGATTGTCATGCAATGTTTAGAATAAAGGTTGCCCGTGACCGGAAACGCATGCTTGCAAACATACCGATTAGTATGTCTGTGACTGTACGATAGATATCTGAGAGAACAACGTCCAGGAGGTATTTGATGAGGATGTGAACATTATTTAATACCGAATAGAAATGTAGAAGTATGTCTATGACCGTACGATACATATCTGAGAGAACAACGTCCAGGAGGTATTTATTGAGATAAAAAAACAACAACTCAATTTGAAAAATTCCCTGACTTTTGGTGTTTTTTCGGCGTGTTTTCCTAAATTCCCTGACATTTCCAGTCTCCTAAAATTCCCTGACAATTCCAGGATTTCCAGTCTGGTAGACACCCTGATGATGACTTTTTGTTCTTCTAAAAACACCTTTCCACTTCGTAAGTTGGCAAACACCATGGTTATTGGCAGGCGATTGGTTCTACGTACCAATTCTACTTGGGAGTTTTTTGCCGAACAAAGATCGCCTATCTTTGGTTTCGACGACAATATTCCCCTGGCAAGGTTACTCCATATACTGGCACTTAGATATGACATTGAATCATATCTTTAGTAAAAGTAGATCTAGAAGCAACAATAAAAATTTATTGTTCGGAATGCAGATCACAATAAAACCTTTTATTTGAATGTATACCCTAGCAACCTGGAATATAATATCCTGGAGTGATCCTGTTAAGAATGAGGCTCTCTTTGGAACAGCGCGACTATCGTATTTGCCAAGGCATCCAAGTCCATACCAGTCGCCAAAAAGAATCGGAAACGATATTTTTTCCATTACCCATGAAGAAAGCAAGGAGAAGCTACTGCATTATCCGTAAGGATTTTCAACTATCTCATGGCGAGTTGTTGCAAACCAGCCCTATCGCTGTTAACCTATGATGAATACACGCAGGGCCGTAGACAGAAAATCCGGGCCGGGGGGGGTGGCACCTATATTATTCTTTCATCTAAAATCACCGTATGTGCAGTAATAAAAGTAAAAGAAGGCCATTCACTTAGTTGATGTGAAAAGGTGTGTACGCTTCTTCTTGGCAACAAATAATTCAATTATCAGATGTTAATATTTACGAAATATACCAATATTTATGATTGCTGTACAAGCTGAAAGGTCGCACTATATTTTAAAATCAGTGTCCTGCCATTGTCCCATATCAGCCCACTATCGCTAAACTTCTGATTTTGTGTATTTGAATTTTTTTTCAAAACTTTAAGCTAATTCATTTATTATTCAGAGAAAAATATGAAAAATTTCATTATGATAATTTTCTAACCGGGCCTCTTAGGAAATCCCGTGCCTGGGGGATTCCCCCCATTCCCCCCCCCCCAATCATCGGGCCTGATTACTCCGTATAGAATATGTCTGTTGTGGTTTCAAGGAACATATTTATTTGTTCCACCCTGTATGCATACACTAAAAATTGTAAGAATATATTGGCAATTGATTTTTTTTTTTTTTTTTTTTTTTTTTTTTTTTTTTTTTTTTTTTTTTTNTTTTTTTTTTTTTTTTTTTGATTACGATAACAATGTTTTCACTTTTTATAACACCCACACGAACATGGCTGATGCTGATCTTCAGATAATAATCAATATCTTATCTTCGCGTGGTGATTTGATTTTGAATTTTAATCAATGATTGCAGATTATAATCATATAATCAATAACGCCCAGACCCAAAATTTGTATTTTTATGATTTATAGTATACGTACATGTATATACAAATTTGATAAATAATACCGGGTAGTATAATAACGCCCAGTCCCAAAATTTGTATTTTTATGATTTATAGTATACGTACGTGTATATACATAATTAGACATTTTAGACTCTTTAGACAATTTATGGTAGCTTTTATTTGTAGCATTAGACAATCAATGTATTGGTTACATGCATTACCCGCAGTATACCCGCGCCCAAAGTTTGGCTTCAATATCATCCCTTAGAAGGCTTAGAACATACATATTTTTATATACTATGATGGAAAATATTGTTTGTGACAATTAATAAAGGTCTCTTTAAAATAAGTATCATAATTTGATTACTATAAGGTTTTTGCTAAAACGCGGGTACTTTGTACCCCCCCCCCCTTGGCAATGCTAGGGTTAAATTTTAAAATATATTATTTACTTACAAATTTTTGTTTATCTGTTTAACTTTTTGAACCACGAAAACTCACGAACGCCGTGTAAAAAAAAATAAAAATATTTGATCAAATTTTAAATTTCATAAAATGCGCCGGCAAGGTCATTGATTATATTTATAGAATTAGATGATTTTTTGGCCATATTGAACCAATAGGGTCATTATAGAGTCTCAGGACTCTAGTTCAAAGAACTAGTCTACTATTTAATAACTAGCAAATTTATAACCTAAGCCAGCGTCTATGGCAGGTTGAATACACCAGTTCCGAATAGATCACCGAAGTTAAGCAACGTCCAGCGAGGTTGTGCCATGTGGGTGTCCACGTGAGATCGCGCCTTCGTGATGCCGGCCATTTTTCCGGCACAACCCAGGCTGGGTGAGGTCAATGTGGGTAGCTGGTCTGCAAGTTTCCAGCGAATGGAGGGTAAAACCCCTGTCTTGAATGACCAATAGATGTTAAAGAGACGTTAAGCCAAATTAAAAAAAAAAAAGAAAAAAAAAAAACGATGAAATTCCATGGGTTGGCTGAGTTTGAATTTGAACCCTCGTCCCAACGTATTACCTGTCACAACGTATTACCACTACACCATAAACTCATGTGGGTAGCTGCGTAGGGAGGGTGGCCTCGCTCAAAATAAACTCAGATAAAATTGTTCAAAAATGCATTCCTTACATATTTATTTCGATGGAGTTTTTCAATTTATCTTTTTTCCTTATTTCTTCTCAATATTATGTGTATAGTTATTTTAAGTGTACTCGTAAATATTATCGAAGATATTTGTGTAAAACATAAAATAAAGCAGAATAATAAATTTAACAGTGTGGGAAATACAGAAATGTTAATGCTAACATACTCACTCGTACCTGCATAAGAAGAATAGAATTCCAGTCTCTAACAGCAAAACCACAAATCTGTTTTGTGCGTGAAATCATGGCCAAGAATAAAATCTCAACATTATTAAGACTCAGTAAGAACAAATAAATAATCACTTTTTAAAGCATTAATTTGATAAAGCACCTATTCTATTATTGTTTACTAGCTGTTTCGCCCGTGCTTCGCTACTGTTCTTATATTGCTATATTTTTGTTTTTCAAGGACAATGGAAATTCAGGGGGGTGGGTATTNAAGGGGGGGGGGGGGTATTGGTTTGTGTCCACCCTGTATATCGCAACCTTTACAAATAAAAATTTCAACGTTTCACCAGGCGCCTTAGAGGCACGGCCATTCTTACTTTTTCGTATTTTCTATATTTTATTTTACCCGTTCCCGGTTTCGAACTCGTAACTCTGAAATGGCTGGCCATACCTTTGCAGAAACTGTCCTAAAATAAGGACTAAACAGTCACCTAAAACTTTCTCGCTTTGAGTTCATATGTTGTCGCGAGAAAATTTAAGATATCGGACCGTGACTGTCCGATTTTGGAGAAGAAAATAGAAAGTCGTTACTCGAAAACGGTTTGACATATTTTAGTTCTGATAATTTTCTTGGGGTCGTAGACCATGATTTTTTTTTTGGGGGGGGGGTCCATTCCCATCAATTTTTCGATATCTGCAACGGTTTTGGCCTGTGGTATTGTAACAGACAACCTCTCATACATAGGTACAAGGTATATATAGGTACACACAAATTTCGGATTTATATATTAAGATAAAACATAAGATTAATAGTCGAGTGTCAAGGGACTAAAGAGTCCCTGTGTTAAATATCTCATATTCATGAGGATTAAATTAAAGTTACATTTTATTTTATGTTGAACCGCTAATGGGATTAATCAATAGGTCGATTATTAAAATTTCAACAAAAATCAGTGCTATTGGGTGTTGAAATCCATTTTAACCCTAGGATTGCCAAGCTCTATTCAGTTACGTGCATTGCCAAGGGGGGGTACAAAGTACCCGCAAACAAAATAAAGGATAGAATGATTTTTTTATTACAATAAGTCGCTATTACTTTATTAAAAACTACATACATATTTCTATATACTATGATGGAAAATATTGTTTGTGACAAATCCAGACATCCCATGGAGGGTTGTCTGGATTTGAACCCACACCCTTCTGTTTACCAGTCAGGACGTACGATAAAGTTTGGATCTCTTTCCATTCTCTTCTAGATATAATAAAAGTTCTGAATGCTATTTGATTTATTAAATACGTCGCAATAAAATTCTAATCAGAAGATACTTAAAAGATACTACCATGACCTGGTGCTCGAACTTCCGACCCTAGAGATTGTATAATTTTTTTGAACTTTATATTTCAAATGAGATACTATAGCCATTTGATTACCAGCATTGGGTGCTCTATTATTTATAGTAATTTACTTTAGAACATTTGAGGCATGAGCGTTCTGCAACTTTGTTGTTACAATTCGTTGATTTTCTTTGAAGAAATTGGAAAATTTGTAATACCAAATTGAAATAGAACTGAAGAATTGCAAGTTTCATATTTTGATTTTTTTTACTTCCAGTTAACCCTAGGATTGCCAAGGGAGGGGGGGGGTACAAAGTACCCGTGTTTTAGCAAAAAGCTTATAGTAATCAAATTATGATACTTATTTTAATGAGACCTTTAATAGTTGTCACAAACATTATTTTCCATCATAGTGTATAAAAATATGTATGTTCTAAGCCTTCTAAGGAATGCTATTGAAGCCAAACTTTGGGCGTGGGAAATTTATGCCCCCCCCCCCCTTGTACCAATATATTGATTGTCTAAAGCTACAAAGTTCTGGTTCAGAACTAGGGAGGGACTCGTAACCCGGGGGTTCGTGTCCTGGGCAGTACTTTTTAATGCAATGTTTATCGAGGTACGATACCTAATTTATTAAATTAAAACCTGTAGAGCTTACCACAAATACCTTTCATAAGGGTGAGAACCGATTTTAGTCATGACGGATGACAGAATTTTTGACGATTTTTTTATTTACGTATTTCTATTTAGCCTCAGGATTGGGAAACCCCCACTCAATGGGATAAAAGACACAGCGGATCACCATTCATTTGATTTTTTTTAAAAAATTACGTGATTAGGTATAATACAATTTGAGAAACACCGCTCGCTTAAAAAAACTGGGGGGGGCACGTGCCCCCCTTCCCTCCCCTATATTCGCGCATGTACACGAGCCGACTCCAAGTTAAACTAGTTCTGAACAGCCCATTCACAAAATTTCAAGAAACCATCGATGTTGATGATGGTATTATTAATTTCAAGTTGCAATTAACAAACATAAAACTTTCTGGGAATAACGCATCATGAGATATTTTTATGGAAAAGCAACGTTACTTACGACGGAAAGCAATTAGTATCTTCAATCTTGAATGAACGGTAAGTACTTGTACATTAAAACTGACAGACCCGTTCTCATCAGAAAGTGAACAATGTCATCCAAACTTAATACAGGGTGTGCATAATACTTGATAAAGGGTGTGCGTAATACTTGATATCATATATCAACAATGTCATCCAATCTTAATACAGGGTGTGCATAATACTTGATATCATATATCAACAATGTCAACCAATCTTAATACAGGGTGTGCATAATACTTGATATCATATATCAACAATGTCAACCAATCTTAATACAGGGTGTGGATAATACTTGATATCATATATCAACAATGTCATCCAAAGTTAATACAGGGTGTGCGTAATACTTGATATCATATATCAACAATGTCAACCAATCTTAATACAGGGTGTGGATAATACTTGATATCATATATCAACAATGTCAACCAATCTTAATACAGGGTGTGCGTAATACTTGATATCATATATCAACAATGGCAACCAATCTTAATACAGGGTGTGCGTAATACTTGATATCATATATCAACAATGTCAACCAATCTTAATACAGGGTGTGCGTAATACTTGATACCATATATCAACAATGTCAACCAATCTTAATACAGGGTGTGCATAATACTTGATATCATATATCAACAATGTCAACCAATCTTAATACAGGGTGTGCATAATACTTGATATCAAATATCAACAATACTCTTTTCTTACGATGCCCTCAGTTTTTTTACTCAGTTAGGTTTACTCTTTTCATATGATGCTCTTATTTTTTTACTCAGTTACGGTACTCATTTCTTATGATGCCCTCATTGTTTACTCAGTTAGGGTACTCTTTTCTTATGATGCCCTCATTTTTTTACTCAGTTAGGGCACTCATTTCTTATGATGCCCCCATATTTTTCTCAGTTAGGGTACTCTTTTATTATTATGCCCTCATATTTTTCTCAGTTAGGGTACTCTTTTCTTATAATGCCCTCATATTTTTCTCAGTTAGGGTACTCTTTTCTTATAATGCCCTCATTTTTTACTCAGTTAGGGTACACTTTTCTTACAATGCCCTCATTTTTTTACTCAGTTAGGGCACTCATTTCTTATGATGCCCTCATATTTTTCTCAGTTAGGGTACTCTTTTCTTATTATGCCCTCATATTTTTCTCAGTTAGGGTACTCTTTTCTTATGATGCCCTCATTTTTTACTCATTTAGAGTATAAGTCCTCTCGTAAAAATTGTGGTATTAAGTATGACGTTTTAGCTTGTACCGATTCACTTGCTTTCCAAAATTATCAATATATGACGTTTTAGCTTGTACCGATTCACTTGCTTTCCAAAATTTACCATCAGTATATTTCTGTCAGTGAAGATTGATTTTTTTGACTATTATATTACTCTCCGTCTGTGATGTAATTTATTTCTGGACGATGAAATCTTCTAATCAGTAAGGAAGAGCTTTGTTTTGATCATTTGTTCACCCCTAGTCTATCAATCCCCTTTAAAATAATTTCACTGTGGGGTGGATATTTATAGGTTTTTAGTATTTTTCTTTTTTCAAACTGTAAAATGACATTTTGCGACATTGGGACGCCGAAATAACAACGCGTAAGAGAAAATTCAATTTTATTGTCTAGGCTTTCTGTTTCGTAACTTATGGATGTGGGAAAGAATTTTCTCCCAGGGGAGGAATGGCGTGTATTAGAATTGTAACAATAAGTTTAAAGATGTTTTGTTGTTTTAACCCGTGAGTGGTCGCGTTCTGCCGCAGAAAGCAAACGGTCCACTGTAGAGATTTTTTCTCACACTTTGTTTTCCTTTACTGATTTTTTTTTTCAAAGAATTTGTTCAAAATCTTCTTTGATCTATATTTGAAGCGATTTCAGCAAGTTTATTTTCCAATAGTACCCAGTTCGATCCCCTATTTTGGCACTTTTTTTCTTATATTATTTTATGAAATGTTAGAAATGTACCTAAATAATTAATTATTTAGGTCGTTATTATGTTTACATTAATATGTAATTAAAGTAATTAGTTAATAAATGTAATTAAATAAGTTAAATTTTAAACTAAATAAAAAGCCACACAAAAGACGAGAATATTTCGACGAAAAACTTACGACGCGACTGGTCGCGATGTGAGAAAAATTCTCACATCGACTGTCTCAGACAACTTTCCGGCTGCCTCAGGCAACTAAAATGCAATGTATGTCGGCAATTTTTTTGTGAGCACAAAGTAAATCTTATTTTGAACAGCTACTCTGAGAGCCGAAAATTTGGAGCCAATAATTACCAAGTTATTGCGTTTTTGCCGACAGTGTGAGAAAAATTTCCTATAGGAGACCACTCCACGGGTTAAGAACAGGAAAATTAATGTGTCGATGAGTTCGTGCCTGATACCCATCATGACGTACCTGAGCGTGGAGCAACGTTCTGTGAGGTTGGTGTAAGAACACCCTCCTCTTAAAATGAACTATTATACCCATTTGTGGATTCAGGATTGAAAAAATGGTGGAAACAGTTTGATATGAGGTTACTTGGTATGACATTTGGCTGAAAATTTTATGGAACGCGTACCAGGTCGTCCTGGTGCGTAGAACCGGTCATATTGGGAACGTTCTGTGCGTATTGGAGGGTTCACTAAATGAATCGGTACATACGAAAAAAAAAATACCGAAGGCGTAATTTCTTCCAATCCATATATGACTTGCCAACTTTCCATGAGGAAAAGTAAATCATACTTGAGATTGTAAGAAGTTACTTGAGGGTGACATCCTCACGGGCCGAGTCCACCTGAGCTGATGGTGTAAAATAACGCAGAAAGCAACTCTGTAATATCATTATGTTTATAACTCTTATGTTACTGACGTAATTATATTGCAGTGATTGTTATGGTTCTGGGGGCCCATGTCAATTATCAGCCTCCAAGAACGGATGTATGATGACAATTAAAAACATAAGCAGTATACTACAACTTATCTAGAGCTGCTGTCTCATACATCTGGCTACCATCGGACATGATGATGTCACATTGAATGAATGAATAAAAAAAAAAAAATCAATTTATTTGGGTAACACTTTGGAAAATAAGTAGGTTTAGCCATCGTGGAGCTACATTGATTATGAATCAGTATAACAACTGGGCTTATACCAAAATCCTCTTGGATAATGAATGCTAATACCAAGGCTCATTCAAATCGTACAAGTGTCATCATGGAACAAACAAACAGACGTTTAAAGATATAAACTTGGTGTTAAATCTACACCTCACTTCATGCGTTTTAAAAACACAATTTGTTCACACTGCAGAGTTGAAGACCTCAATCAATATAACACCGTGTAATAGCCAGTCATGTGTTAGTACTAACGAGATTGTCTTCACACTGAAGAGTTGAAGACCTCAATCAATATAACACCGAGTAATAGGCAGTCATGTGTTAGTACTAACGGGATTGTCTTCACACTGCAGAGTTGAAGACCTCAATCAATATAACACCGAGTAATAGTCAGTCATGTGTTAGTACTAACGAGATTGTCTTCACACTGCAGAGTTGAAGACCTCAATCAATATAACACCGAGTAATAGTCAGTCAGGTGTTAGTACTAACGAGATTGTCTTCACACTGCTGAGTTGAAGACCTCAATCAATATAACACCGAGTAATAGCCAGTCATGAGTTACTACTAACCAGATTGTCTTCACACTGCTGAGTTGAAGACCTCAATCAATATAACACCGCGTGTAATAGCCAGTCATGTGAGTTAGTACTAACCAGATTGTCTATTTTTTTAATCAGAAACCCCTCTCGAGAGTTCAAAAGGTGTCCATAAATTACAAAACTATTTTAATTACTAGTTTTAATATTTTACAACTTGATAGCAAACAGAAACCTCTACTGAAGTACGCACCAGTAGATTCAAAACTTAATAAATAAAAATGGAACTTGTATTTTTATACCTATGCAATGCATGCATCCTCATCGGACCGAGTGAGTGCCTAATAAGGCGCGTCCAAACTATGCCGCTGAATGCCGACGGCAGAGCCGCTACAATTTGTAGCGGCATTTTGCGGCATGCCGCTGAAAATCGCTCGAGTGTCGGTCTACTTCAAATAAAGCCAATGAGAATAGGAAGTGTTAGACGTGCCAACCGTTGGCATACGATTATGAACGCAACCGTAGCAACAAGTAAGTCCTCCTCGGCGGCAGACATCATTGGTGTGACTGAATGCCAATGCAGATGTGGACTTGTGCCGCAGAATGCCGCTGTCTCAGCCGCCGGCATTCTGCGGCATAGTTTGAACGCGCAATTGTAAACATTTTTCACAGGGATATCGAACGATTTTTTTTTTTTTTAAAAAAAAAAACGCATTATAATCGACAGAGCTGCCTCATTTGTGGTGGCCATTTTAACTGAGTGAGGTCAAAGAACTACTAGAGTTAATAAACTGAGCGTATAATAACCGTTGACATTTTTTAAAGTTTTTAGCCAATCAATTTGTATTTGTTGCTTGGACAGTATATTAACAGTATTGTATGGCGGTGAGGTGGTAAAACGCTCTGACTGATAAACAGTAGGACAGGAGTTCAAATCCAGACAACCCATGGAATTTCATCGTTATGAATTTGCTAGTTATTAAATAGTAGACTACTAGTTGTTGATTTCAAGCAAGCATTTGATAGTGTGCGGTGAAGCAGTGCAGCAATGCAAGATTTAGAAATTCCACCAAAATTAATTAATCTGGCAATGATGACCATACGAAAATAAAAAGCTAAAGTGAAAATTGACAATAAACTAAGTGATGCATTTGAAATCAATACCGGTGTCAAACAAGGCGACAGCCTATCAGCAACCTTGTTTATCATAGCATTACATAAAGTAATAAAAAACATCGATCAAAGAGGCACAATCTTTATTAAATCCACGCAAATATGCGCTTACGCTGATGACGTAGCAATCATTGCCAGAACAAAACAAAGACTGATAGAAGTATATAAAGAAATAGAAGAGAAGGGAAAACAAATGGGATTAATTGTAAATGAAGCCAAAACCGTTTATGTCGACTTCAAAAGAAAGAAGGGAAGTAGAAGATCTGGAGATAGATGGCAAAAAATTCGAAGCAGTTTCACAGTTCAAATATCTTGGTGAGATTGTGAACAACACAGGATCCATAAGTGCTGCTAATAAAGACCGCCTACAGACTATTAATAGAGCATATTTTGTTAATCATGATCTCCTGAAAAGTAAGCTTATATCAAGGAAAACACAAAATAAAAATATATAAAACTCTCATTAGACCTATAATAACACCAGGAAAAAATCAGGAGATTCGAAACAAAAATCATTAGAAGAATTTATGGTGCAATCAAATTAAATGAAACAGAATGGCGAATCAGATCCCATGCAGAAATTAATGAAATTCTTGATGGAGAAGATATCGTGAGATTCATTAAATCTTAAAGACTAAGATGGTTTGGACATGTACACAGAATGGAGGACGACCGTATGCCGAAGAAAATATTGAAAGCCAAGGTATACAACATCAAAAGGCGGGGAAGACCAAGACTCAGATGGCCAGACGTACTTGAAGATCTGAGAAAAATGCGTGCCGGAGGTTGGGGAACAACCGTTAATGACAGATCTGAACGGAGGCGAATCGTTGAGGAGGCCAAGGCTCACCCCGAGCTGTAGTGCCAATTGGTAAGGTAAGGTACTAGTTCTGTGAACTATAGTCCTGAGACTCTATAATGGCCCTATTGGTCCAATATGACCTAAAAATCAGCTATTTTATCCTCATGGAATTTTGGAATGGAATTTTATCCTCATGAATTTCAGATATTTAACACATAATAATAGCACCCAAAAAAAAAACTTGTCATTATACTCTTCAGTCCTTTTTGGGCAGTATAAATAAGGACTAATATTTTTTAGTATTCATGATTACATTCTCTAATCACTGCACTAGTCTTGCACTCGGGAGACCCGTTTTCGAATCCTGACAGGGGCGAAAATTTGCCAGTGTGGTTTGAATGTTTTCGGGGTCACTTAGCCTCGTGAGGACAATGAGGAGCTATGGAGATGCGCATAGCGATCATAGGTGCCAGAATTTTCAATTTGTATTCATTGTATCCATCTATTTTTTCTATTTCTTCTGAGGAGTCAAACTGTGACTTAATCTTTGTCAAAATGACCGTTATGTGAGTCAATGTAAACATGGATTTAATCCTAACGCTCTCGCTCTGATAAATCAAACTGTGACTTAATCTTTGTCAAAATGACCGTTATGTGAGTCAATGTAAACATGGATTTAATCCTAAAGGTCTCGCTCTGATGAGTCAAACTGTGACTTAATCTTTGTCAAAATGACCGGTATGTGATTCAATGTAAATCTAAATGTCGCAGTAAACTTGTAGAATCAGTAATTTTATAAAATTCCTAGGGATTTAGTAAAATCAGGAAAATAGACAAACGCAAGGATTTTCGACAAGTTTACTAAATGCTTTTGGGATTTTATAACCTAACGTGTCGCATCATCCGGATTTTTATAAAATCCCTAAAGCATTTCAGTAAACTTGTCGAAAATCCTTGCATTCGTCTATTTTCCATGATTTTACTAAATCCCTACGAATTTTATAAAATGACTGATTCTACAAGTTTACTGCGACATAAACATGGATTTAATCCTTACGCTCTCGCTCCAAATGATTAATTTTATTACCATCACTTGGGTTTGATTTGATTTTAATTGTTACTATAGAATCTATTAATTTCTTTGTGGTTTTCGGTTAATCAACCTTGACAATTAAAATAGAGGTACCTGATACCAGAATACCTGAAACCATTATTATACCAGGATTTGATTTAATGTTACTAATACATAGAGTTTTCAGTTTTATTGACTATTTGTTATCTTGAAGGTTCTTTGTTTATTTTTCTGTTCTTCATTTCTAATAAGGATTCTAAAACTTCTTTCCGAAATTCAGGATCTTATTTTTGTGGTTAAAATAAGGAGACTCCTATATTATACAGTAAGGATGGGTGTTGGATATCCAATTAGACGATTAATCGAAATTACCGATGTTCTTTGAAATGATCCATTTTTTTATCGATTTCATTAAGTTCGCTTACTCGAAATTATCGATGTTCTTTGAAATGATCCATTATTTTTTATCGATTTCATTAACTTCGATTAACCGAAATTATCGATGTTCTTTGAAATGATCCATTATTTTTTATCGAATTCATTAACTTCGATTAATCGAAATTATCGATGTTCTTTGAAATTATCAACTATTTTTTAACGACTTCATTAAGTTTAATTAATCGAAATTATCGAACTGCGCGGCACAAGATCTATCTAAATACATATCGTCTACATAACCGTACGGTACTAGTTCTACAAACTTGTATCGATTTGTTCAGTTGATCCCACGCGGTTACCGCGCGATCATCTGAACATAGCTTAAAACGAAAATTGAATAAATAAATAAATTTAAAAAAAAATGTTCTCGGCTTCTCACTATAATTTGAAAATAGCTGAGTTTAAGTAATATTAAGTAACGGTCTGAAAACAATTCAGAACGTCACATCTCAATCGCGTCGGTTCGACACTGAATTGGAATTAAAATGTAAACAAAACATGGATACAACAAAATGAGCTAAGTTCTAAACCCCCGGTCCAACATTGAAAAAAAACTATGGGATCGCTCTTTCCTCTTTATCTTTTTATTCAAAAGTTTTTAGACTAACAAAAGTAACAAATGGAGAAACGATGGTTTAACTGAAAGCCACTTGTCATTTGCTTGTAAACAAATGACAGAAGGGTGTCAAGACTTTAATAATTCTACTCTGCCAACTTCTATTGAGACAATAGAAATAAAAAGTGCTTTCTCTATAAAAATTAAATGGAACAAAATTAGCAAATGCTAGTTGTTTTTTCCTTCTTCTGATATCTTAACACTTTCTTTCTATGTACCTATCTCTATTTGATCTATGTACTATTTGATAATATAACATACGTTAATAATGCTTATGTGTGACTGTGAATAGTGGCAGGCATGGGTTCATTTTATCTCTGTACTATTTGATATAACATACGTTAATAATGCTTATGTGTAACTGTGAATAGTGGCAGGCATGGGTTCATTTTATCTCTGTACTATTTGATATAACATACGTTAATAATGCTTATGTGTGACTGTGAATAGTGGCAGGCATGGGTTCATTTTATCTCTGTACTATTTGATAATATAACATACGTTAATAATGCTTATGTGTGACTGTGAATAGTGGCAGGCATGGATTCATTTTATCTCTGTACTATTTGATAATATAACATACGTTAATAATGCTTATGTGTGACTGTGAATAGTGGCAGGCATGGGTTCATTTTATCTCTGTACTATTTGATATAACATACGTTAATAATGCTTATGTGTGACTGTGAATAGTGGCAGGCATGGGTTCATTTTATCTCTGTACTATTTGATATAACATACGTTAATAATGCTTATGTGTGACTGTGAATAGTGGCAGGCATGGGTTCATTTTATCTCTGTACTATTTGATATAACATACGTTAATAATGCTTATGTGTGACTGTGAATAGTGGCAGGCATGGGTTCATTTTATCTCTGTACTATTTGATATAACATACGTTAATAATGCTTATGTGTGACTGTGAATAGTGGCAGGCATGGGTTCATTTTATCTCTGTACTATTTGATATAACATACGTTAATAATGCTTATGTGTGACTGTGAATAGTGGCAGGCATGGGTTCATTTTATCTCTGTACTATTTGATATAACATACGTTAATAATGCTTATGTGTGACTGTGAATAGTGGCAGGCATGGGTTCATTTTATCTCTGTACTATTTGATATAACATACGTTAATAATGCTTATGTGTGACTGTGAATAGTGGCAGGCATGGGTTCATTTTATCTCTGTACTATTTGATATAACATACGTTAATAATGCTTATGTGTGACTGTGAATAGTGGCAGGCATGGGTTCATTTTATCTCTGTACTATTTGATATAACATACGTTAATAATGCTTATGTGTGACTGTGAATAGTGGCAGGCATGGGTTCATTTTATCTCTGTACTATTTGATATAACATACGTTAATAATGCTTATGTGTGACTGTGAATAGTGGCAGGCATGGGTTCATTTTATCTCTGTACTATTTGATATAACATACGTTAATAATGCTTATGTGTGACTGTGAATNCCCCCCCTCCCTCCCGACATGAAAATCTCAGCCTCCCCCCCCCCTAGGCCAGATGCTGGCTACGCCCTTGAATAAGACTGACTTATTGCTTGAAAAACTTGAATAAGACTCACTCGGTTTCTGCTCACAGCCTCTATTAATACTCCCCAATAAGTATCTCGAATCTTCCGGAATAGAATTCTATGATTTCCCTTTCAAAAATCGGAAGCTAATAGTATTCTATGATTCCCCTTACAAAAATCGGAAAAACGGCCATAACTCGAAATCGGTTGGACCGTTTTTTGCGAACTATATTCCATATTAAGGCCACCTAAAACTTTCTCGCTTTGAGTTGATATGTTGTCGCGACAAAATTTAAGATATCGGACCATGGCTAAAGTTGGTCAAAAATCGTAAAATCGTCCGTAACTCGAAAACGGTTCGACATTTTTTAATTCTTATATTTTTCCTGGGGTTTTAGCCTATGGTTTTGGGGGGGTCCATTCTCATCAATTTTTCGATATCTCTTACCGTTTTGGCTAAACAATTAGTGATACATACACACATAACACAGATACACACATTTATCGTTACATTGAGTTTTATTATTATAGATTAGGATTACTGATTTTTATATTGCATTGCAGTGATTGACCTGCTTCTGATTGGCCCATGTTATTTATTACCCCCCGTGGAATAGGTGTAGATATTATAAAAACTTTAAAAGCAAACAAGAACTTATTTTGACTAAAATCGCAAATGATGATTTGATGATGCCACTAATGATTGTTTGAAAACAAATTTATTTATGTCAATTTGTACAGCTACAAATTAACAACGACATATTTCCATGTAAAATTATAAAAATAAAACTGTTTTAGTCAGAAAAAAAACCGTTTTGAGAAGAATACGAGTATAATTGAGTTGGTGAAATTGAAATACTCTGTCAAACATTCTAATTTAACCAACTTGTCCGACTCAACACAGCCGACGATTTTGAAAACAATTTAATTATTGTACTCAACCAAAATTGAATTAGAAATAAGTAGGTAAATAAGTTTCTGGGATTTAAAAGAAAAGTAAAACCATAAATTTAGAAATTTAAACAGCGATATGTTTAAACCAACATACAGAATCTCTGATCTAATTAATAGAAAAATGGAGTTTTGAGTGTAAGACGCGGTTGATATCCGAGGTATAGCACTTAAATAATGTTTAAACCAACATTAACACAGAATCTCTGATCTAATTATTAGAAAAATTAGAGTTTCGAGTGTAAGGCCCGGTTGATATCCGAGGTATAGCACTTAAATAATGTTTAAACCAACATTAACACAGAATCTCTGATCTAATTATTAGAAAAATTAGAGTTTTGAGTGTAAGACCCGGTTGATATCCGAGGTATAGCACTTAAATAATGTTCAAACCAATATTAACACAGAATCTCTGATCTAATTATTAGAAAAGTCGAGTTTCGAGTGTAAGGCGCGGTTGATATCCGAGGTATAGCACTTAAATAATGTTTAAACCAACATTAACACAGAATCTCTTATCTAATTATTAGAAAAAAATAGAGTTTCAAGTGTAAGGCCCGGTTGATATCCGAGGTGTAGCACTTAAATTAATGAGGAATTTGGGGTCGGCGTTGCGTTCCTTGATTCTACCATGCCACAACCTTCTGTTCAATGCCTACTTTCTTTAGCACCTTTCCTTTCACGGTACCCTCGGTTTCTTCTCACAGTATCAATGAGTAGTAACTACAATTTGCTGATGACTATCCATCTTTGGTTTGAAAGGCTGGATGTCCTTCCTAACGCCAAACCTTCTGTATTTACACGGACTTAGGACCGTCATCTAATGAAGCTGGCTTGCTCCCCTCGGTGGCTACATTGTGCTCAATCTGGAGACATGGTAGTCTCCAGATTAAACATGTGTATGTGTATTGTGTAATGGTTATTTATTTTTCCTTGCATATATGCAAATATGTGTGTGGTATTCAATAAGATAAGCAAGAGGCTGTCTGATAGGACAATAATGTTTCCTTGTTCCACACAACAAACACTTATCAAAACCAAAACCTTGAAATTAATTAATCTCTCTCTTCAAAGGTGCCAACATACTAAGAGCCAATCCACTCCTGGTTGCTATACTAACTCCTCTGCGTGTGTGTGTGTAGATCATACAAAATATAATTACAAAGAGACATACATAAGTAGTTGTTATTATTACTTGTAATTTTACACTTGTGTTAGAACACTTGTGCAGTCTGTCAGTGGCTGATATCAACCATGCTAGGTTCATATATACAGTGGTGTAGGTATATATAAACATTCAAAATATAATTACAAAGAGACATACATAAGTAGTTGTTAGTATTACTTGTAATTTTACACTTGTGCAGTCAGCCAGCGGCTGATATATACCACGTTTTTTTTTATATACCAGTTTTTTTTAAGGGGATTCGCAAAATTTTACAAACTGGCCAAGTGTAAAGTCGTTATTACTTTAAGAGAATTGAGACAGAAGAACGTGCAATAATAAATTTAAGTGCGGGATATACAGCAACAACAATAAACATGGCCCCAATAATAGATATCACTACTTTCATAGGCAGAATTTTTTGGAAGAGTGGGAGAAAGTGGCCCTTTTTTCAATGATAATTTTTTTTGTGAGATATCAATACTTTTTGTAAAGATATGTAACTGATTTTTTGGCCGTTTTTTCTTTATTTCTTCTTCTTCTTTTCGATTACACAAGATATCAGAAACCAGGAAATTTCCGTGTAAACCGGAACCAAATGTCCAATAAGATCTAACACCAAAGTATTAATAAAGTAATATATACTACAAAACAATAAAAACAGCAATATTTATAGTGTATCTTCTTCCCTGAATTTATAGCACTAGAGTAAATGTCAAAATTTCAATTTTGACATTTACCGGCTTAATTGAATTTAAGTCTCTCTACCTTCATGCAAGAATTCAGCGTCTTAGCAATTGAAACTAGATTTCGTGCATTTTCTTCCCTGAAAGGGATTGTTTTGGAGCACTGGTAGTAAAGGAGTAAATATATTTATTTTTCCATTTAATTGCGTGTAAATATCATCCTTCATGCAAGATTTCAGCGCCCTACCAGTTTAAACTAGTTTTCGAGCATCTCCTTCCCTAAAGCGGAACCGTTTTGTAGAGCCGGGAGTGAAAGAGTTCAAATATAAATTATTTCCTGCGAAGTTGCTTGTAAATATCTAACTTTATGCAAGATTCCAGTGTTTTATCAGTTAAAATTACATTAAAATACGTTGTATTGTCTTCGCTAAAGCGACACCGTTTTGGAGCACTTACAGTTAAAAAGTTAAAATTTTCGGATTTTTTCCTTTACTTGGATGACCATTGCTAACTTCATGCAAAATTTCAGCGCTTTAGGTATACGAGAAGTGCCTGAAACTTTTGATGATGAGTGAATCAATCAGACAGTCAGTCAATTAGCGAGTATCCAAAAGTGCGAACTTTGAAATTACCTATCTATCTCCTGCCTGGTTAATATTAACTTTTCAAGTTTATCCTGTGGTATTGTACTATACTACGGAATGTATGTTCAAAATGTCAATGACTTTAGAAACGGATATCTGACGGTGTGAAAAACCTGGTGAATTGCTTCGTGTATTAAAGATACACTAGTGCTTTCCGCTCAGATCTATATCAGATTCCATACAAAATATGAAATACAAATTTCCCTATTTCTCCCCGAAAAAATCTGAATTTGGATGACCGGAGCTAAAATTTTATATAAAGTTGTTTGTTATAAATCACATAAAAATAGCATCCTGGAGAAAAATAATGATTTTTCTGGACGAAATCCGATTCCTCTTCAAACGTAGGTACCACCAAAGATACAAAATTGGAAATTAATGCTTAAGATACTTTGCAACATCACTTAATTTTCATTAAAAATGTACAGAATATTCATTGCAATTAGCTAATTAACCCTAACATTGCCAAGGGGGGGGGGGTACAAAGTACCTGCGTTTTAGCAAAAAGCTTATAGTAATCAAATTATTATACTTATTTTAACGGGACCTTTAATAATTGTCACAAACAATATTTTCCATCATAGTATATAAAAATATATATGTTCTAAGTCGTCTAAGGTATGATATTGAAGCCAAACTTTGGGCGCGGGTACTTTATACCATGCATGTAACCAATACATTGATTGTCTAAAGCTACCATTAAAAGCTACCATAAATTGTCTAAAGTGTCTAAAATGTCTAATTATGTACAACATGCAAGAAATAAGTGTGTGTAAACACTGTCAAAAGACATTTGTCTGTGTGGGATGTCAGGAAGGACAAAGTTCTGGTTCAGAATAGATTTCCTAGGGTCTAGCGATTTTTTTTTTACTTCCATTTACATTATTTTACTCCTGGGATTAAATTTTATTTTTATTTAAGATAATAATTGACTTAGTTTATATTTTTTTAGTTTTTAATAAAGAAATACCGACTTATTGTAATAAAAAAATACATTTTTTCCTTTATTTTGTTTGCGGGTACCCCCCCCCCCCTTGCCAATGCACTTAATTGAATAGAGCTTGGCAATCCTAGGGTTAATTTATGCCTATGTCTAGGCACATACTATAATTAAGGACTTACCTCTCTGAGATGTACACGTATGAAGCACCAGATCGTATTTGTCAACTAAAATTTTATTGAAAGAATACATCAATTACATATTGGCACGGGACACGAGTAGGGTTGTTGCGATATTAGTCTTTATGCGATATCCGATATCGATATTTTTCCGGTATCGATATCGCGATATTATCGCAAAGGAAATATCGATATCAGCAATATCGAAAGATATCGGTTCAAATTCCAGTTTAAAAAGTTATGATGTGAAAATTGAAGCTTAATTTAAACTTTGCTACCTTTTAGCTTACTTTACACTACGGATAATTACTTAAAAACCAGCAAATGGAATGCAAAACAATATCTAATAATAAAATAAAAACCATTCTGAATTTGAATATAATCTCTGCAGCTAAAAGAGAAGCTAATGGAATAATTTCCACAATCCTCTGATAAGAAGAACTCCAATAAAAAGAAGAAAATAGAGAAGGAACTGTCAATCCACTTTATACAACACAAAGGATCTGATATGCTCTTGGACCCTTCCTATGACATTCGATATCGATATTGACATTTGACTTCCGATATCCGATATTATCGAATCCCTGATATCGATATAAATATCGGAAATATCAAAAGGAAATATCGATATTTATCGATAGGCGCGAGAGAAAAAGAATAAAACAAAACAGTAGGACCACTGTCAATACTGTCAGTGGTGTGCTCTGATTGATTGCATCATAAAAATCTGTTGATCTTTTGTAGAGGGGAGAAGAAAGAAGGGAGAAATAATACAGAGGGTGTTTAGGAATTCAAAAAAAAAATCGTTTCCGATGATGGTCTGATGTATGGGACGGCAGCTCTAAAGAAGCTATTGCTTGGTGCAAAAGAATTAATTGTCATCATATTTTTGAGGTCAATAATTGGCATGGGCCCCTAGAGCCAGGCCAATTAGAGCAATATAGTAACGTCAGTAACATAATAATATTACAGATTTCAGGAATTTAAATGAAAATTATATCAGAAAAAGATGGTTCCAAATAAGTATTATTGCTATCAATATGGTAATAGATTTTCACGTTTTAAATGAATGTAAATGTACATTTCTTTGTACTATTATGTCACAATGTTTGTGGGCATCATAGCATTACAAGGTTTTTTTTTTTTTTCAACATTCACTCCAATATCACTAAGCCTACCCTACACTTTAACCATTTTTACCTTATAATTTCCTCAGGAGGCTGAGTTACCCCCATACACAACCAGACCAAGTAGAAAATTGGAAAAACATTTATCAAATTTTCGACCCGTCCAGGAATCGAACCCGAAACCTCCTTGGTGCAAGCCGAGTGTGATGCGCACTCTGCCACGGAGACGTCGTTTTGGATAAATACATTGATAAAAAAAACACAATTATTCTTCACAGTGTACAAAATTTCAATTCAATATAAGAAAACTTGAGCACAGTATATTGATCAACATTTGAGGCAGCTGAAAGCTGCTTCGCGTGCTCTTTCCTGAAAATCAAGGGCGTGTGGTAATGCGAAGTTAAAAGTTTCTTACTTTGATATTTACAGGGTGCGGCAATTAGTTTTCCCACATTTGAAAGAGCTGGTAAATAAAAACGACATGAAATATTTGAAAAATTATTTTGTATTCTGTAAGCTTGTGTATTCTAGTATTTTTCCATCTATGTTTTGTAAATAATGTCGTACAAATGACGGCCTTGGCGAGTGATGCACTTTTTGAGTCTTTCACGGAAATTTTCCATGACTCTCGTCAGCATACCAGCATCAATTTGGATGATTACTTCCAGAATTGCCTCCTTTAACTCTTTAAGCGTCCTAGGACGATGTTTGAAGACCTCAGCCTTGAGATAACACCACAGTAAGAAGTCACAGGGACTCAAATCCGGCGACCGGGGAACATGTCCTGCGGAATCTCACGAGAACGATTGGCTGCATGTGTAGCCCCATACAGCCTAAAGCTGATGATGTGGTCCTAAAGTTGTGAACTCAACTCAAAATTGTTTTTCGATCAGGAACTGGATCCGTGGAGTTCAAACCATACCTTATGCAGAACGCCCTCTGAGTGGCTATAATGGTTCACTTTTTTTAAAAAAAACAACTTGACAACGAACGCACGATGCACGCTCGACCAAATCATTGCGACAACTAAAAAGTAGATGTCATATCGTGTTGAATATCACAAACCCCACGCTCCTCCCACTATCACTCCCCTTCCCACGATTTTTTGAAAAGTGGAAATACTAATTGCCACACCCTGTATTTCAATGCAATAGCCCATGCGCTATTGCAGCTATACAACCACAGTAGTGTGGAAGGAAAACAGGTTGGGCTCGGAAGGAAGTTAATAACTATAACGTAAGTGAACGTGGTGCCCCTCAGTAGATAGATTCATGAGCGTAAAATTATTATATATGTACACGGAAATTCAATCAAAATGGAAATTATTAAACAGATGATGTTTTTACCCTACAAGCTACCGGTGACACATATCTTCATACAATTACTTTGAAGCTTTGGATTTCCGTAGAAAAAAAAGGAATCACACTCGAATTACATCACAAATATACCGGATGTGTACAAATACTTGTACCGGTGACACATATCTTCATACAATTACTTTGAAGCTTTGGATTTCTGTAGAAAAAAAAGGAATCCCACTCAAATTACATCACAAATATACCGGGTGTGTACAAATACTTGTACCGGTGACACATATCTTCATACAATTACTTTGAAGCTTTGGATTTCCGTAGAAAAAAAAGGAATCACACTCGAATTACATCACAAATATACCGGATGTACACAAATACTTGTTACTATAATTTTCGATTAAATGTGTGTTTTCATTTGAGACGTTGTTTTTCTTCAGATAAACCATTCTCGAGTAATTTACAAAATACAGTTTTGGCGGCTCTTTTTGGCGTAGAATGACCGCCTAAAATTCCCCGCTGAATTTAACAGGTCGAAAATTCAGTTATACCTAACAACTGCATCAAAAAAATCACATATCGTTTTTTTTAAAAAAAAATTACAGCGTCTATTCTACATTAATGCTGGCTATATTCAGACACCAATGCAGCAATTACTGACGCTCTCAAGGGAACCCCAATGTCTTAGAATTTTGCCCTTATTGTAGGAGATTTGAACATATAAGCCTCTCTACTATTGGGGATCTTGAACAAAATACCACCCGAGGATCTGATCCTATGATCTGGTATTCTAAGGGATACATTTTCTACCAAGTACTGATGATTGACCAAACCCTCGCAAATTTTTTGCACAAATTTGATTTGTGCGTCCTTTGTTCTCGTCTCTAAGGAGTCAAGTTGGATGCGGTCAATCAATAACCCATGCTCAATATAGTGTGGGTAGAGGGGATAAAAGTTATTTTCTTCGTTGAAGAGATTTCTTGGTTTAATGCAGGATGAATTTCTTTCCTTAATGGGCGATATGTTACATGTATTAAATAAGTAAAATCTCAATTCGACCAGCTCTTTGTCTTTTTTTAACCTTCCACTAAAACGTTTCTCATGATTGATATATGAATTCGGTGTAAAATTTAAATATCTATAACTTTTATTGTGGTGTTTATGCGGTATTGAGGCTTTGTTTAGGAAATTGAAAGGTAAAAATGAATATAAAAGTTCATTTTTGTCAAAAGCGGCATTTTACGCCAGAACGGCGCCGCCTGTAGGAGCACTCCTATACATCCTACTGGAAAAATGTGTGAACTGAAATTGCAGGAAATTGAATTGTCGTTTAAATCAATCACTACAACTGTTCGCCTAAAATGCACAGGAAGCGAGTAATTGTGGAAATCCTGGAAAAAGCGGTTTTTTTAGCGGTTTTTTCAAGATGGCGGAGAACGCACAAGGGTTGGGAGGTCGAAAACTTAGATTTTTAAAGAGAAGGTCCATACCTACAAACATATATAAAAATCGAGATTTCCCCAATTTTTACATTCAAAAAATCTCTGACTACTGGGCTATAGCACTAGAATAATGAAAGTAAAAATATATTTTAATTGTTAGAATGAAAATCTCAACTATACCTAATTATTGTAATGTAAATAGGAAATGGCTTCCTCTTTATGAATTGACTCAGCCTCGTGAGAACAAGTGACTGTCTAATGATAAATGAAATAGGAATGTACTGGGTGGCATGTGGAACAAATGAAAGTGGAGTGTTCTACAACTCAGCCTCGTGAGAACAAGTGACTGTCTAATGATAAATGAAATAGGAATATACCTACTGGGTGGCATGTGGAACAAATGAAAGTGGAGTGTTCTACAACTCAGCCTCGTGAGAACAAGTGACTGTCTAATGATAAATGAAATAGGAATATACCTACTGGGTGGCATGTGGAACAAATGAAAGTGGAGTGTTCTACAACTCAGCCTCGTGAGAACAAGTGACTGTCTAATGATAAATGAAATAGGAATATACCTACTGGGTGGCATGTGGAACAAATGAAAGTGGAGTGTTCTACAACTCAGCCTCGTGAGAACAAGTGACTGTCTAATGATAAATGAAATAGGAATATACCTACTGGGTGGCATGTGGAACAAATGAAAGTGGAGTGTTCTACAACTCAGCCTCGTGAGAACAAGTGACTGTCTAATGATAAATGAAATAGGAATATACCTACTGGGTGGCATGTGGAACAAATGAAAGTGGAGTGTTCTACAACTCAGCCTCGTGAGAACAAGTGACTGTCTAATGATAAATGAAATAGGAATATACCTACTGGGTGGCATGTGGAACAAATGAAAGTGGAGTGTTCTACAACTCAGCCTCGTGAGAACAAGTGACTGTCTAATGATAAATGAAATAGGAATATACCTACTGGGTGGCATGTGGAACAAATGAAAGTGGAGTGTTCTACAACTCAGCCTCGTGAGAACAAGTGACTGTCTAATGATAAATGAAATAGGAATATACCTACTGGGTGGCATGTGGAACAAATGAAAGTGGAGTGTTCTACAACTCAGCCTCGTGAGAACAAGTGACTGTCTAATGATAAATGAAATAGGAATATACCTACTGGGTGGCATGTGGAACAAATGAAAGTGGAGTGTTCTACAACTCAGCCTCGTGAGAACAAGTGACTGTCTAATGATAAATGAAATAGGAATATACCTACTGGGTGGCATGTGGAACAAATGAAAGTGGAGTGTTCTACAACTCAGCCTCGTGAGAACAAGTGACTGTCTAATGATAAATGAAATAGGAATATACCTACTGGGTGGCATGTGGAACAAATGAAAGTGGAGTGTTCTACAACTCAGCCTCGTGAGAACAAGTGACTGTCTAATGATAAATGAAATAGGAATATACCTACTGGGTGGCATGTGGAACAAATGAAAGTGGAGTGTTCTACAACTCAGCCTCGTGAGAACAAGTGACTGTCTAATGATAAATGAAATAGGAATATACCTACTGGGTGGCATGTGGAACAAATGAAAGTGGAGTGTTCTACAACTCAGCCTCGTGAGAACAAGTGACTGTCTAATGATAAATGAAATAGGAATATACCTACTGGGTGGCATGTGGAACAAATGAAAGTGGAGTGTTCTACAACTCAGCCTCGTGAGAACAAGTGACTGTCTAATGATAAATGAAATAGGAATATACCTACTGGGTGGCATGTGGAACAAATGAAAGTGGAGTGTTCTACAACTCAGCCTCGTGAGAACAAGTGACTGTCTAATGATAAATGAAATAGGAATATACCTACTGGGTGGCATGTGGAACAAATGAAAGTGGAGTGTTCTACAACTCAGCCTCGTGAGAACAAGTGACTGTCTAATGATAAATGAAATAGGAATATACCTACTGGGTGGCATGTGGAACAAATGAAAGTGGAGTGTTCTACAACTCAGCCTCGTGAGAACAAGTGACTGTCTAATGATAAATGAAATAGGAATATACCTACTGGGTGGCATGTGGAACAAATGAAAGTGGAGTGTTCTACAACTCAGCCTCGTGAGAACAAGTGACTGTCTAATGATAAATGAAATAGGAATATACCTACTGGGTGGCATGTGGAACAAATGAAAGTGGAGTGTTCTACAACTCAGCCTCGTGAGAACAAGTGACTGTCTAATGATAAATGAAATAGGAATATACCTACTGGGTGGCATGTGGAACAAATGAAAGTGGAGTGTTCTACAACTCAGCCTCGTGAGAACAAGTGACTGTCTAATGATAAATGAAATAGGAATATACCTACTGGGTGGCATGTGGAACAAATGAAAGTGGAGTGTTCTACAACTCAGCCTCGTGAGAACAAGTGACTGTCTAATGATAAATGAAATAGGAATATACCTACTGGGTGGCATGTGGAACAAATGAAAGTGGAGTGTTCTACAACTCAGCCTCGTGAGAACAAGTGACTGTCTAATGATAAATGAAATAGGAATATACCTACTGGGTGGCATGTGGAACAAATGAAAGTGGAGTGTTCTACAACTCAGCCTCGTGAGAACAAGTGACTGTCTAATGATAAATGAAATAGNGGGGGGGGGGGGGGTAGAGGGGGTCCCGTTCTGTGAAAGTGCTACGGGCCCCGCGAAAGGTTAATCCGGCCCTGAACAACCTTACTTTTTAAAATTTTAAAAATAAGTATATTTCAATAATTGTATTAAAACGTTTGAAAACAGCAAAAACAGATGAAAAACAAACAGATTCAAATTCATGTGACCAACTGGCCAATTAATTATTAATTTTGCAAAACAATGAAACCGTTTCGAATTTGAAACAATACAGGCTGAAAAAAACAATAAACAGGCCAATCCTTAGAATTATGTTGACAAAGGAAGTACTATATTGACATTGGTAATATATGCTTAATTTCGTTTCCTGTTTTAAAGAACTTTCAAATTAGTTTCAGTTTTTGTGTGTATACTCGTATTTACGTTGCTCAGATAATTTGTTTGTTTTCTATTACCTGTTTCTTAGAAAACTTCTCATATTTTGTTTTTAGATTTCTATAAATGAGAGTCAATGCGTTCCCAGGGGGGGTCCAGGGTCCCCCCCCCGAAATTTCATTATTTTTTTATGCATGACTTACGTAATATTGTAAGGTGTAACTCATCATCATCACCACCAACAACATCATCAACAACAAAAACAACATCACCTGCCATGATCATCATTTTCAGGTGTTAGTCCTGGCATCATCAACAACGATATCAACATCAACAAGAACAACTCATCACATCATCAACAACAAGAACAACAACTACATCATCATTAACAACAAGAATAACAACATCACCTTATCAATCCTTCTCCCCCCCCCCCCCCCCNTCCTCCCCCCCCCCCCGAAAAAAAATATTGGCTACGGCCCTGCTGAGAGGTGACCACAGGATCTTATAATGCCTGTTTGAGAGAGAGAGAGAAAAAAAAATTCATATTAGTGCAGGCGCTGGGTGGACTTGAGTGTGCAAAATCCGAGGACCGCATTCTGGCAATGGATTTGAGTTCAGAATACCTTCCAGATTAACAATCCGGATGTTGCCGGAAGCCATTTTGGTCCAATTTTTTTTATGCCCCTCCCCCATCCGCAGGGGGGCGTGGCGTTTATCTCGAAAATGGTTACTTGTAGGGTACAAAGTACTCCCCGTAAAATTGGAGCCATCTAAATTTCCTACAAGTTTGCTTCTATTCATTTTTTTTTACCCCTCATAGTTTTCGAGATATCTTCCCACCCCCCACCGCATATTTTTGGGAAAATGAAAATTTACCCCATTTTTCGTTAAATTTTGGTCTGTAGCACACTAATACTTCGTTTCACAGCAATAACCCGGGAAAAGAAGTTATAGAGGATTAAATTTGCTTTCAAAAAATATTCCTTTTTACATTTTATTATTAGCCCTTCAAAAAATACAGCCCCTTTTATGGCATTTTAGTGCAAGCCCTGGGTGGACTTGAGTATGCAAAATCCGAGGACCGCATTCTGGAAATGATTTTGAGTTAAAAAATACCTTCCAGATTAACAATCCGGATCTTGCCGGAAGCCATATTGGTCCAATTTTTTTATGCCCCCCCTCCGTAGCGAGTAAGTTGATTGAGCGCATATTATGTACCTATTGTAACGATTATTTTAGTAACAATTATTAGTTTTTCTTAATATACGACTTAATATACGAAAGTAAAAATGGTAAAATAAATACCTAAGGTCATGTTTTTTTTTCGGGATTTGCGGGATTGGAGCTTGCGGATCCTGCAGACTGCAAATCCCGCAAAAAACGCGGGGATCCCGCAAATTGCGGGATACTTTCCTTTTTATAGGATAAGGAAAGTAAAAAAAATCGGACCCGTTGTTATGGAGTATTTTTCTTCTTCTTTTTCTTTCAATTTTCAATATAATGCTTCAAGTCGACTATAATAATATTATTGAGCAATTAATATTTCGCATTTCATTTGAATTGTACAAATGAAGCCAAGTTGATTAATAGACTTTCTCCTTACACATATTATCAAAAACTTTCAGATAGGAACTAAAGTTTGAGTAAATAGATTTCTTTTGAAATAGATTTGTTAAATAATGCATGATGATGATGGATAGAATATAATTAGCTAATTCCGTTAGCGTTAGAGGATATGACTTGAATTATGTGATCTATGTGTGGACTGCGTCATACTGATCTGCATAATTTGGTTCTATTAACAACCTTCGGGCACGGAACCCTGATAAAACACGACCGACTGGTAAATTGTAGGGCGTGAGTTCAAACCCAGCCAACCCGTAAAATATTATCCTCATGAATTTGAGATATTTAGCACATTATAATAGCAAAAAAACTGCCCGTGTCAAAGGGACTCTTCAGTCCTATTCGGGCGGTATAAATAAGGGACTATTATAGGCAGAGTCTATACCTAAACGGATTGTATAACACCTATGAAACGCAAAAATCTTTTAGATTAGCTCCTAGTTAATTTCGTATTATTTGTTCAATAACGGCCGAGTCTATACCTAAACTGATCGTGTAACACCTATGAAACGCAAAAATCTTCTAGATGGCTTCTATTCACTATTCAAGCTGCATTTCAATTCATTAAACATGTTTTCTATAAACAAAGATACCTTTAATTAAAATCTAAAATAAAAAAAAAAAATATTGAATGCGTACTATAAGGTACGTATCTAACTACTGAGTCTCTTATTAATTAAAAATCCCGACGGCTTACTTCAAATATAAAGATTCTTTAACCTTTCCTTATGATCATATATGAAAGTAAAGGTGTACATGGTACATGGATGTTCATATCCGATGGATGACGACATTTTGATATCGAAATGACTTTTATTTTGCGTTTAATTGCAAAAAAAAAAAATTACTTTATTTATGTTTTTATGGTGCTACTCAGAAGATTAATCTAAACTCTAAAGGAGCTAATAATTATATTGATGAAAGGTAATTTTTAACTTCTCAAATTGGACTAGGCAACGAAATAAGAGGGTAAGGAATACGCGAATGCTCAAGAAAGAACGATTTTCTTGAAACGTTCGTGTATGGCTATTGTCAAAATTAGACCTGATTTTCTTGAAAAGTTCATATATGACTATTGTCAAGATTGGACCTGATTTTCTTGAAACGTTCGTGTATGACTCTTGTCAAGATTGGACCTGATTTTCTTGAAACGTTCCTGTATGAATATTGTCAAGATTGGACCTGATTTTCTTGAAACGTTCCTGTATGACTATATAGTCAAGATTGGACCTGATTTTCTTGAAACGTTCGTGTATGACTATTGTCAAGATTGGACCTGATTTTTCGGAAACATTACTGTATGACTAATGTCAAAATTGGACCTGATTTTCTTGAAACGTTCCTGTATGACTAATGTCAAGATTGGACCTGATTTTCTTGAAACGTTCCTGTATGACTATTGCCAAGATTGGACCTGATTTTCTTGAAACGTTCCTGTATGACTATTGTCAGGATTGGACCTGATTTTCTTGAAACGTTCCTGTATGAATATTGTCAAGATTGGACCTGATTTTCTTGAAACGTTCCTCTATGAATATTGTCAAGATTGGAACTAATTTTCTTGAAACGTTCCTGTATGAATATATTGTGAAGATTGGACCTGATTTTCTTGAAACGTTCGTGTATGACTATTGTCAAGATTGGACCTAATTTTCTTGAAACGTTCCTGTATGATATTGTCACGATTGGACCTGATTTTCTTGAAACGTTCTTGTATGACTATTGTCACGATTGGACCTGATTTTCTTGAAACGTTCGAGTATGACTATTGTCAAGATTGGTCAAATTTCTATCTAAATTTGCAAAGTCGATCTGACGAAAATTTAAAGTAATTGGATATTGATAGATATTGGGAAAATCCTACAATACTGCAATGAGCACCAAAGTTGTGATATAATAACACAAAGAAACAGCATATAGGTATTTATATTATATATTTATTTTTATAAAATTCGAGAAATATTCCATCTTTGTCAAATCGTTTTCCTGTCACATCTGTGGATACGATTCCCTCCAAAATAAATGAGAAAATATTTGGTTTATCATCAACGTAAATATACCTGCAAGCCTTCTATGGATTCAAAGAATAATATTTCTTTTGTGTTTTAACAAACAATTCTCTCTCTTTATAGACACACGACACAGTTGTTACATATGAAATGGTTAAACAGAATAAGCTAATCTTGAGGTTAAATTAATCTCATAAGGTTAAAACTTATCTTGAACAAAAATTTTACAAAAAAAAAAAAAAAAATATTTTACAATTATTATTTAAAGTTGGACTTCCGCTCCCTTTGGCGTCGTCTCATTATCAATATGCAATGTATCTATCAGATTGGAGAAAATAAAGTACAGTACATGTGGATATTGTGGATATGTATGACAAGATAGTGAATAAGGCAGGGCGTAAGCTGAGACTCAAGCGGCGCAGCTCACGCAAGCCACGTTTTGCGTCGCAAAGACATAGCACACGGCACACGCATGACTTTTTTACAAGTACAATATTCACTGGCCCTAAAAGAACTGATAGGAACAATTTTACCATTAAAACAGTTCAGTGCGTACATTTTCTTACAATCCCTTATCAGTTATATGGTTTTATGTTTTCAAATTACTTGAAACCTCCCATATCAGAATCTTGTATCTGAACATTATCCCTGGCAGTCAAAAAATGTATCTCAGATAGCAGAATAAACATTTTTCATGATGAATGTACCATTGGACATACAAAAGTTGACATGATAGGTACCCAAACACTGAAGAGATATCTTATTACAATCAAACGTTCATTAAACGACAATCTTGGATCCCTGGTTGCGTGGCGTGTGTCGTCAAATCTGTGTCTGTACTACAAACTGTGACATGCCGGCACACGAGTGTGCTAGACACAAACACGCATGCGTCTCAGCTTACGCAGTGCCGTTAGGATGTTTGGAAATATGGCGACACAATTTTCTGCCATGTGTTGTGTTGCGTGCGCTGCGCCGCTTGCGTCTCAGCTTACGCCCTGTCTAAATGTGTTATGTTACATCTATATCTATCTATAATAATAAAACTCAATGTAACGATAAATATATGTGTATACATAAATATATATGTGTGTGTGTATGTACCACTAATTGTTTAGCCAAAACGGTAAGAGATATCGAAAAATTGATGAGAATGGACCCCCCCAAAACCATAGACAAAATATCACCCCAGGAAAAATATCAGAATTCAAAAATGTCGAACCGTATTCGAGTTACGGCCGATTTTTCGATTTTTGGCCGAATTTAGCCGGTCTTGGTCCGATATCTTAAATTTTGTCGCGACAACATATCAACTCAAAGCGAGAAAGTTTTAGGTGGGCTTTTTAACCTTAATTTGGAACATAGTTTGCAAAAAACGGTCTAACCGTTTTCGAGTTATAGCCGTTTTTCTGATTTTTGTAAGTGGAATCATAGAATACTATTA
>CM022885.1:36544889-36556319 GCA_012654025.1 Pachypsylla venusta | reverse complement strand
TGCAAGAAATAAGTGTGTGTAAACACTGTCAAAAGACATTTGTCTGTGTGGGATGTCAGGAAGGACAAAGTTCTGGTTCAGAATAGATTTCCTAGGGTCTAGCGATTTTTTTTTATTTTCATTTACATTATTTTATTCCTGGGACTTAATTTTATTTTTATGTAAGATAATAAGATAATAATTAATTTAGTTTATAATAAAGTAATAGCGACTTATTGTAATAAAAAAATCAATTTAGCCTTAATTTTGTTTGCGGGGACTTTGTACCCCCCCCCCCTTGGCAATGCACGTAACTAAATAGAGCTTGGCAATCCTAGGGTTAAAAAATAAAAAAAAAACAGCAGCTGCAGCAATAAAAACATCAAAAACAACAGCATCAACAAAAACAACAACAGCAAAATCAACAACAAAAACAACATCACCTTCCATGATCATCATTTTCAGGTGTTAGTCCTGGCTTGGCTGTCAATGCTTCAGACCCCCCCCCTCCCCGAAAAAAAATCTTGGGTATGCCCCTGGTCCTTTTATACCACAAAAAGTCTCGAAAACCTTCTCCGATTTTTATGGAATTATGAATAGACATTCGTTATATTCATGGAATTCACTGATTCGGTTTTGGCCTTATTGGGCCAACCGGGACTAAATAGAGGCCATTTTAAAGGAGTAAGATACACAGAACTACTAGTTCAATTTCAATACAGGTCCGTAATGGGTCCATGTCAAGCCATTCTTGATCATCAAAATACCTACTCCACGATCTCAAAAGTTATAAAAAGAAAATATTAACTTTTAAATAAATTAAATTAAAACAAAACACTTACCAAAAACACTATTAATTTTAATTTATGAAGAAACTAGTTTCGAATCATTCGATTCATCATCAGTCTAGTCGAGTCTAAGGATGGAAGTTGACTCAAAACTCCATTTTCCATCCTTAGACTAGTTTCGAATCATTCGATTCATCATCAGTCTAGTCGAGTCTAAGGATGGAAGTTGACTCAAAACTCCAGCTTCCATCCTTAGACTAGTTTCGAATCATTCGATTCATCATCAGTCTAGTCGAGTCTAAGAATGGAAGTTGACTCAAAACTCCATTTTCCATCCTTAGACTCGACTAGACTGATGATGAATCGAATGATTCGAAACTACTTCATAAATAATTATGAATAGTGTTTTTCGTAAGTGTTAAAAAATATTAACTTTTAAAATAAATTAAAACAAAACACTTACAATTAACATGTTATTCAAAGATTTAAAAAGAAAATAGCAAATAAAGTTTTAAAAAAAGGAAGAACACAAGGAGCAAAAATAAAAATGAAGAACGTATCAAGTAGAAAGAAGTGATTAATAGGTACGTCCTACGAAATAGAGAACGAGTTATTATTATTATTATTTTTTTTAAAAAAAGAGCAACAACCAACTTTGAAAACGAACTATCTTGAGAAGAAGGACTTATGATCGTGTCTTAAGTCTGAGTCATTTAAGGTCACCTAACTCTAAGATGTCTGCACGGTAGATACCTATATTATATTCATAGCAGGTAGGTATCTTGTATAGCAGCAACTTTAGAACAAATATTAAAACTTATATACTTTACTCTACAAGGAAATATGTTTCACAAACCACTGTCAGTACTGAGCGATATTCAGTCTGAAACAAATGATGCACGCATTATGCATTAAACATCGCAACATGTTTGATGTTAAGGTTAGAACATAGGTACACGCATTGTGCATTAAACATCGCAACATGCTTGATGTTAAGGTTGGAACATAGGTACACGCATTGTGCATTAAACATCGCAACATGTTTGATGTTAAGGTTAGAACATAGGTACACGCATTGTGCATTAAACATCTCAACATGCTTGATGTTAAGGTTAGAACATAGGTACACGCATTGTGCATTAAACATCGCAACATGCTTGATGTTAAGGTTAGAACATAGGTACACGCATTGCGCATCAAAAATCGCAGCATGTTTCACGTTAAGACAGAAATCATAGTACACGCATTAAAATCGCAGCATGTCTTATGTTAATGCAGAAATCATAGTACACCCATTGCGCATGAAATATCGCCGCACGCTTAAAGATAATGCAGAAAGTATAGTACCCGCATTAACATCGCAGCATGCTTGATGTTAAGGCTAGAACATAGGTACACGCATTGCGCATCCAAAATCGCAGCATGTCTCATGTTAAGAAATTATAGTACACGCAATGTGAATGAAATATTGCCGAAGGCTTAATGTTAATGCAGAAAGCATATTACAAGCATTAAAATCGCAGCATGCTTGATGTTAAGGTTTAGAACATAGTACATGTTTTGCGCAACAAAAATCGCAGCATGCCTCATGATAAGGCACAAATTATAGTACAAGCATTGCACATGAAATATCGCCGCACGCTTAATGTTAATGCAGAAAGCATAGTACACGTATTGCACATGAAATATCGCAGCATGTCTCATGTTAAGGCAGAAATCATAGTACACGTATTGCACATGAAACATGCTGTGCGCATCAAAATTCGCAGCATGCCTCATGTTAAGGCAGAAATCATAGTACACGTATTGCACATGAAATATCGCAGCATGTCTCATGTTAAGGCAGAAATCATAGTACACATATTGCACATGAAACATCGCAGCATGTCTCATCTTAAGGCAGAAATCATAGTACACGTATTGCACATGAAATATCGCAGCATGTCTCATNAAAAAATGAATAACATTTCCAAAAACTTATCATCGCTCATTGACTGAGTTGGACAGGTTTAGGACAAACCAAACATTTCTAAAATATTTTTTTCCTTATCATTGTAAGGTAAAAAATGAATAACATTTCCAAAAACTTATCATCGCTCATTGACTGAGTTGGACAGGTTTAGGACAAACCAAACATTTCTAAAATATTTTTTTCCTTATCATTGTAAGGTAAAAAATGAATAACATTTCCAAAAACTTATCATCGCTCATTGACTGAGTTGGACAGGTTTAGGACAAACCAAACATTTCTAAAATATTTTTTTCCTTATCATTGTAAGGTAAAAAATGAATAACATTTCCAAAAACTTATCATCGCTCATTGACTGAGTTGGACAGGTTTAGGACAAACCAAACATTTCTAAAATATTTTTTTCCTTATCATTGTAAGGTAAAAAATGAATAACATTTCCAAAAACTTATCATCGCTCATTGACTGAGTTGGACAGGTTTAGGACAAACCAAACATTTCTAAAATATTTTTTTCCTTATCATTGTAAGGTAAAAAATGAATAACATTTCCAAAAACTTATCATCGCTCATTGACTGAGTTGGACAGGTTTAGGACAAACCAAACATTTCTAAAATATTTTTTTCCTTATCATTGTAAGGTAAAAAATGAATAACATTTCCAAAAACTTATCATCGCTCATTGACTGAGTTGGACAGGTTTAGGACAAACCAAACATTTCTAAAATATTTTTTTCCTTATCATTGTAAGGTAAAAAATGAATAACATTTCCAAAAACTTATCATCGCTCATTGACTGAGTTGGACAGGTTTAGGACAAACCAAACATTTCTAAAATATTTTTTTCCTTATCATTGTAAGGTAAAAAATGAATAACATTTCCAAAAACTTATCATCGCTCATTGACTGAGTTGGACAGGTTTAGGACAAACCAAACATTTCTAAAATATTTTTTTCCTTATCATTGTAAGGTAAAAAATGAATAACATTTCCAAAAACTTATCATCGCTCATTGACTGAGTTGGACAGGTTTAGGACAAACCAAACATTTCTAAAATATTTTTTTCCTTATCATTGTAAGGTAAAAAATGAATAACATTTCCAAAAACTTATCATCGCTCATTGACTGAGTTGGACAGGTTTAGGACAAACCAAACATTTCTAAAATATTTTTTTCCTTATCATTGTAAGGTAAAAAATGAATAACATTTCCAAAAACTTATCATCGCTCATTGACTGAGTTGGACAGGTTTAGGACAAACCAAACATTTCTAAAATATTTTTTTCCTTATCATTGTAAGGTAAAAAATGAATAACATTTCCAAAAACTTATCATCGCTCATTGACTGAGTTGGACAGGTTTAGGACAAACCAAACATTTCTAAAATATTTTTTTCCTTATCATTGTAAGGTAAAAAATGAATAACATTTCCAAAAACTTATCATCGCTCATTGACTGAGTTGGACAGGTTTAGGACAAACCAAACATTTCTAAAATATTTTTTTCCTTATCATTGTAAGGTAAAAAATGAATAACATTTCCAAAAACTTATCATCGCTCATTGACTGAGTTGGACAGGTTTAGGACAAACCAAACATTTCTAAAATATTTTTTTCCTTATCATTGTAAGGTAAAAAATGAATAACATTTCCAAAAACTTATCATCGCTCATTGACTGAGTTGGACAGGTTTAGGACAAACCAAACATTTCTAAAATATTTTTTTCCTTATCATTGTAAGGTAAAAAATGAATAACATTTCCAAAAACTTATCATCGCTCATTGACTGAGTTGGACAGGTTTAGGACAAACCAAACATTTCTAAAATATTTTTTTCCTTATCATTGTAAGGTAAAAAATGAATAACATTTCCAAAAACTTATCATCGCTCATTGACTGAGTTGGACAGGTTTAGGACAAACCAAACATTTCTAAAATATTTTTTTCCTTATCATTGTAAGGTAAAAAATGAATAACATTTCCAAAAACTTATCATCGCTCATTGACTGAGTTGGACAGGTTTAGGACAAACCAAACATTTCTAAAATATTTTTTTCCTTATCATTGTAAGGTAAAAAATGAATAACATTTCCAAAAACTTATCATCGCTCATTGACTGAGTTGGACAGGTTCTTCTTCTGTGCAAGGGGACAGTAGACATTGTCCACTGGACAGGTTCTTCTTCTTTGCAAGGGGACAGTGGACAGGTTCGGGTTTGATCATTATTTAAAGTGTTGAAGGTTGACGCGAGCGACCTTGTTCTTATTTGAATGTTTTTATTGCAAATGTTAAAGATGAACTTTTCAAAGAGCAAAAAATCTCAATCTCAAAAAATGTCAAAGCTTGTCGAATGTACGCTTCTCATGTAATTCACTGTTCTAAAAATCTAATCAAACGTTTCATGTAAAGGGTGTATATTAAAGATGAACTTTTCAAGGAGCAAAAAATCTCAATCTCAAAAAATGTCAAAGCTTGTCGAATGTACGCTTCTCATGTAATTCACTGTTCTAAAAATCTAATCAAACGTTTCATGTAAAGGGTGTATATTAAAGAGGAACTTTTCAAAGAGCAAAAAATCCCAATCTCAAAAAATGTCAAAGCTTGTCGAATGTACGCGCTTCTCTTGTAATTCACTGTTCTAAAAATCTAATCAAACGTTTCATGTAAAGGGTGTATATTAAAGATGAGCTTTTCAAAGAGCAAAAAATCTCAATCTAAAAAATGTCAAAGATTATCGAATGTACGCTTCTCATGTAATTCACTGTTCTAAAAATCTACTCAAACGTTTCATGTAAAGGGTGTATATTTAAAGATGAACTTTTCAAAGAGCAAAAAATCCCAATCTTAAAAAATGTCAAAGATTGTCGAATGTACGCTTCTCGTGTAATTCACTGTTCTAAAAAATTAATCAAACGTTTCATGTAAAGGGTGTATATTTAAAGATGAACTTTTCAAAGAGCAAAAAATCTCAATCTCAAAAAATGTCAAAGCTTGTCGAATGTACGCTTCTCACGTAATTCACTGTTCTAAAAATCTAATCAAACGTTTCATGTAAAAAAATCTACATGTATTAAAGGGTGTATATTAAAGATGAACTTTTCAAAGAGCAAAAAATCTCAATCTCAAAAAATGTCAAAGCTTGTCGAATGTACGCTTCTCGTGTAATTCACTGTTCTAAAAATCTAATCAAACGTTTCATGTAAAGGGTGTATATTAAAGATGAGCTTTTCAAAGATTTTGATCGTCTTCGGCTGGAACTTTTTATGATTTGCGTTCCAGGTCATCCTTTTATGATCTCTCCTTATTGTACATGGTCTGCTTTTACCAATTTCTATTTGTGTACCGCCCATATTTCACCAGATTTAGGTTATCAAAACATATTCGCCAAAAAGGGTCAGCATTTTCAAATCTTGCACTCCTATCTAAACATCCTTTATAACCCTCGGAACATTACCGGAGCTCTGTACCTGGTCATATGGCATCAAGGTGCTCACCCAACGCCAGCTGGTTCTCACATTAACACTAGAAGAGATGCCACGTGCCTTCTTGAATTGATCCATTCATACAAGAATAACAAATCTTTACAAAGAATATAAAATAAAATCATTCATACGATAACAAAAAATCACAATACGACAAAATAAATAGGGGACCCTTCATAAAAATTTACGGGTTTACTATCGTAAAGTAGATTGAACAATATAAATGATCTGATATCAGTGTAAGATAAACCAAAAAAAAAATATGTATCTTTCTTTGTGTTATTATGTCACAATTTTAGTGGGAATCCATAAAAAAATATTCTTATGAGATACTAGCTGTTTCGCCCGTGCTTCGCTACGGTCTATAGCTTGGCGCCTTAGAGGCATGGCCGTTCCCGTGCTAATAATATTCTATGATTCCCCTTACAAAAATCGGAAAAACGGCCCTAACTCGAAAACGGTTGAACCGTTTTTTGCAAACTACGTTTCAAATTAAGGCTTAAAAGGTCACCTAAAACTTTCTCGCTTTGAGTTGATATGTTGTCGCGACAAAATTTAAGATATCGAATCATGACCGGCTAAAGCCGGTCAAAAATCGAAAAATCGTCCGTAACTCGAAAACGGTTCGACATTTTTTAATTCTGATATTTTTCCTGGGCTTTTAGCCTACGATTTCGGGGGGGGGAGGGGGCATTCTCATCAATTTTTCGATATCTCTTACTCTTTTGGCTAAACAATTAGTGATACATACACCCATTTATCGTTACATTGAGTTTTATTATTATTATAATAATAATATAGATACATAAAAAAAAACAATAAAAAGTCTACCTTACTAAAGAATCAAATTGAAATCAAATGAGCGAGTGATAAAATTTTATTTAAAAAAGTGTTAAAAATAGACAAAACGTATTTTGATGGTACATCGTGGGAACCAACACTGCGCGACAGGGGCGTACACAAGGGGGTGGCTGGCCGGCTATAGCCCCCCCCCCGAAATTTTTTTCGGGATAAGCCATCAAATGTGAAACGCAGGTGCGGCGAGTGTATATCATATAACCCTATGCTTCTTTTTCAATGTCACGTAGAAAACACTTTTTGGGATACTTTGGGATATTTGGGATACAAAGTAAGGACGATTTTTTTCTACCTTCCTCATACTATAAAAAGGAAAGTATTGTAATGGGCTGAAATTGCCAAAACACGTTTTAGGGTCCCCAGAGCCCAAATCTCGATTTTCAGCCATTGGTCCGTGTGTGTGTGTTTGTCTGTGGACAAGATATCTCAAGAACAGCAAGTGTTAGAGACGTCAGTTTTATGCCATAAACGGCAAAATAAGCTTTTGGTGGTAATTGAATATACCGTTGGCGGTTTTATGCCGCTTTTTAGCGTTTTCCCATATGCCGCTTTTTAGCGTTTTTTAAAATGAGAACGGCAATAGCTAGAACTTTAAACTTTAAGCGTAGTGTAGTGTAACGATAGGTAGTGTTCCCAGGCGGTCACCCATCCAAGTTCTGACCACGCCCGACGTTGCTTAACTTCAGTGATTTGACGGCAACTGGTGTATTCAACGTGGTATGATCGTAGATGGTTCAACGCCACGATGCTGTTATGGTATACATTTTATCCAGTCAGCCCCCCCCCGAAAAATCCTGTGTACGCCCCTGCTGCACGAAGGTAACATTGGTCCGTCATCTTCCATGCTGTAACTCGACTAGACTGATGATAAATCGAATGATTCGAAACTAGTTTCTTCATAAATAAATATAAAAATACTGTTTTTGGTAAGTGTTTTGTTCTAAGTGAATTGGCTTTTTAAAAATCTATGATAATTAACATGCTAATCAAAGATGTTAAATCTTACAATTCAATATTAACTTTAAATAAATTAAAACAAAACACTTACCAAAAACACTATTTATAACTAGGTGTGTCCGTGTACAAAAACGGGCGGAGCCATCCGTTTCACCTCGAATTTTCGCGCACCACATAAACTTTAACATATTGCTCCATTATTGAATATGCAGAATATGAAGAAAACAAATTGGTAATAGTCGGTTGAGTAGTTTCGAAGGAGTAGGGTAACAAATGTTTGCAGTTTGTAGGGAGTATAAGGCTACGCTTCGCTCCGCCCAAAAAATATGTATATATTCGATATCTCTCACCGTTTTCGTATTTCCTAAATTTTATTTTGCCCGATCTCGGTTTCGAACTTGTAACTCTGGAATTGTTTGTCAATATTTAGTAAATTATGTCCTAAATTAAGTATTGAGAAGCCACCTACAACTTTTTCGCTATGAGTTGATATGTTGTCGCGACAAAATTTAAGATATCGAACCATGACTCTCTGAATTTGGTAAAAAATCGGAAATTTGGCCAAAAAATCGGAAACGGTTCAAAATATCGTTCTGAAAATAGATATATGCACCCTTGGGTATATGCAGAATATGAAGAAAAAAATTTGGTAAAAATCGGTTGAGTAGTTTCGGAGGAGTAGGGTAACAAAAGTTTGCGGTTTGTAGGGAGTATAAGGCTACGCTTCGCTCCGCCCAATTATTTATAACGAAAAAAAAAAACTGAGGTGCACACTTATTTTTTTAAAAAAAGTGCCAGTATCACTTTGCAAGGAATGTAGTTTGAAAACAGAGTCAGGTCAGCAACCCATATACACAGCGGATTCGTTCTCCTCACTCGATACTTTGATCAAACGGATTTCTGATCAAACCCGCCCAGTCATGGATTTTTCTTCGGAATAAAAGTCTTAAAAATAAAAGAGTGTAATACATCAAATAAGTCAAGTTTTTTATGCTGAATTTCGTGATACTATTGGTTCTTTTCATTTTTTATACCCAAGGAGGGTAATGTTAACACGAAATGTTAACATCAACCAAAAATAAAATTTTACCCCTTCTTGGATATAAAAAGTGTAAAATATGAAAAAACCAATTGTACCACGAGATTCAGCATCAAAAACTTGATTGATTTGATGTATTACACTCTTGGTTTCATCACTTTTATTCCGAAGAAAAATCCATGATTGGGCGGTTTTGACCAGAGATCCGTTTGATCAAAGTATCGAGTAAGAAGTCGATTGTGTGTAGAATTTGACGTAGAATTTGAATATGAAATAAAAAATAGGGGTTTCTATTTAAAAATCGAAAGTTGGTGCCTGTTGAGCTACTTTTAAGACACCTTGTAGAAATTTTCATTACGCCAAAACATAGATTAATTTGTGCTAGAACTACATATAAAATTTCAAGTCTCTATCTTTAGCCGTTAAAAATAAAAAAAATCCGTTCCCGGACTTTTCGAACACTCTGTATAATAATATCACCGAGACGTCTGATAGCTATATAATACCACGGAGACGTCTGATAGCTATATAATATCACGGAGACGTCTGATAGCTATATAATATCACGGAGACGTCTGATAGCTATATAATATCACGGAGGCGTCTGATAACTATATAATACCACAGAGACGCCTGATAACTATATAATACCACGGAGACGTCTGATAGCCATATAATACCACGGAGACGTCTAATAGCTATATAATACCACGAAGACGTCTGATAGCTATATATCATGGAGACGTCTGATAGCTATATAATATGACGGAGACGCCTGATAGCTATATAATATGACGGAGACGCCTGATAACTATATAATACCACGGAGACGTCTAATAGCTATATAATACCACGGAGACGCCTGATAGCTATATAATATCACGGAGACGTCTGATAGCTATATAACATCACGGAGACGTCTGATGGCTATATAATACCACGGAGACGTCTGATAACTATATAATATGACGGAGACGCCTGATAACTATATAATATGACGGAGACGTCTGATAGCCATATAATACCACGGAGACGTCTGATAGCTATATAATATCACGGAGACGCCTGATAGCTATATAATATCACGGAGACGCCATTGTTGTTGCTGTTCTTGCTTTTGTTGTTGCTGTTGTTCTTGTTTATGTTGTTGTTGTTACTGCTGTTGTTTTTGTTGTTGTTGCTTATGTTGTTGTTGTTGGTGGTGGTGGTGCTGCTGGTGTTATAGTTTTTTAATATTATAGTTCACGTGCAAAGTAGAGTATTTTCATTAAAAAAAAAAACGATTGAAATTTCGTGGGGAGGTTCTGGACCCACTGGATTCCCCCCCCCCNCTGGATTCCCCCCCCCCCCTGGTCTTGTAACGTATTTGTAAAAGAAACAATACTCAACGTATCCTAAAGATAAAAAGATAGTATCCAACAACTGAACATTCAATCATCAGTCAACGAATTGACCACGTTCAATATACCAAATCAAAATCACTGAAACTAGGGAACGCCGGATGAGTTACGTACTCGCCTGATTCATTCAGCCTCGTGAGGACAATTCAGTACCAGCAGCAATACGGCAGGGGAAGCTTTAGCCTTAGTTAACGTATCAGGGCCGTACCCAAGATTTTTTTTCGGGGGTGGAGGGGCCGAAGCATTGACAGCCAAATGATGAAAGGTGATGTTGTTTTTGTTGTTGTTGTTGTTGCTGCTGTTGTTCTTGTTTTTGTTTATGTTGTTGTTGTTGATGTTGTTCTTGTTGCTGTTCTTGCTTTTGTTGTTCTTGTTTTTGTTTATGTTGTTGTTGTTGATGTTGTTTTTGTTGTTGTCGCTGTTCTTGCTTTTGTTGTTGCTGTTGTTCTTGTTTTTGTTTATGTTGCTGTTATTGATGTTGTTTTTGTTGTTGTTGCTGTTTTTTGTTGTTGCTGTTGTTCTTGTTTTTGTTTATGTTGTTGTTGTTGTTGTTATTGATGTTGTTTTTGTTGTTGTTGCTGTTCTTGCTTTTGTTGTTGCTGTTGCTCTTGTTTTTGTTTATGTTGTTGTTATTGATGTTGTTTTTGTTGTTGTTGCTGTTCTTGCTTTTGTTGTTGCTGCTGCTCTTGTTTTTGTTTATGTTGTTGTTATTGATGTTGTTTTTGTTGTTGTTGCTGTTCTTGCTTTTGTTGTTGCTGTTGTTCTTGTTTTTGTTTATGTTGTTGTTATTGATGTTGTTTTTGTTGTTGTTGCTGCTCTTGCTTTTGTTCTTGTTTTTGTTTATGTTGTTGTTATTGATGTTGTTTTTGTTGTTGTTGCTGTTCTTGCTTTTGTTGTTGCTGTTGTTCTTGTTTTTGTTTATGTTGCTGTTATTGATGTTGTTTTTGTTGTTGTTGCTG
>CM022885.1:36529753-36544765 GCA_012654025.1 Pachypsylla venusta | reverse complement strand
GCAAAAGTGCCCATCGCGGCGTATGGCGGACTAACGGATTTTTTTTATTCTATTTTTGGATTTTAGGTGCCTTGAAACGTATAATATCAAATTTTGAGTTGGGGTATTTTTTTTTTTTTCGTGACGATTCCAAAGGTTCATTGTTGAAAATAATAAACCAAAATAGCTCATGTTTTTGTACGTGGATGACCACGTGTAGGTTCGCGCCCTCGGGATCCGGCCAAATTTGGGTTCTATTCTATGGTTATAAAGGTGTGTTGTTCGGGCACAGAAAAAAAACAGCAACAACAACATCAATAAGAACAAGAACAACAAAAGTAGCAACAACGACATCACCTTCCATGATCATCTTTTTCAGATGTTAGTCTTGGCTTGGCTGTCAATCCTTCGGACTCCCCCNCGCCCCCCCCCCCCGAAAAAAATCTTGAGTACGGCCCTGATCTCTATAAAGAGTAACTTTACTACTCACTCTCTTAAAATTCTTACATGGTTGAAAACGAATATTTCATTGAAAATTCTTTGGGTACGGTTTAAACTTATTTTTATTACTGTACATAAATTGAACAAAAATCTTGCCACCTATTTCAATTAGTCAAGGCTAAGCCTAGCCTGTACAAGAACATATTTTTCGGATTAAGGTTTGTAATCTGGCGATAATTTTTGCATGAATTTCCATTTGTATATTGATCGTCATTTATGTTACTGATGTACTTACTGGTCATTTTAGAAACTTTACCANTCGAACTATAGCATCGGGCATGATGATGTCACTCGAACTATACCATCGAGCACGATGATGTCACTCGAACTATAGCATCGGGCATGATGATGTCACCGGAACTATAGCATCGGACACGATGATATCACCCAAACTATACCATCGAGCACGATGATGTCACTCGAACTATACCATCAGGCATGGTGGTCACCCAAACTATACCATCGAGCACGATGATGTCACCCGAACTATACCATCGAGCACGATGATGTCAACTATTGATGTTGCCAAACTCCAAAGCAAGTTCTCCCAATTTAGATAGAGTATTTATAATGCAACACACCACCATCAGAAAAACGTTCATTGCACATACTGACATACTCATCATAATATATTCCCAATTTAGATAGAGTATTTATAATGCAACACACCACCATCAAGAAAACGTTCATTGCACATACTGACATACTCATCATAATATATTTCGAGTATGTGTTTGTTTACAGAACCATATTGGGTAATGGGTAAGTAGGTAATGTACCTACCTACCTATGTAGGTATACGAGACGTGAATTGCATTACAATATTTCTAATAGAGTAAACATAACTATTGGCGGCCAATGGTTTTCGGTGGCAACTGTATGTTTGCTCTTATTCTACCAATCAGGCCCGTATCCAGGATTTTATTTCGGGGGGGTCATGCAAAGGGAGTTTTACAATTTCGGGGGGATGAACCCTTAAAACCCTGTCCTGGATATCGCCATGCAGTAGGTAAGTACTTCACATACAAAATCATCCTGGAACCTCGTCCACTATAAAACGCTTACTGTGGACAAGGCTCCATCAACCTACATTCATTTGTATCAGTCGATCTTAGTAGCATGAGTCGCTTTTAGTCGCTCCCAAAGGAAGACCAAATATTCTTTTGTATCAGTCGCTCTTAGAAGCATGAGTCGCTTCCAAAGGAGGACCAAATATTCTTTTGTATCAGTCGCTCTTAGTAGCAAGAGTCGCTTTTAATCGCTCCCAAAGGAGGACCAAGCATTCATTTGTATCAGTTGCTCTTAGTGGCATGAGTCGCTTTTAGTCGCTTTCAAAGGAGGATCAAGGTTTTGGGGACATGAATTTTCATAGAATTTCCTGATTAGTTTTTGAACCCTATCGACCCGCTTAGGGCCTCATAGTGGGAATTTTAGGGGTATTTTTCTGTATAGCATGATTTTTTTTCAATCTCTTAGCCAGCGTCTATGGCACGTTGAATGCGCAAACGTGATGGCTATTCCCGGGCTCGGCCCAACCCAGGCTGAGTGAGGTCAATGCAGTGGCGTACCTAGATCATTGAGCGCCCGGGGCAAAGAATGATTCGCCCGCCCCCCCCCAACCATGGGTAGATTAAGTTCTGTAAAAGATTATTTTTAACAATTTTCATGCTTTATTTCATTATTAACTCACGTACATATTCGTACGTCACTAAACAATCGCTAATACTTGCTCGAATAATCGAATATATAGTATGCGAACGATCGATAGTTTTGAAACTCAAATTAATTAAATCTTACTTGAGATCAACCATGAGTCAAATTAGATTAACAAATCTTGCAATTGTTTCAATGGAAAATGTAACTGCTGCAATGTTGGATTACGAGGATATAATATGGACATTGGCAGCGATTAAAGCGAGAAAAGTTAACATTTGAGTTTTTCAATTGTGATGGAGAAAAAAATTGAATATTATATAAATCAAATAAAAGATTAATTTTTCATCAAAAAATGAGATCCAATGTTGACGTAATCTTTCTATGAATGAAAAACTTGATTTTTGAGTAATAATTTTTTTTAGTATCACTTCTTTATCTTACGAAACAGTGAATATCGTTTTGTTGCCCCCGGGGCGACCGCCCCCCCGGCCCCACTATAAATACGCCACTGGGTCAATGTGAGTAACTAATTTGTAATGTTCCAGCGAACAGTCGCTCTTAGTAGCATGAGTCGCTTTTAGTCGCTTCCAAAGGAGTACCAAACATTCAATTGTATCAGTCGCTCTTAGTAGCATGAGTCGCTTTTAATCGCTTCCAAAGAAGGACCAAACATTCATTTGCTTCAGTCGCTCTTAGTCCTATGAGTCGCTTTTAGTCACTTCCCAAGGAGGATCTAACATTAATTTGTATCAGTCGCTCTAAGTAGCACGAGTCGCTTTTAGCCGCTTCCAAAGGAGGACCAAACATTCATTTTATCAATCATTCTTAGTAGCATGAGTGGCTTTTAGTCGCTTCCAAAGGAGGATCAAATATTCATTTGTATTAGTCGCTCTTAGTAGCATGAGTCGCTTTTAGTTGCTTCCAAAGAAGAACCAAACATTCATTTGTATCAGTTGCTCTTAGTAGCATGAGTGGCTTTTAGTCGTTTCCAAAGGAGGACCAAACATTCATTTTTATCAGTCGCTCTTAGTAGCATAAGTCGCTTTTAAAGGTGTACCAAACATTCATTTGTATCAGTCGCTCTTAGTAGCATAAATCGCTTTTAGTCGCTTCCAAAGGAGGAACAAGGTATTAGGGACATGAATTTTCTTGGAATTTTCTGATTAGTTTTTGAACCCTATCCCGCTTAGGGTGTCATAACGGGCATTTTTCATGATTTTTTTTTTTCTTAGCCGGCGTCTATGGCACGTTGAATGCGCAAACGTGCTGGCTATTCCCGGCCTCGGCCCAACCCAGGCTAAGTGAGGTCAATGTGAATAACTAATTTGTAATGTTCCAGCGAATGAAGGGTAAAACAGCTGTCCATTAGTTGAATGACCAATGGATGTTAATGAGATATTAATTGGTTACTTAACATATTAGATACTCTGAGGATTAACACGCAACAAAATATTCAAAACTTACAAATGGCGTGGGAGAAAGATAAATATAAAACTTGGCCAGTAGCATATAGAGCAATAAATTTGAAAGTTCTAATAAAAACATTAACTAATTTTTTTTTTACCAAAAAATGTTGATTTTTTATTTCGATTTTTTTAACAAACATTATTGTGGGAAAATATTTTATTCATTCTTACATCAAATTAAAGAAGAGAGACCGGAAAAGGATTCAAATAATAAATTGTTGGTTTCTTGTAATACTGACCACTAAAGGAGCACCACAGAATATACTGTGTCTACAGATATTGAGTCATTCTTAGATAATTTTAAGGTCAGACAAAGCTTTAGATTATGTCTGTAAATTTAATGAAGACGGGTATACGGGCAGGCCCGAAGAGAGGGGGGGAAATGGGGGGAATCACTCAAGGCCCGGGATTTCCTAAGAGGCCCAGTGAGAAAATTATCATAATGAAATTTTTCATGTTTTTTTCCGAATAATTAAATAAATCAATTTTGAAAAATTTTCAAACACACAAAATCAAAAGTTTAGCGATAGTGGGCTAATGTGTGACAATGGCTATTGCAGGACACTGATTTTAAAATATAGTGCGACCTTTCAGCTTGTACAGCAATCATAAATATTGGTATATTTCGTAAACAGTAACATCTGATAATCGAATTATTTGTTGCCAAGAAGAAGCGTACACGCCTTTTCACATCAACTATTTGAATTGCCTACTTTTATTATTATTACTGCCCATACGATGATTTTAGATGAAAGAATAATAGAGGTGCCCGTAAATTTTTCCCCCCGGCCCGGATTTTCTGTCTACGGCCCTGTATACGGGAAGTATTAGGCCAGATTTCCCTAATCCATTCTAAACTTCTCGGTTTGGCGAATAAGAATCGTTCAAAAGCAGCATTCTTGACTGTCAGAAGAAAGAAAAATGAAAAGATATTTTTGTTGTTAATAACTCGACTCTCCTTGAACAATTGATTGCTCTCAAAGGTACTGAATCAATGTGTTCCGAAATGTCTGAAACACCCAATCATCTGATTGGTTTGCAAACCAGTGGTTTTGTCCTATTTTTTAAGCAGTTACTAGCGACAATCTTGCGGATCTATCTGAAACTAACTAAGACCACGGTTTTTGCGAATGAGGCAAACCCTATCCTCGGGTTTCACTATTCAATCATCATCTTACAGGAATTGACTTTTTTCGGGTTGGAATTCACCGGTTAATGGGTAGTGCTATTTACTATTATTATACAGGGTGTCCATAAAGTCTCACCCCACCTCCCGTATCTCGAGAATGCCTGAACATATAAGAAAACGCAAAAACACGTATCCCTTAGATTTTAGCAAAGTCAAGAATGCTGTTTTTGAACGATTGTTATTTGCCAAACNTTTACTATTATTATATAGGGTGTCCATAAAGTCTCACCCCACCCCCCGTATCTCGAGAATGGCTGAACATATAAGAAAACGCAAAAACACGTATCCCTTAGATTTTAGGGGGATTCATTTGACTAAAAAAATTTTGGCCTCGGCCAGCCGTTTAGGCTGGGCACTGACTGGCTTTAAAATCTCAAATGAGAAGGTATATCACGTGACACCTTGTTTTAAAGGTCTCGTTAATATGAGTTTATTACAGAAAACCAGAGCTCTCTAGGGTCTACCGTTCACGAATTGCAGGGTGGAACATGTGACATGGACCCTTTGCGGCCGCAACGAAATGGTACGTAAAAATGCCTAGAAATAAGTTTTTATGATCCCAAATAAGTAATTTAGTTACTTATTAGGGATTAATTCCACTAAAATCTAAGGGATACGTGTTTTTGCATTTTCTTATATGTTTAGTCATTCTCGAGATACGGGGGGTGGGGTGAGACTTTATGGACACCCTGTATAATAATAGTAAATAGACACTACCCATTAACCGGTGAATTCCAACCCGAAAAAAGTCAATTCCTGTAAGATGATTGAATAGTGAAACCCAAGGATAGGGTTTGCCTCATTCGCAAAAACCATGGTCTTAGTTAGTTTCAGATAGATCCGCAAGATTGTCGCTAGTAACTGCTTAAAAAATAGGACAAAACCACTGGTTTACAAACCAATCATATGATTGGGTGTTTCAGACATTTCGGAACACATTGATTCAGTACCTTTGAGGGCAATCGATTGTTCAAAGAGAGTCGAGTTATTAACAACAAAAATATCTTTTCATTTTTCTTTCTTCTGATAGTCAAGAATGCTGTTTTTGAACGATTGTTATTTGTCAAACCGAGAAGTTTAGAATGGATTAGGGAAATCTGGCCTAATACTTCCCGTACACAGGGCCGTAGATATCGAACTTTAGCTTTACAATCTTTTAATCAGGCCCCAAACCTATACGAAGGTTATTCAAGTTTGGCCTATTCGAGTGATAGTATGGGCAAATTCGATAGACAAAAAATGCATTTCAAAATAATGATTTAAGGACCATTATTAATGCTGCCAGCTACATTTGCAATAAAAATCTTATAGCGATTTAGATGTAGAACTAGTAACAAATGTAATAATACTAATTATTATTATTATGTAATAATAATAATTAATTATAATCAAAACAAATGTAATAATAAATAATTAATGTCTCTGTTCACCAAGAGAGTCGCTAACGTCATCTCAACCCAGAAGCCAAGGCCATACCCAGGGGGGTCCAGCCCCGCCCCCCGAAATTTCATTATTTTTTTATGCATGACATATGTAATATTGTGAGGTGTAATTCATCATCATAACCGCCACCCCAAACAACATCATCACCACCACCACCAACAACAACAACAACAACATCAACATCANTTGGCTATCAATCCTTCGGACCTCCCACGAAAAAAATCTTAGGTACGGCCCTGCCAGAAGCAATAGATCTTCTTGAGGACTGTCAACTTTTGTAGACAGTTTTCAAAAAAAAATCGTGAGCTCATATTTATCATAGAGCTTTAATTCACCGACAGGATCTTTCACCAATCCAGTATTAAGCTGGTTGCAGGTCTCTATTGAGACTGATTGCAATTATCACTGCGACCTTTATTTAGATCTATTGTGACCAGTTGCGGGAATGGCGTTAGATTCAAACTAACAGTCTGCTGGTTACTAAGCTACTAAGGCTGTCAATCCAGGAACTGACCATCTTGTCAAGTTTCGTCAACATTTGCAGACGCATTTAAAAAAAAAAAACCTCATGAGCTCATATTCACTATAGACTATAGATCATTTTTATTTTTTAGCTAAGTCTATTTATGATATTTACTTCTTCTTTAACTTCATCCTTTCCCAATTCTATTTGGTGTCGACCTAGCTTTCCCAAATTCTACCATGCCACAACCTCTTATTCGGTGCCTAATCTCTTTTGCTGTAACCCTTTCCTGGTACGGTAATCCTAGCTTGCTTCTTACATAAAAATATAATCTTACATAAAAAAAAAAAATATTCTTACATAAAAAGTGTTCATAAAAACTGCGTAGAAACTTCTTGCTGATGACCTCTCATCATTGGTTTGAAGCAGAGTTTTTTAAGGTGCATATTCTTCGAGACGACTGCAACGATTATTAATGAACGCAGATCGTTGTACGATTCTATTGTATTGAGGCACTATTGTAATGGCATTTCAGTGAGACCGTGTTCCTCCCAACGACTTAGTCGTTGAGCTGTTGAGAGTCGTACAACTTTACATTAATCGTACAACGATCATCGCTCACAGACAGTCGTATCAATCGTCTCGAGAAATATACACCTTTAAAGGATGTCCCTTCTAACACCAAATCTTCTGTATTTACACAGGCGGCTTAGGACCGCCACCTAATGAAGCTGGCTTGCTCCCCTCGGTGACAACATTCTGTTGATGATATGTACATAACCTACTTTTTGTTTATTGTGAGTCATAATAATATTTCTCATTGGATTTAAGTATCTAGATTGCAATTATTATGAAATGTAATCAACGGTTTTATGGAGAAAAAAAAAAATAGTGTCAGACAAATTGTTTGACCTTACACAGGGTTGGGATTTTCAATCGAACCCAGGATTCTCCTACGAGAAGTCTTTTTAGAGATTTTTTTTAGAGAATTACCCGCTGAAATTGTTTGTGCACAGAACGACTGGTTAGAATTTCTGCACATAACTAGATTAGAAAAGTTATCTCAAAATGGTGATAGAAATTGTGAGCAAAAGAATGTAAAGGGAACTTATTTTATCTAAAATTAGCACCTAAGTCCAAAAATCTCGACCTGGAATATTTTTTTATTTTATTTTTCTCTTGACGATTCCAAAGGTTCATTATTGAAAATAATAGATGTTAATAAAAAATATTAAAATAATAGGTACCAATTTTTTTTTTTTTTAAAAAAAAGATGAATATTCTTCTGTTTTTTATTGGCCATCACAATATTACAAGATATTTCATACGATTGTACCTACTATCACTGTGCTAACTGCCATTTACGTGCTACCTCAAAATACTATCCATACTAATATTATAAATGCGAAAGTAACTCTGTCTGTCTATCTATCTGTCTGTCTGTCTGTATGTTACGCTTTCACGCTTAAACTACTGAACCGATTTTGATGAAATTTGGTATGGAGATAGAATAAACTTTAGGAAAGGACATAGGATACTTTTAGGAAAGGACATAGGGTTGAAACTATAAACGGCCATTTAGAGAATAAACTTTAGGAAAGGACATAGGATACTTTTAGGAAAGGACATAGGGTTGAAACTATAAACGGCCATGCCTCTAAGGCGCCAAGCGAAGCGGGCGTATCCTGCTAGTCAATAATAGTCCTCAATGAGTTATTCCCAAATACAACCAGACCAAGTAAAAAAAAAACAATCTCGTCGTTCAAATCAACTACGACGTGTATCCTTCTCGTCATTCAAATCCACTAGGACGTGTATCCAATAACTTCAGGACACCGGTGAGCTTGCACTCATCTAAAGCCAGATTCCTCTCATATGCAAACTCTACAACGTGTATCCAATAACTTCAGGACACCGGTGAGCTTGCACTCATCTGAAGCCAGATTCCTCTCATATGCAAACTCTACAACGTGTATCCAATAACTTCAGGACACCGGTGAGCTTGCACTCATCTAAAGCCAGATTCCTCTCATATGCAAACTNTTTAGCCCTATTTCTCTGGTTAATTAAAAATAAATAAATAGTGACTTCTTTGTGGTACTCTCTTATGAATGTTTCACAATGTTTAAGTGTTTATCACAGCGTTACAAGGATTTTTTTTTCATCTCCCGTAATTCAAATATCTCCTGTACACTGTACATGTACTAACATAAATCGCTACCACTTTGCCTTGGCTGCTCATTTGTCCTCAGGAGACTGAGTGCAAAAACACCCAATCACAAAATCGAAATAATCGAAGATACTATAAACCTTGAAAATTCTGACCTCGCCGGGGATCGAACTCGCGCCTCCTGGTTGCAATTCAAGTGTGATGACCACTAGATCAATTTCTCTTGTTAATTTCTACTGATACAAGCCGTGCCGTCAAGGNCGTCAAGGCCGGGTTTCTCGCAACTTCGTAAACTTGCAGTTCAAGTTATATTCAGATACCTACCATAAGTATATTTATTTTTTTGAATTTTCAAGTCTAATTTCTACTTGATAGAACAAATCCAACAAGTTGACCAAGGACAATGGAAATAGTTCATTAATTAAAAGATATACCATTTGAAACCGGTAAACTAGTACGGCTTGAGATACTTTCCTCTTTCTAATACCGTAAACACAGAAACGGACCGGTTTATAGCCCAATCTATAAATAGCCAATTAATAAAAAAAAAGATAATTTAATTAAAAAATAAAATAGCTTACCATTAATTAGATTAATCCAAGATACGAAAATTTAACAAAAAAACGTTTAATTTAAAATAATTAAAAATAACACAGAATTTATGTTTAAATTTCAATACAAAATAATAAAAAAAATATTACTGCGAAACTTTATACAAAAATAAGATAAATATTAAATTAGCGATATTACGATGACAAGAGAGTTCTATCACGGTAAGGATACGATACTAAACTGAATAGCTTAACTCTTGAACTGAGCAAAGAACTTACTATCTTTCATGTATCTTGCTTGCATCCTTTCCCCCCTTTCTAAAATTATATTAAAATTTTCCCTTAAAATATTTGGTTCATGAATTCTGATTTTTTGACCAAACTTTTTTTTTTTATTGTTTTTTTTTTCTTTCTCTCTGAATATTCTTCCCATTTTATCGGATTATAGGAAAGTTTAATACCTATTGTAAAAATGTTTGATGCATAAATTGTTTATTGTTGCTCGAAATTAAATTAATTCAGATTCCAGGTTTAGTGCTCATTAAATCCCCGTTATGTTTTTTTTTTTTTTTTTTTTTTTTTTTTTTTNTTTATTTTTTTTTTTTTTTAGATTTTTTTGTGATTTTATTTTTAACTGCCGTGAACCAGCCGCTAGAAAGCTGTAAGAGGGGTATACTTTCACTGTGGACGTACTCTCCCGATCAAACATTTTGATGTCATTTATTGCATAATAGAAATAAATAATTAAATAATTTTATTTCACAAATTTTAATTGTTCATCACAGCGTTACAGGCATTTTTTCATTCCCTAAACATATATACTTAAAATATCTCCTGTCCTGGTTTTAACGTTGCCACTTATTGTGGTCTTTACATTGGCTACATAATTGTCCTCACGAGGCTGAGTGCATCCCGTAACACACACACACACACAAATAATATAAAATCGAAATATTTGAAGATTTTGTAAATCTTGAATATTCCAACCTCGCCGAGAATCGAACCTGGGTCTCCTGGGTGTAATTGCAGTGTGATGAACATTAGACCTCGGGGACTGGCATAATATTCAAAGGTTCTTTTTAAAGAGCTTCTCAGATGATTAATACAAATGAGAAATAAGTACCTAGTTGATATTTTCCGCAAGTTAGTAGCCTCGACCTTTAGACAATCTTGCACGCTGGACTCTTTGCAGATGATATGGATCGCTACAAAATAAATGTAGGAATTCATGGTACTCTCAGTGGGAGTAACAAATTGCTTGGTAAAATACATGTGGAGGTGGAGGCAGCTGCCCCCCCCCCTAGAAATTCTCGAGAGAATCCTCTTCCGTTCCAAGCGGAAAAAGTCAGGCTACTTATTTTTTCTGTCTAACTTTGAAAATATTAGAGGTGTTTTCGGGTTCTTCAAGCTTGTCGCTTGAAGAACCCGAGTCGAGTCTAAGAGAAAACTTTGTGATGATCACTTTAGAGTATTTTAGTAAAGGATATTCTTGTGGTCAAGGGATGAGATTTGAAAATAATATTTAATCATAGGTGTAGACAAAATAAAAGAACAAAAACAAGAAGGGTGCATAAATGTAAGCAGCTGATAGAGCGCCGAGATTCCTAGATAGGTTGAGTGAGATATTATTGTGTAAGGGTATTGATTTGAAGCAATTCAAAAGAGGATCCTGAGCAAACAGTAATGAGCAGATGTTGGTTTTAGTGTTTTCATGTTGCCAAAGTATATTGGCTAAATATGATCGACCAAAATTTCGAATATAAACAATAGATATATATTTTTAACATTTACCTCAATTTATCAACGCAGATAGAACAATGTATAAATACCCATCCACAAAGCAGCCCAAGACACGTGTTTCGTTCTTGTTAGAACTCTTCAGTTAGGCATAGCTAGAAATTGAACCCGGGACCCTTGGATTTGAGAGACAGAGACTTAACCATCAAGCCACCAGTGCTTGGTGAAGAGGTACGGATGCATTGTAACTGGTTCGACAGGGATGTTTTTTTAAGTTTGTAGAATTTTGAAAAAAAAACGTCAAATTTTTTTTTTTTACGTATTGTTTGTTTGTTTTCCGTCTTTCAGTAGCACTACTTGATAGCCTTTTCGGTATTGTAAGGGTAGATCCTCAGATAATCCAATATCAATTCCACTGAATTTTTCCCTAGCACATTCTCTAACTAATCTTTGCAGATGAGGATGGTTTTGAAGAAATTTGTTTCCGTTTTTCAGTACCACTATTAGATAGACTTTTCGGTATTGTAAGGGTAGGTCCTCAGATAATCCAATATCAATTCCATTGAATTTTTCCCTAGCACATTCTCTAACTAACCTTTGCAGATGAGGATGGTTTTGAAGAAATTTGTTTCCGTTTTTCAGTACCACTATTAGATAGACTTTTTGGTATTGTAAGGGTAGGTCCTCAGATAATCCAATATCAATTCCATTGAATTTTTCTCTAGCACATTCTCTAATTAACCTTTGCAGATGAGGATGGTTTTGAAGAAATTTATTTCCGTTTTTTAGTACCACTATTAGATAGACTTTTCGGTATTGTAAGGGTAGGTCCTCAGATAATCCAATATCAATTCCATTGAATTTTTCTCCAGCATATTCTCTAATTAACCTATGCATCAATTCTATTGAATTTTTTGTTTATATCAAACAAATCTTTGTTTCTCGATTCTAAACCCCATTTTTTTAATTACACAATACAGATCTTCAGGAAATATTTCTTTTCCCCTCTTTGCTTCTGGGTTCAAACTGTGTCTCTTTGTTTCTCGATTCTAAACCCCATTTTTTGCTTATACAAGTCAGATCCTCACCAATTGTTCAATACAGACCTTCAGGAAATATTTCTTTTCCTCTCTTTGCTTCTGGGTTCAAACACCCATTTTTTGTTTATATCAAACAAATCCTCACCAATTGTTTCTCTTTGTTTCTCCATTCTAAACCCCATTTTTTTTTTTTTTTTTTTTTTTTTTTTTTTTTTTTTTTTGCTTATACAAGTCAGATGCTCAGCAATTGTTGTTCTGTTATCTGTTACGATATGTTCCTCTATGATATGGTTTCAGTTCACATTATAAATATCCTATCTATTTCACATAACAATATTTTACACACTACTACATAGACATACCCTTCCTGATTCCTCAATCTTTTGATTTTAAAATATTATTTAACTCTTAGAGAAGAGAACTTTTACTTTGGCGTCCTAATATATATTTATGCATTTATAAAAACACATATTTAACTAAACCGTGTGAATTTTATTGTATCCTATGAGTATGTTACTCGGCACTAACACTATAGAGTGTTCGTATTATAAAACAATGCAATTGTTAACACTAAGGACCATATTCTAAAACTCCACTTGAGTGTCTGATTTGTATTTTAAAAAATGTTCTGACCGAAAAAAAATTATATGTAATTTTATTATAAAATAAAAACAGAAATTTTATAAATGCGAGTGGCCACTTTGCTAATTTGTAGTCGGAGTGACAACTCACACTTGAGTGGAGTTTTAGAATATGACCCTGAAACCATATTTGTTTGCAGTAGGTAACTTTTGATAGTTGTCAGTGGCGATGCTGTACGAACAACCTTTTCACAAAATTTTATTATAAAATAAAAACAGAAATTTTATAAGTGCGAGTGGCCACTTTGCTAATTTGTAGTCGGAGTGACAACTCACACTTGAGTGGAGTTTCAGAATATGGCCCTGAAACCATATTTGTTAGCAGTAGGTAACTTTTGATATTTGTCAGTGGCGATGCTGTACGAACAACCTTTTCACAACTTCCAAATGAGCAGAAGACATGAATTAAAAAAACCGCATTAATACCTTCGATAGGTTCGCACCCGTTCTCACGATGGGCGGTTTTACGCATTAGGACCAGATAAAGGCCAAAATATTTCGGTAACCTCATATCTACCTGTCTGTGCCATAATCTAGAAAAACATATCTAGAAATTGTACAACAACAAATATTAGATCAAAATTAAAAATTATGACCATCAGCTCCCATAGCTCAGTGTTCCACTGGTCTTGCACTCGGGAGACCCGGGTTCGAATCTTGGCAGGGGCAATAATGTGTCACTGTGATTTGTATGTGTTTCCGGGCACATTAAGCCCCGTGAGGACAATATAAATGCGTATAGCAATCTGATGCTAGCATTGTACGTAATTGGATAATGATAGCTATTGGAAAAAATCCTACATTGCTGCAGTGAGCACCAAAGTTGTGACATAATAACACAAAGAAACAGCATTTATTTATGATCAAGAGGCGCACATGAAAAATGGCCTTTGTTTCTTAGTTTCATCATTATCAAATCGTCCTCACTTTCTAGGCGATGGCGATACAGTTTTTGGGGGCACTAGGCCCCCTGGGGGGGCCCCCAGGGGCCCAAAATTGTCTTTTTTGAAAATGGTTTTTATCTTTTTAGAGGTTTGTTGTAGAAACGTAAACTTTTGATATGTTATGGCTGGTGTTAAAGGCTTTTCGATTTTGAAAAATTTTGGGGGCCCTGGACCCCCGGCGGGACAAATATTTTGTTTTTTGAAAATGATTTTTATCTTTTTAGCGGTTTGTTGTAGAAACGTAAAATTTTTGATATGTTATTGCTGGTGTTAATGGCTTTTCGATTTTGAGGGATCCTTGCCCCCCAGGGGGTTCAGGGCCCCCTGTTTTTGAAAATGATTTTTTATAATTTGATCAAGATATTTTTTCTATAAATGACTACAACACTAACGTGAACACCTGATCATCTTGATCCACAAGTGATCATTTCTTTCAGTGTGAATTGTGTATTAACGCTGATTCAGTGTGAACTGTGTATTAACGCTGATTGCATTACTCTCTAAATTTTAATTTGCAGTTAAAATGACATCACTACTCCTTCATTTTGTTTCAATGCTGTAACCTAACTTCTCACTTTTATTTATTAATTCTAATTTTTAGCCTCAACCTATATGAACAAATAACAATTAGACAACATGATGTTAAAATATAAAGTCAAGAGTAGATAATTTTATCATTTTACAATTGATCATTTTTATGTAAAAGGTTTTTCTTTATATATGTTCAAGTCATAGAATTCAATGAAATTCTAATGAATCAACTAAATGCATGTACTCGTAATCTGTTGTGTTCTGTGTACAACGTAGATATCTTAACAAGGACACGAAATGCAAACTTTGTTTATACAGGGTGATACAAAGATATCAGATATGACACACACACAGAAACATTCATATATTTATTTCATACGAGGTCTGAAAAGTATCTGTTAGCAAATAACACGCAGGTTATTATAGTCTTATTAAATGCGCATCAATACAAACTTACTGATAGTAGTCAAACTTTTAATTTTACATTATAGTCTTATTAAATGAGCATCAATACAAACTTAGGAGTCAAACTTCTCAGTTTTACTTATTTTTTCGTTCATGATACAATTGACTTTGCTTCTAGCACCCATTTCTTGCATTGAGAGTTTCAAAGCCCTTTTTCCAAAGTATCTGTCAGCAATGANCCCCCCCTAAACTATCTGTCAGCAATGAACACGCAGGCTATTCACGTTTTTTCATAT
>CM022885.1:36495505-36519569 GCA_012654025.1 Pachypsylla venusta | reverse complement strand
TTTTATGGATTGAGAATAGCACCTATATACAATTTAGGTACATAACCAAAGAACATTTCTATTAATAATAAAAGTTGTACCTATTTTTTTCTTCCCAAAATTACTTTAGATGACCAACAAGTGACACCAAAAAAGGTTAAAATCCTAATCATAACATCCTATTTTCACGTTACTTTATATTTTAGCTTAAAGCCAACGATAATACTACGTTGAATATACCAGTTCCTGTCAGATCACTGAAGTTAAGCAATGTCGGGCGTGGTCAGGACTTGGATGAGTGACCGCTTGAGAACACCACGTATCGTTGGCTCTTTTTTCTGGTCCAACCCAGACTGGGTGAGGTCAATGTGGGTAGCTGGTTTGCAAGTTTCCAGCGAATGGAGGGTAAAACCCCCGGCTTGAATGACCAATAGATGTTAAAGTTAAGCCAAATTAAAAAATATATATGTTTATAGTTTAGCTTTCAGATTAGAATAATATTGATATTTCAAAAAATACGGTAATTTTCACTCGAAGTACCGTAATTTTTACTGCTTGGTACTGTAGTTAATATTTTTGACCTTTTTTTTTTATTTATTTTTTATTTTTAAAAGTTATGCCCCGGAACCTCTTTTGCATTACTTCGGGGCACTCCTTTTTACACTCCTTTTTACTAATACTCTACCTGTGTGCCCTAAAAAACATATTTTACGTTTCAAGGCACGTATTCGAATGAAAGAAATCCGTTTGTCCGCCGCCCTTCGCATCCTGTACACCGCACATCATATGCCGTGATGAGCACTTTTAGTGTTGAACGACTGTGATTAAATTTGGGTTTGTAGGTCTCAAACTGACACCGCAAATGGGACTTACATATTAAAATTGATCAAAATCGGGAACACTTCAATTCATGGCGTACGGCGGAAGAAAGGATTTTTTTCTTCTTTTCCATGCCATTCCGGAAACGAGAAAATTCGATCAGAAAATTTTCGCTCCGGGTGGGATTCGAACCCACAACCTCCGGACCAAGAGTCAATGCTCTTAACAACTCGGCCACGGAGATCGGCAATATTTTTGACCTGGCAACACTGGCAACAACAATGTGGCAGAGTTGCCGAAACTTTCAATTGAGATGGATGATGAGTCGAAATGGCTTCTTGAGATCGTTAAATGATGTGAAATAAATGAACGAGTACTTAAAACCTGAAGGTTTCATTTTCTTTTATTGTTGTTTTTATATTTTGTTCCATACAACATTAGTTTATTAAAAAAAAAATCTTCTTTTAACATAGGTATAATATTCACAAAGTTTTAATACATTGTACATTTTTGGGTAAAATTTTCAGCAAATTACTTTATCTTATAAATTACTATATTTCACGAAAGAAAAGAACACAGAGGCTTCTAGATTGTAAATAAATAATGGGTGAGGACCCAAAGTTGTCATTTTTTTTATATCAAAAGTTTCAATATGAAATAGATACTTCGATGTATTCTTTTGTGAAATCAAGTATACAGGGTGTGACGAAGGGAATGGAACACTCAAATATATCAAGAATCATGCTTGAAGTATACAGGGTGTAACGTAGAGAATGGAACACTCAAATATATCTAGAATCATTCTTGAAGTATACAGGGTGTAACGTGGGGAATGGAACACTCAAATATATCAAGAATAATTCTTGAAGTACACATGGTGTAACGTGGGGAATGGAACACTCAAATATATGAAGAATCATTCTTGAAGTATACAGGGAGTAACGTGAGGAATGGAACACTCAAATATATAAAAAATCATTCTTGAAGTACACATGGTGTAACGTGGGAAATGGAACACTCAAATATATCAAGAATCATTCTTGAAGTACACATGGTGTAACGTGGGGAATGGAACACTCAAATATATGAAGTGGTGTAACGTGGGGAATGGAACACTCAAATATATCAAGAATCATTCTCGAATTTAAAAAAAAGTGGCATTCAAACGAAAAGGTTCCACAGTTATCTGCACATGTTTCCTTTCACTGTTTTTTTTAAAAAAATATGGCCACCATGGTTTACTTTCGTTATATGTATATTCAAGATAGAGAAAAAAGATAGGTAGGCTTTCGCCCCCACTCGAATATGTTGCTATTGTTTTGCAAAGGTACCTCTCAAAAATGCTAACCGCACGGGATAAGTAAATTAATTAGTGCCCTTTCGTCATTTAAAGTTACAGTTATTAATCTAATATAATGAATTTGATATGTAACAAAACTTATCAAAAATAATGAAAAATGTGGGAGTTTTAAAAAATTTTTTTAAAAAAAATATTTAAAAAAAAATATTTAATTTCTTAATTTTGAAAAGATTAAATTTCTGAATTTTGAATGAACCCTGAAATTAATGTTAGCAACGTTTTGTTTAATAGAGTCAAACATATATGACTGTCCCGTTAACACTGATACACACTGTATAACTTCAATAAATGATAAAGTAAAAATAAACATGAGATATTGAAAGTAAATAAAAAAAAAAAAAATAATGTAAAAAGTGTTTAGACTTATTATTAACCCTTTCACAATCAACGTCACATCAGATATTGATTTCCAAAATTATAAGAATTTTTTTTTGTTAAAAAAGCCTTCATGAATTTTGAAAATCAGAAGCAATTTTCTTTAGAAGTAAATCTTTCCATCATTTACTTTTATATCCTGATCGAGGACATCTCAGTGATGGATGAATGTCAGTAGTGAAAGGATCATCAATAAGTCAGGATCATCTAACACAGGATTGTCACAATTACCAGAAAGTATTCAAGAATTTCTTTTATTATTCAACATGGTAATTTCATTTATTCCTTTTCAGACAGTATATTTTCATCGTTTTCCATTTATTAACAGTTTTCCACATTTTTATATGCTTTCTATTTTTTATTGATTTTTTTGCATTGTAAATGGGTTACTATATTAATTAAAATCAATTTATTAGGGTTGGATATAATTCTAGAGGTAACACTAGTGGACTATTTTCTTACGAACCATGTGTATATATTTTCAATAGATATTTTTTTTTATATCTATATATATGTCGCAGTAAACTTGTAGAATCAGTAATTTTATAAAATTCCTAGGGATTTAGTAAATCACGGAAAATAGACGAATGCGAGGATTTTTGACAAGTTTACGGAAATGCTTTAGGGATTTTATAACCTAACCTAACCTATTATGCGGGTTTTAATAAAATCCCTAAAGCATTTCAGTAAACTTGTCGAAAATACTTGCATTCGTCTATTTATTTTACTAAATCCCTAGGAATTTTATAAAATTACTGATTCTACAAGTTTACTGCGACATATATATAATATTTGAAAAAATATTTAATACGTACTATTTTTATCCTAAAAAAATTCAAAATAATATAAAAAAAGGCCATTTTTGAATGTTTCTCATACTAAAACCTCAGCTCTCCGAAAAAATGAACATTTCTCAATCAATCATATGAACAATCCATACATGAATAGATATTTTATAAATACAGAAACAAATTCATAATATTACTCATTTATTATAGATTTTTTTTTTTTAAATAATGATATAAACGATTTTATTTTATTTTGCTTTTATTTTATTTTTAAATATAACTTGTACTGAACGCTTTTTCCTAAACTACAATTTCGAATAAAAAAATAACTTTTCGATTTACATATTCAAAATAAAAATCCTTGAAAAAAAAATGTAATAAGGTAGAAATNAAAAAAAAAAAAAAAAAAAAAAAAAAAAAAAGAAACAATTTTATAACATTTTTTAATTTTTATTTTTTAGTACAACAATATCTAGAAAATATAGGTATTTCTAAAATATAAAAATAAAAATGAGATTTTTTTTTCTGAACGAACTTCATAAAATATATTTTTAAAAAATTATTAAAATGGCAAATTATGATTATTAGGTATAGGATATTTACAAAATAATTTACAGAATTTCATTAAATTTGTTTGTATAGGGTGTTCGGAAGTTAATGTGTATTACTAGAAGAGATGCTTCATTGGGTCAACGAAAGATTTTTAATACTCTTTAAATAGATGTCCGGAAATGCACTTAAAATAATCTACAGCGCAGGGGTCCAAAGCTTTTGTTCAGTTTTAAGAGAAATATGAGGCACGATAGTATTTTAAACGATATTCTTGGTTTTGTGGTCAGATAACATGGGTTGGTGGTGTAGTGATAAGACTGGTAAACAGTAGAACGTGGGTTCAAACCCAGCCAACTCATGCAATTTTATCCTGATGATCGGGCAGTATAAATAAGGACTATTATTATTATTCAAAATAATAATCACCCATTAGGAAGTAAATTTTCCTCTTGTAAAATCTCTTTTTTTTTTGAAAAAGTAGAACTTTTCTGACCATTCAATTAAGAGGAGCACACGAAAAAATTTTAAATACCAATTTTTATGACATTTACAAACAAAAATTGTGAAAACAGCGGCTCTTTTGTTTCTCTTCTTCTTTGATAGACAACAGATCTACGTTGTACCTTAAATTCAGTGAATTTTCGGACACCTGTATATAGAGAATTCAACCCTATGAATCAATTTTCATTAACTTCTGAGACACACTTTAAAATGATAAAAATAGTTAAAATGACAAAAATGTTTCCATAACTTGTTGGAGAATGTTTCTATGACTGAAAAATTAAGTCCATTTTTGAATTTAAAAAAAAAAAAAAATCACGAAAATATTTATACCTAGGTGAAATAAAACGCATTATTAACGAGGTGTTTACGTTGAAATTATTACTGTAATGGGGCCAACGGTTAATTTTAACTTTATTGTACTCAAATGTAAATGTAATTTAATAGAACTTTGGTTTCTGTTAAACTGAATTAGGTATTAGGAATGGTTTTATTTTCATGCTCGATTTGATCAGTAGAAATCATATTTACATGATAGATCCGAGTCTTATTATTTTCCCCTCATCGTATCGATTGTTTATGTACCTACACAAAATTGGTACTTGAATGATTCATTCACTCGAATTGACCTCACCCACCCAACTTTTGTTGAGAATGTATAAAGTTTGATGTCAATCAGAAATCGATAAGAGTGTTAATCTATTTTGATTCAAATGACCGCTAAACATTAATTGAGAAAGACTATAGTCTTACATGGAATATGTCCTCACAGCAGGACATATTTCAAAAAAATTTCTACTACTTTTTCCTTTTGTGAATCACAAGCCAGAATAAAAAATATACTATTCTCGACTTGGATTTTTTTTCACTCCTGCTCCTGGACTCGGAAATTATTTTAAAATATGTCCTGACAGCAAGTCAATATGATCACTTAAAACGTTACTTTTTTTGTAAGATAAAAAATATAAAACGTACTGTCTGACCATAATAAATATAAAACGTAATGTGACCGCCAAACTAATTGTTAAATTAGAACCTCTTTGACTAGCAATGCGTTCGGTTTGACAAGATAAGACCCAGTGTTTTTTTTTTTTTTTAGTTTAGAGATGATATCTAGGATGTTTGTAATCATAATGAAATATAAATTTGAAATAAAAATAAATATCAACTACAAAAATATTATTTTGAGACACTTCAAGACATTGTCAAGTGAACTATGACAATGTCTTAACAGACGAAAGCGCTCGTGTCTCAAAATAATATTTTTGTAGTTGATACACATTTTTTTTTTTTTTCAAATTTGTAGTTCTTTTTTTATTAAGGAAAATTTTAAAATGTCAAGGGTAGATCCTTTTTTTTACTATTCAAAATTCATTCAATTTTTTTTTTCTTTTTAATTTATTACTAAAATATTCACAAAATACCGACTCATTATTAAAAAATTAAACACATAAAATAGTAATACTTAAAAATAAACAAAAAAAATAAAGAGGTCAATAACAAGTGGTTTTATTGTCTTTGAATTGCCAGCCTGCAGACTCTTATTTTTTTTTCTTCTCAAATTGTAAAGAAAACACATTTGATATGAACTCAATAAGCCACTAAATGCGATTTAAAAGTCAAATTGAAACAAACAACACCGAATACATAAGTTGATTGTGTCAATCAGTAACTCGCACAAGAGGAATCTGATACCACATCTTGTCATTTAAATCCGATCGTGTTTCTGCATTTTTCACATAACCAGGCAGTGTATTCAAGGACGCACTGGACTTGCTTGGTCCGTCCAGTGAAAGGGTTTGTAAACACTAGGCATCTAAAAATTCCCTCTTTGGAATCATTTGACGTAAGACCCCGTTCTCCGTTCACGATTTTTTTGTCATGGATAAAAAAATAAAGAGGTTGTGTCCCCACTTGAAAAAGAAACGTTTATAATTCATTAGGTTTTGTAAGAAACCTCATGTCATGAATTATGACTGTGTAAGAGGACTGATGTGTTATGAAAGTATTTTTCAAGTGGAGATACAACCGTCCCTCGTGTTTTTTTCTTAAACGACTCACGATCGTAAAGTTGGAACGGAGTGTTAAGGTAATCGTTGTGGTTGCTGTCGTTACTTTAGATTCCAAAAATTTTAGTCCCAAAAAAATGTGTATGTTTTGTGGGTTTTATTAGTGATTTTTGCTTATTTTTTATGGTCGACTGCATAACTAATACTCAATAAAATTATTATAAAATATTAGTTGTGCAGATTATATTTTCAGAATTTATTAAAAAATAATTCCACTTCTCGTTTCAGTTAGAAGCTGTATTTTTTTTTTTTTTTTTTCTTCTTTCAATAAACCTTTTCGTTTAAAAATGTTTACCGTATTTTTTTAAATGAAATTTCAAGCCCATTTGGGAAATTTGTATTCTTTTCCTGGAATGGACACATGGATAATAATAAATGCAAGTGATCAGTCAATTGTAGTGTTTTTTTTTTTTTTTTTATTATTTGAAGATTTTATAGAAATTACAAAAATAAAACTATTGAACATTGGACAGGGTCAAACAAAAACATGAATAATCGGAAGCTAAACATTTTTTTCTGTTTCAAAGTGGTATCCTCACAAAGTATAGGTTATCGTCAGCAAATAACTTGAATCACCCTATAATATTCTTTTTAAATGAAAATAATATGACTAGTAAAATTTTGTTTTCAACTCAAATAGATACCTACTAATACTAAATACAAAAGAAAATCATAAAATATACAAAAGAAATAAAAATAAAATGTTAATGGAGCAACCCGAAAATTCATGTTTTGTGATATCATTTGACTGGTCACAATAATAAGAATTATTAATATACGATTGTATGAAATTTCTGATATTAATTTTTCAATTAAAAAAAAAAAAAAAAAAAANTAGATAGTTTTGACATTTTTCTCAAATAAATGCGAAAGTTGTAAAAGATCTTATTTGTTTAAAAAAAAAAAAAATCAAACACCCAAAAATGTTTCTTTTCATTTTTTTTTCATTAAATTAGGTAGGTAGGCAATACATAACACATTGGTTGTCAACACTTTTAAGTAACTATACAAAAAACTAAAATTAAAAATAACTAGAATGAAAAAGTGAGATGTTTTAAAACATAGTAAAATTATAAACTAATTTTTGAAAAGGTCAAAAACAGAGTTTTGGTATTTTATAATAAAAAAAAAAAAAAAGGAATCACGCAATACAAGCACAGTCTATTAGGGTATCATGGCGTGACAAAATCAGCATTAACTATTATCCTTGTCACAGACACAGAAATGTTTTAACAATTTTGGTCTTTAAAGAATTAAAGAAGAAGCTAACAAAACAAGATTCCAGATCTAATAAGAAATAAAGTGATGCTCTCCTTGACATAAAGATAGCTTAACACTTATGGAATTCAAGTACTAATTAGATATTGAATTTGATGCATTGAGTGACCTCTGACTAAGATTAAGAAAATGATATGTACAGTAAGATACAAACTCAAACTCTGTTTGACACTTTAACAAAACTCAGACTATAATAAATAATGAGATCGATTAATTAGGAGCAAAATTTCATGGCAAAATAATAGTTGGGGCAAAAAATAGTTGGGTATTGCTTAATAGAAAACCCCATGAAACGAATTTGACCCGAAGGTCTATTTTCATATATTGGAGTCTACAAAAATTCGTAATTAAGGTAAGTCAATTGAGTATCAGTGAATCCATTTTAATTCACTCAGTTAGGACGTGCAACGTTTTTTTTTTCACACTTAAATTCATAATTAAGGTAAGTCAATTGAGTATCAGTGAATCCATTTTAATTTACTCAGTTAGGACCTGCAACGGTTTTTTTTTTCACACTCAAATTCATAATTAAGGTAAGTCAATTGAATATAAGTGAATCCATTTTAATTTACTCAGTTAGGACCTGCAACGTTTTTTTTTTTTTTTTTTCACACTTAAATTCATAATTAGGGTAAGTCAATTGAGTATAAGTGAATCCGTTTTAATTTACTCAGCTAGGACCTGCAACGTTTTTTTTTTTTTTTTCACACATAAATTCATAATTAAGGTAAGTCAATTGAGTATAAGTGAATCCATTTTAATTTACTCAGGACCTGCAACTTTTTTTTTCACACTTATATTTTCATTTATGCAATTTTATAGTCGATGAAAATTGCAAGATTCACTAATCTCATAAACATAGATACTTATATGGGAAAAATATATCTTAGGATATAACCGTTAACTCCCTTCCTAAAAAAAATCACCCTTCCTAAAAACAACAACTTTGAACAGAAATTTGTGTTCAGAACTTTGTTTAATGATTAGAATCTTCATTTTCTAAATAACAATATTTGATTCAAAAGAGCTTTCCCTAAGCTGTGCTGGACATCTTCTATAAATTTTATTTTATACCACGAAGTCATGTTAGCCACAAAGGTATAGTATCCTGAGATTTTTTATCCCAACAGTCTTCTGATCTACTACTAACGATGGGTTTCAACAAACTTCGTTGTCAAGTTAAGTCTCCAGTTATGCCATTTTTCTTCTTCTAAATTTATCCTTAGAATCTCCACTTAATTAGTCAACTAAATTCCATCCACAATATTTTCTTGGTGAAACGGAAATAAAATTCACTCCCCAGATAACATTTAGCTAACTGTACTTAAGCTAATTTTGATTTAACCAGAGTTTGATGAAACCCATCATGAGAGACTGTCCAGAAGAATTGGCTCAGCCTTCCAAATACATATAAATAAATAAATATGTAAAACAAATGTTTACTCTATAGGTAAGTAAATATGTATAGTATAAAGTTATACCTAAGAAAAAACATTTAATTTGATGTTGGTGTCATTGAATTTGCTGATTCTTGATAAGGTCCTGTCACAACACATGGATGCATTGGAAAAAGTGTTGTCCATGTTGTTGTAGAATAAGTTGGCACTTTCACATATTTTGAACCACAAGTAGTTACAGTATCTTTTACTGATGGCAACAAATGCTGAATGTCGCTCGTGTTGACGTTATTCTTGGTCGGATTTGTGCTACTTGTTGAAATTGTAACATTTTTTTTCAATCTCATTTTTTCTTCCCATTCATCCCAACCATGTTTGGCACGATTCAAATTTCTGTGTTGATAAAATACTAAACTTATTCGAGTAGGATTCAATCTGTTTGGTCGACGTAATGCTGTAGTGGCATGAAGTTCATGTTTAGCACATTCAAATAGTACAGATCCATGACCCAATGCAATAGCGACACCGCCCATTTGTGAGTCCTGAAAATTGAGAATAAAAATTGATATTATTTGATTGAATTTTGATCAGGCGATTTTTGCATGAAAAAAGGGAATATGGTCTATTTATTATGTACCGCATAATTTCATACTTTTTTGTTTGTTTGGAAAAACGTAAAATTAAAAAAAAAAATTCAATGGTCAAATGAAACTTTTTTATCTATACTTATAAAATAGGCAAAACAAAAATGAAAAATAGGTGTAATATCATGGCTTATATTGATATCGAGGCGGATAGGCTGAGCCTACCATACGTTAGCGCGGCAATTTTTTCGTAGCTGTGGCAGATAATTGCATGGAAAAAAAGATTCATTTTGATTCAGCAACATTGGAAAAGGTGTCTTCGCACATTTTTGACAAATTTGAGAAAAAAAAAATCATACAATGTAAAGCAAGAGTAAATTCAGTTTATTTTTACCTTGAAGCATTCTTCATTCTCAATGAAATCCGTCACTTCCCCTATAGGCTCCGCTTTCGGTTGTTCAGCTGACATTGAAGGGAAGTATGGTGTTGGTCCATACATATCCCAGTGCGGGAACTGGAACTGTGGAACTCCCTGAAAGAACAAACAAATTTGTTAATTACATGTGGAACTATTGTTTACTATAGATTAATTGAACATACAAGCACTCTAACTAAACATCATTTATGAAATATATTGGAGGGTAGTTTGTCCAGAAAAAAAAATTAACAAACAAACTTAAGCGTCATTCTTGGCGATAAATCGCTTCCAGTTGAATTATTTAGTTTAAAATTTCAAGTCTGTACATTAAGCCATCATTGATTATGAGTCAGTCAGTATACCAACTGGGCTTTGTTAGTATATATTAAAATGAAAATGAGTTTACATTATGTTCTACAAATTAGTATCATTATCAATCTCTTTCATATGTTGCATTTTAATAGTTCTAGCAATTGTTTTAGAGTTTTTTACTCTGATATGTTATTCTCGCGTGTTATCCCTGTGATATTATAAACCCGGTTTGTATTTCTCTCATTCGCAAAACTCGGATTTTTTTTTCACTAGTGAAGTGTTGGAAAAAACAGTGAATATTGTATAACTCATATGCATACCTGATATCCCAGCTGAGGTGAGCCAGAATTGAGACGAATACCATTTTTTTGGTTATTAGGATACATGGTCTGTTGTTGGTACATGCCAATATTGTTTGTACCCCAATTATGATATGATTTGGCATCTTCTGTTGAGGTATACGGATTGGCATCAAGATGAGGCGGAATGTTGAGGAATGCTGAACTGGACCATCCACTTTGTAGAAATTCTTGTTTGATATCTGCTGATCCAAGCTGACATTGTGAATACCACTGCTCATTAGGGTAGTTCAGATTTTCTGTTAGTTTGTTATTATTATAGAGTAATTCAGCAGGCTTGAAATCTTCTCCTAGAATACTGTTATGAGAATTTTCTATTTTGACGTGATCGAGTAGTTGTTGTTCAGTTAATTCTTTGGTTTTGTTGGACAACTCTCTGTCTAACTGTTCGCTCAACAGTTTTTGTTCATTTTCCTGATCTCTCTCGGTTCTAGCTTCTTGGGAAGAACAAGATAATACTAATGGATTTTCTGACTTTATAGGAGGTGGCGTATGAGGTTTAAGAAAACTTTCTTCAAAACCAGCTTTTGGTATTTGGTTTTCATTTGACGTTTTTGGTGAATGAGGGCTTGTAATATTTCGGGAAGCAGTTGCAATATTTGATAAAGGCTTTGGACTTGAAGATACATTTTTAGTATTAAGAGTATCCCATTTTGATTCAATAGATTCTTGTTGATTGGAAAAATCAATATTAGTTGATTCTAAGCTAATAGGAATAGATGGAAGGAGTAAGTTGGTAGGAGCGTTAGGACTCGGTGGAGAGAATGGTGAGGGTGGGGCTAAGGAACCTGGTGAAAGAACTATTTTTTCATCTAAAGAATTCTGAGAAGCTGTTAAAGATTTTTCTTCTATGACTTTAGACAGATTTAAAACATCATTAAAATCAGACTTCTTCATTGAATTTTCATTCCACGCAAATGCGGGACTAACAGAATTAGAATTCAGTTTAGAATCTGGAGTAGTGGTCGTTGAAGATCCAGTTCCTGCAGTGAACTGAGTAGTGCTGTCTGGATCAATTTTGATATCTGAAGTTAAAATGAAGTTCTTATTTGATATGTTTGAAGATTCCCAGTCATATTTTGTGTCAATAGGAGTTGCATCTCTTATCAAAGGTGATGGTGTCATTCTCCAATCATTTTTCATTGACTGATTTTCTGGACTACCGTATTTCTTCGATGGTGACTGGCTCCAGGAATTATACATATATTGACTATCAGGACTTTGATAATTCCAGTTATTATGTTGATTGTAAAGTGGACTATCTAAAACAGTACTTGAGACTTGAGAACTTTGAAGTTGTGGATCCATTCTGGTAAACATAGGTGACAATTCATAAGGTGGTGTTCTGGAGACATCACCCGGCCTCATTCTTAAATCAGTTGAGGCGGTTGTTGGTTTGGGTTTACCGATCACGGCATCGGGTTCATCTTCTTTTCTCTTTTTTCCATGTCGACGACAAGGCTGAAGTGGAACTGCGCGAACTCTGACTTCACATGGAAATCTGAAAAGGTAAATGAGATAGGAATTAGTTGATAGGAATTAGTAAAGGATTTTATATTTCACCTATAAAATGATTAGAAAAACATTTTATTGGATGTTGTTACGATTAGAGACTTCGCCTCTGGTTTTCAAACTAAAACTCAGCATTTCTATCAGACAGAGTTCAATGCTTTTGATATTATAATAATTAGCTTTTCCCAAAAAATCAAAGACCTCGGTTAATGCTATTTTTCCCTATAAGTCAAAGACCTCGATTAGTTCCAAACAATACTTATTGTGGATCAGCAAAAGTCGTTGACCAATAGAATTCAAAATTAATACATTTCGACCAATCAGAGTCCTACTTTAGAATCTCACGTGAGATGGTTTTTTTATTATTTTACATTGATTTTAGATCAGCAAAAGTCGATGACCAATAGCATTTAAAATTAAGGTATTTAAACCAATCACAATTCTTTGGTCGAATCTCACGTGAGACGGTTTATTCTTTCGGAAGTGAGGAGAAGCCAGAGTGCGAAAACTCAAGTCAGTTGTCCCAGAAGAGTTGCCAAGAATAGTTGCCTTATTAATAGAGAATATTTTTAGCACCATAAAAGTCTAAAATAAATTAGGTTATAAATTTTAGTGTATATTATAAGTTTCATTTCAAGTATAAGTCTCAACCATCTTTTTATTTATATCTCACCTCCTCTGTTAGAAAAGCGGATTCAGCAGTCATCTATCCATTTCCATATTAGAAATTGGTGACCTGTCCACGTTTTGGGAAGTGCATAAAGTTCCCGAAACAATGTACAACGTAGGTACACAGAAATAACTAAAAAGTGAATTCTCATAGTATAGGAATGGGCTGGTAGTGTAGTGGTAATACGCTCAGACTGGTAAACATAGGGCGTGATTTCAAATCCAGCCAACCCATGAAATTTCATTCTCATGAATTTGAGATATTTAGCACTATTGGAGGACATGGAAGGGACCGAACGGCCGGAATTATTAAAATCTAGTCCGGCGTCCACAGAGTAGCATAATATGCTAAAGAACCCTTCCACCATCGTCGTAATGGACACAGAAAATATAAATTGCAAAACAATGGGAAATAATCCCAGCTGTAGAAAGGCCTACCTAAAAGGAACTTGAAAAAACTCACTTGTTCAAATTTTCAATGGCACCCGATTTTATTTTTTCTTCTTGGGCTTGCTTGTTTCCATACTCATCAGAATCGTCTAAGATGTAAAGAGGAAGGACATGCAGTTGCTCATCATCCGGTTTCGACAAATTTCTATGCTTGGTCAATGAGACAACCTGTAAAAATTAAAAAAAAAAAAGAATATGATAAAAATTGGGTATGCAATTTTTGTTAGTCTTTAACAAAATGTCATGAGATTTTTGAAANTTGGGGGGGGGGGGTATTTTTTTTCGTGACGATTCCAAAGGTTTGTTATTGAAAATAATAAACCAAAATAGACAAAGGATTTTTTTCTCAAAATGTTATAAAGAAGTTTTTTTTAAAAAAAAAAAAATAAAATAAATAAACAAATTATTTTATTTATATGAGCAAGAAAATTTTAATTAAACCTGGCCTTTTTGTCAAATTTGTCTAGTCTATCCATTTTTTCAAGGACTAAAATTATCTTTCTTTAAAATATAAGAAAAGGGAAAACTCTAAATGAAACAAGATTCCTTAAAGATATTTACAAAGTTTGTCAGCAAAATATATATAGAAATGCTTACCACTGTACAACCATTGTTCATATTATGCAAATCTCGGTGTGAATGTGCACAGAAATCAAAACAAGCCGTAACTCCAGAGAAAGGACGACCTGGCTTGAAACCCAAACGACATTCAGACGCTTCTCTTTCAAACTGACATTGATTGGTGAATGCAATAGGTGCCAAAGTTTTGTAAAGAGGGGACAATGTTGTTGCCAATAAATGCATTTTTTCTTCAATTTCTTGCTCCTGAAAAGACAGTACAGTATCATTATTAGGTGAAATCAATTATAGTAGATAAGATCGTCCTCATGATGGCCGGTTCTACGCACCAGGACGACCTGGAACGCCTACCATCACAGTTCCAGACAAGGGCCATCTTTTCGGTAAACTCATATCAATCTGTTTCTGCCATTTTAATTAATCATGCATCTATAAATGGGAAGAACGGTTGATTTCGTGAGAAAAACCATTACTACTACTACATAGTAGATAAGACAGTAAACACCAACGAAAAAAGAGAGCAAGGAAAGACCGATCCTATTCCTATAGCAATTCTATTTCCAAGGTCAGCCCTAATTTTGAACGTCAGCATTTTTTTTAAGTAATTATTATTTACACTTTTTTATTTACCTAGGTTTGGAACAAAAAAAAGTTACAAGTGAATAGATTCGTAACTCTTGTACTTTAACTACCCCAAGTTAGAAAAGTAACATGGGTGGGTTATACATGTACTTTTATTCTAAAAATGGAATGTCAATTTTTTTAAAAAAAAACAACCTTAGTTTAATAAATATTTTTATAGAAGAATCGAAGATAATAAATAAATTAAATAATTAGACAGTATACATTCGGAAGAGTCAACATCGGCCTGACGATGATAGTCTGAGTACTATCGAAACCTGGCCACCTTTATAATTAATCCGAATCGATATTCTCTAATTATTTAATTTACTTAGTTTTATAGTTGGGATGCCAAATTACGATCGATATTTGATCAAGGACTCGATAATATTTCTTTAAACAAAATCACGTTCTCTTTGGAGTTAGTTATTACAACAAAGAACAATTAAGTCTGGCGACATCAAAATTTAAATTTAAAAATAAACTTACTTCAGATCTAACCGACAATCGAAACTTTCGAACAGTTTTGCTTCGTGCATATTTACATCCATTGTAGTACATTGACCATGAACAGCCGAATGAAAACGAAGCGCCACAAGTATCTGGATCTAATCCTTGACATGCACAAGTACGAGGTTCGTTAGTTGCACATCGTCTTGTTGTTGGTAAACCAAACCTTGAAAGAAATATAACAATGTTAATTATTAACTCATTAAAATAAAATCGAGAGAAGATAGCAAGTGAACAAAAGGTGTCTTTGGTTTATAACTGTGTCATTCGCATAGTCATCTGCAGAACAGAAGAAATCTCAGTGAGTTCTATTTTACTCACAGATAGTCAACAGAAAAAGATATCATCGTACTCTATTACTTTTTTAAAGCTACAATTACGTAAACAAATCGTGCTTACAATGTCCGGTTCTATACACTAGGACCACCTAGAACACATACCATCACAGTTCTACCCAAGGACAATCAAAAACTATTTGGTAGGTAACCTCATATAAAATTATAACTACCATTTTCTCAACCTAAAATCTGGAAATCAGTAGAAAAGTAATTTGAGAGGAAGATGGCTACAATATAAACACAACCATATCTTTAAAAAAATAATAGACGGCTACAATATAAACATATGGGGGATTGAGGCGAAAGCCAGCAGGCGCCCCCTTTCAATCACCACCAGGGATGGATGGAGGGTATATAATTTAAATATATATATATATATACAACATATACATATAAAGTATAATACATAACGTATACTAAATATACATATAATGTATACATAACGTATACTACATATACATATAAAGTATACATAACGTATACTACGTTATGTATACGTTGGCCTATATAGCAAACCTCGTAAGTCACATTTCGTAAACTTTACACAAGGAAGAAAGAACAGTCTTACTCAGTGAAAATATTTCCAATAGTGACAAAATTTGGTATGAGAAACTCTGTACACGTTAAATTTAGTGAAGGATATACGAGTACATTATACATGCCTTTCACATGAAACAAATATCCACTCTCTGAAAACGTTGACTTACCGAGGTTTACTACATATTTCGCAATATTGAATCATTTTTTATTACAAGATATCCTATTCCTAGTTAAGGCGGAGGATCAGTCAACGAGGACTTTGAAAATAATAAATAAAAAATGAAAAAAAGGCATCATGACTTACTTATTCAATTTGTTGGAGAGTAAGGAATACACGCCATCTGATTGTGGATACGGAATGCCTTCCCAATGAACCATAATGACAACGATCCACGCAGTGTTGCACGTATGACCTTGTCTGTGTTTCACCATCAATAGTAACTTTTCATCATAAGACGCTCTTCGGATTACCCATTTTGCTAATGGACAGCCCTGGGTTGTTTTACCTTCTTTGCCAGTATATAATATCTGTAAAAATATATATATATATATATATATTATTGAATATCGATCAATTTTTTTTCTGTTTCTGCTTTATTGAAATCGTCAAATTCTAAATTGATTTCATCACAATTTTCTTGGTTCTATTTTCCTGAAGTAGGAAAGATATTTTTTTCTGTCATAAAGTCTAACCATTATTCTGAACCAGCTTATTTCACCCTCTTAAAAACACAATTTATCTCCTCTCTTTTAGTCCCTACTCGTTTGTTTCTAGTTACCTAGGACTGTACAATGAACTCAAAATATGTTTATCAAAGATTGAATGTCTTTTGATCTTATTGTTTTTGGGTTCATTATTTTTTTTATCTTTTCATTTGTCAGTTTTGAACTTATTTTCCATTTCATAGGATCTTATTCTCTTACTTTTCTTTTACTATTTTTCAGTCATGCTCTTAATATAATTATGGACCCATTTACTTGAGAATGTCGTAACAGACGAAAGACTCACCACTCAATTTGTAGTTGATACAAAAATTACTTATTGAAATTTATATTCTGAACCAACTTAATATACACTCGAATACCTGCTCACAGTGTTCACCCCAATGACAGAATATCTTCTATTTATTATATTGTTCATCTCAAATACTTTCTTACCTTTTCAATACGAACGGCCTTTCCGAAGACACCCGATCTTTGTTCAATATCCTTACGAAGTTCAGGTAAAGAAGCAGCAGCTCCCAACTGAGTATAATAGGAACCTGGTTCTGGTGGAAGTTTATCGGAGGTGAAACATTTACAGTCGGGTACTTCTGTCCTCACATTATTTTTAAGCCTAAAACAAAAAGAAAGTGAAGTTTGTAAATAAAGTTGGTGGAAAGAAGTATACCTAACTCACTATTCATATTCATATGGGTAGGTATTATTGATTTTGCCGATCTCCGTGGCCGAGTTGTTAAGAGCATTGACTTTTGGTCCGGAGGTTGTGGGTTCGAATCCCGCCCGGAGCGAAAATTTTCTGATCGAATTTTCTCGTTTTCGTTATGGCATGGCTGTAAAAGGAGTGCCCTGAAGTAATGCGAAAGCGGTTCCGGGGCATAACTTTTTTTTTTTTTTAAAAAAAAAAAGGTATTATTGATTTCAAAAGATCTTGAATTACGTCACTAGGCAATGAGTTTGGAGATTCCTACGATAAGGCCAATGATGATATAATATGACAACACTCCCTGCCTGATCACTGTACTCCACAAACTGTTTGATCTTTCGCAATGAACTCCTTAAATATTTTGTCCTGTCAAAGTGTGACACACCAAAAAGACAGTTTCATATGAAATATTCCATTTTTTCTTGAAAAAAACTAAAATTTTGTGTTTATAAAAACCTATATTGAGCTTTAACTCATTTTTTTTTAAACTTACCTTTCAATATGATCCAAAATTTCCTTTGATTGTCCGTCTTCACATTTGATTGGCTGTTCTGCATTATTATTTGTTTCTCCTTTTGATTCTGTCATTTCATCTAAAGTTCTCATTCCTTGACATAGACCATCAGTGAGGTGTTCCGAAGTTGGCGGTTCTGTTCCTCCTCTACGACAACACCAAGGACCAGACATATCACTCAACTTTGATGGACCGCCGTCTCCTTCAAATACATACATTGGTTTTTTCTCCATAATTTCTCCGTCCAAAGATTCAAAATAGTCATCCATTCGAGGATCTACTCCGAAAGGAATTCTTAAAGTGTTTTGTTTTAATAATAATGGCACTAAGTGGGTAGGCCTTCTGTCTTCAATAAGGATTTTATTTCGAGGCTTAACAAATTTGTTCTGTGATTCAGAAGACCAATGAGAGTCGACACTGGAATTTACTTTACTAGCCCAGTGATACATGGGTGAAAATTCTTTGGAAGCCCACAAAGATTCGTTATATCTTCTTTGTTCTAAAATGTTATGTGAATCATAATTAGTTCCCTTCTTGTCATGAGGGTAAAGTCTATCGTTACCAAGAAATGGTTTGTTACTTTCATAAAAGATTGATCTTCCTGGGACTTGGCTATAGAGTTTCTTATTATCACTATTGGCCAGCCATCTACTATCATGAACGAATGGCTTCCTATCTTCTAAACGTTTATCGCGTACAAAATAAGGTGAATCGAAAACATTTCTTTCCGTCCATTTATGTTTATAGTTTTGAACTGGATCTAGCCAGTTGGAAGAACCGTAGTTTCTAGATGGAAGTTTGTAATTATAGGCAGGTGGTTCTAATGCAGAAGTAGAGAGAAAAGTTCTCATATTTGGAATATTACTGTTCACATCATGTAAACCAGCTTTTTCATCCATAGAGGCAGCGTATTTCATAAAACTTTCCATAGCGGACATACCTCCATTTTCAGGGAAATATTTTTGCGAAGGACCCCAGTCCCAAACGCCACCACCCTCAGTAGCTAAGTTCTGAGGATGGTGGCCTTGGACTAAAAAATTCATCCCTGATAAATTTGAAGAGGCGTTAATTGGTATAGTTTTGCTAAAATCGTTTGATATGCCGTAGAACTGATCATGTTGCTGCTGGCTGATTTGTTGGATATGAATTTGTTGTTGCTGCTGCTGCTGTTGTTGCAGTTGTTGTTGTTGCTGCTGCTGTTGTTGTTGCTGCTGTTGGTGATTTTGCTGCTCAGATATCGGACTCAATACCCTTGAATTTTCCCTAATTTGTTGCTGAGTTAAAAGAGGTGAGGACCGACCCATTTCTTGTTGCTGTTGCATTAGTTGACGTTGCTGCTGCATTTGTTGCATCTGCTCTTGATGCTGCTGCATTTGATGTTGTTCATGCTGATCTTGCTGCATTTGCTCTTGCTGCTGCATATGGTGTTGCTCATGTTGTTCTTGCTGCATTTGTCTTTCCTGCTGTTGCATGTTTTCCAAATGATGTTTTTGTTCCTGAATTTGTTGCTCTTGACGATGCTGCTCTTGCATCTGCTGATCATGCTGCCTATTTTGTTGATCATGTTGTTGCTGATATAGTTGTTGATTGTCTTGGTCTTTTTCCGATTTATGTTGATGATAGTTTTGTTTATTTAGTATCATTGTTTTTATCCTACTATTAACGTCAGAATGGTGGTCAGTTTGTTGGTCTGATTGAGAGTTTTGATATGCTTCTTTTTCCATACTGCGCCTTCTGTTCCATTCTTGTTCGTTTGTTAACTGTGTTTGTTGAGAGTTACTACTGTTGCTCCACACAGGTGAAGGAGACGAATGACGTTGACTTTGATTTTCATTATTTACATTTGGTTGGCTATTCATATCCTCCCTGTTAGCTTCTTGCCCTGAATACCTGTAACGTCAACATTATTCCCTATTAGTTTACAAATTCATTTGAGTAGGTATAACATCTGTTGGTCTAATGATAACACACAATTGAAAACAAAGGCAAAAAATAGAATTATTTTTACCCTGATAACCTATAGAAATCTGAGATGTCGAAATATATACTATTTAGGACGAGTCGAAAACGGATAAGAATTCGAAATATTTTTTTTTTTTGATTACATTATTTTATCCAGTCAATTTTATTGCATATCCAAATTAAAACATTTTAGACCAAGGTTAAAACGTAACTTTTAATTATGGCGGTATATAATTAGAATAGTGCAATGCGCACACAAGCGTGCTGAGTTTTTTAATAGTCCAACTAATGTCATTTTATATATTAATGAGATTACCTATACATTTTACATTTTCTCGTTTCATTCAAGTTACAATACATTATGAGTAGGGGTTTCCCAAAGTTAGAACTTAGCTTCCAATAAAAAGATATACTGTGTCAATTTTAGGATATTCAGTGAGGTTGAGGATTTTTTTTTAGCAAATGACATACTCACCCACTAGAGTTGTGTGAACTCTGTTGCGACTGGGGAGGTTGTTGTTGAAGTGGGTATCCAGGCATCCCGTTTCCCGAACCGGTAGGGCCAGGAGTTTTGGAAAGATTTGAATCACTAGTGTTTCCTTGAGAGTCTAATGTGTTAGTTACAGAACTGCATCGACTATTAGGAGTTGTGGAGGGGGGAGGCGCCATTGACACTTCTTGGAAAACGTACTAAAAACAAACAAAAACAGAATTATTAGAAGAGATAAGCGTTTTTTTTTTTTTTTTTTTTTTTTTTTTTTTTTTTTTTTTTTTTTTTTTTTCTGGAAGTAACTTCTGATTTTTTATTAAAATAAACCCATTTAGTCAAATTGTTTGTAAAATATAGCAGAAACTTTTGAAGAAAAAAAAAAAAATCTAAAATTATTTTTAAAATAAAAATAATAATCCTAGTGAAAATTTCAATCTTCCAAGATCTCTTGTAAAACAAAGGTAACAATAGACTCAATAGAAGATGACTTAACAGACAAAATATGAATTTTGTTTGTACTCGTAATTCATAACACTTTTTTTTTTACGGAATTTCATAATCAAACAACATTTAATTATATCATAGCTTTGACACTTGCAATGGCCCAATACTAAATAAATGACTTTTGTTTCTTAGTTTCAGCATTATCCAATGGTCCTCACGATGACCGGTTCCACGTAGCAGAACAACTCGGAATGCATAACAGTTTCAGCCAAAGGCCATGAAAACCTTGGGGAGACCAAAGTTAGAGAACTTGAACAGAATGTTGTGGCCAGGTAGAATTAAGGAAAGTAACACCAACCCCAAATAGAATTGGGAAGGAAATGGTGGAGTTAAAGAAAATCATGTTCAGTTGAAAATGATGTTACCTGTGCCGTGTAGGTTCCTCCGTTGACTTGATACTCCGTAGGTCGAGCAGAATTATCAATATATTCTACAACTTGATTATTTGCTATAACATTTCTTGGTGTAGTATTGACACCTCCATTTACTATTGGACCAGGCGTTGATGTCTGCATAAATGTGGTTTGAGGAGGCTGTTGTTGGTAACCTGAAATAGACGAGAAAATAATTTCATGTGAAAATTGTTTTTTTTTATAGATTAATTTAAGCACGTTAAGATACAGTCAATCTGAGTAGAGAAAAAAGATTGGTTGAAATTCCATTTATTATGTTAATGTGTTACTTAGAGTTGTGAAAAAACTCCGTGTAAGTTTTATGTTCAGTGGAACCTTGATTTTCCAAATTTCTTGGAAACAGGAGTTATTCGGACAGATGAGGTCACGTATAAAAAAATGTAGGTAACTAAGTAAATATTTAAATTTTGTTTCAAAATTAGGTATATTATTATTATAAAACAGGTTGCGGGTCTTCATTGAGACTCATTACAATCATTACTGCGACTTTTGTTTGGATCTAATTCTATTTATTTATCTTTTTTTTTTTTATTTATTACCAAAGCGAAATTATGTTAAATAATGATAGTGCATTATTTTTTTTACTCATATATAAAATGTACATACTATGCATATTTCTACAAAAAAGTAGCAATTATGTACACTGAATATTTAAAAAGAAAAGAAATTTATTTGTGTTAAAACTAATGCTTTGTCACAATGCATTTCCCCATGTTATTACTAAATTTGTTGTCTTCGCTTGGATTCGAACCAACAGCCTCCTGGTTACAAGTCCGTCATTCTTACCAACTGAGCTACTGAGGCTGGTTGTACACTGTATATTTGGTTATCAAAGTTTGAAAAAAAAACATTCTTTTCTTTTGTCTGGTTTACCAGCTTCATATTTTTTTTCGAATAGGCTACAAATCGAATTACGAAATCCACTTTCTTTATCAATATAGGCTGCAGGAGAGACAACGTTGTCGATTTTACTTTTCTTTAAATGGCAGGACGTAGGAAACATATGCAGGGTAGCAACGTCCTGACGTTGCTACCATCATCATATACAAACGTCTTTTAGCAACTACGCTCTCGCGAGGTTTCGCTCTCAGCAGCAATAGTTTCCCATTGCGCTTTCTGAGGTTAGTTGGACTAATCTTATTTTAGGTAACGGCACCTGTTGTTGACTTATCAATAGTTTCCCATTGCGCTTTCTGAGGTTAGTTACACTAATCTTTTTTCTGGTAACGGCAACTGTTGTTGACTTATCAATAGTTTCCCATTGCGCTTTCTGAGGTTAGTTGGACTAATCTTATTTCAGGTAACGGCACCTGTTGTGGACTTATCAATAGTTTCCCATTGCGATTTCTGAGGTTAGTTGGACTAATCTTATTTTAGGTAACGGCACATGTTGTTGACTTATCAATGGTTTCCCATTGCGCTATCTGAGGTTAGTTGGACTAATCATATTTTAAGTAACGGCACCTGTTGTTGACTTCTCCGCTAAATATATTTATTACTGTATCCTTACCGGGTGTACTTTGATATCCAGCAGGCACATTTGTATATTGAGGATGATGATATCTTGCGAGATCATCGATTTGGTGGGTAGGTAATTGTTGAATAAATTGTCCTTGAGGTGCCCAAGTACCAATTGAAGCATTAGGATCTGCAGGAACAGTTGCTTGATGCCAAACAGCATTAGGAAATCGATGTTCTCGAATAGGAGGTGTAAAACCGGAGCCATCAACAAGATTTGTTGCTTGACCTCCGGCACCATAAAATGGAATCACTCCTCCACCACTCTGAAAAAACAAAGACTTTACAATTCATTATATGTTTTCTGGAGAGAATAACCGTGAAACTGAATCCAAGTATTTATATGCGTTCATGCCATTGCACACTAGAGACCCGGGTACGAATCTGACATTTCGTCGATTTTGACATTTTGCAGATTTACAAAATCTTCAAATATTTCGATTTTGATATTTGGATGTGTTGCGGTGTTTACTAAATCCTCGTGTGGATAATTGAGTGACCAAGGACAATAATAAATGGCAGCATTGTAATGGGGTATAGTAAGTAATTACATGCGATATTTGAAGTATGGCACATACGATCTCTTTAATGTTGTGATGAACTCTTGAAAATTGTGAAGCGTTCATGAGAGTGTACCACGAAGATTTTTTTTGGCATTCTTTAACGTGGCAAGAGCCTCACAAATGTGAGTTCTTCCTAAAGAATACTGGAAATTGATGGTGCAATAAATGGACCATCCGTTTTTAATCACTTCCTCAACTTTTGCCCAGAAATATGCCAATTTTTCTGCACTCATCACATCAGGATTGCATATCCTTTATATTTTATCTATTTAGACCAAAAAGTGTAAAAACTGACTAACCTTTGTACATCTCAACGTAAAAAGGAATCGAGTGCCAAAAACTGATTGACACTTTTTTTTTGTTATTCTGTTCCAAAAATGACATTCAAACGACCAAAAAGACTGTCATGTTAAGGAAGACTATGATAGTAACAGAATTTATTCTGATTGACACTTTTTTTTGTTATTCTGTTCCAAAAATGACATTCAAACGACCAAAAAGACTGTCATGTTAAGGAAGACTATGATAGTAACAGAATTTATTCTGATTGACACTTTTTTTTTGTTATTCTGTCCCAAAAATGACATTCAAACGACCAAAAAGACTGTCATGTTAAGGAAGACTATGATAGTAACAGAATTTATTCTGATTGACACTTTTTTTT
>CM022885.1:36465676-36481222 GCA_012654025.1 Pachypsylla venusta | reverse complement strand
TGCATATATCTATTTTTAGAAGGATATCTTGAACCGTTTCCGATTTTTCGGCCGATAATTTTGCGCTTTAAATAGGACCTACTACTCAACGGCACGATGCAATCAAGGAAGGTGCGGTATTCTGAAAAAATCTTGTTTTAACGGAATAATGGAGCAATATGCTAAAGTTTATGTGGTGCGCGAAAATTCGAGGTGAAACGGATGACTCTGCCCGTTTTAGTAACCTCATATCGACAAATTTCCTATATCCACAAATTTCCCAAACCTGAGAAATGGGGGGGGAACAGTTGATTTTAAGAGGAACTACAGTCGAGTGTTCCTACGAGCATCTTGCCCGTAGGATCAACATCTTGAACAAAATGTCTTATGGAATTTTTTTTTTAAAAAAATCGCTTTATGTTTGGTTGACAGTATCGACAGTAATTGACACACGCTCAAACTACTAGTCCTATCATATAATCTTGCTCTCCATCATCATCAGCCCATAGAATCCCCGTCCGATGCAAGGGCGGCCTCTCCTAATTTATTCCATCTTATTCTATCTTGGGCGGCATATGTCCAAAATATTTTTTTTTTAATTTGGCTTAACGTCTCTTTAACATCTATTGGTCATTCAAGACGGAAGTCCGAAATATAAGAGTAAAGAAACACGACTCGCCTGCACCATTAACAAAATGTTCATTAACTCTAAAGAGATAACAAGGTTAACATTTTAACTGGACACCAAAATAATTCATTGATGCTAAAAAAATAAAATAAATGATTTTAGCTCACAAAAGTTCCGACTACACCAGAAGTCAAAGAGAACGATAGTTAAAAGTGCGAAGACGGGAGACTACCTTCCCAACAATGAAACAATATTAATTTGATTAACAAAACTGCAGTCAGAGAGAGCATCCTGTTAACAAAAAAGAATTTCCGAGTACAAAACTTAACAAAAGTGAATCAAACATATTAAACAGGGTGTCCCAAAAGTCCGAGACCACCTGAATATCTTTTGAAGGGCTTTATGTGGAGTTTTGAAATTTTGCATGCTATTATATCCCAAATTAAACCACCTGAATGTGTGACCAATTTTTCAGGGGCAGGTCCCATGTGGCACCCAGTGGGGTCCAACTTTTGTTTTTTAAATACGAACCCCCATTTTGTGATAAATTTTCAGAAAGACAATGGAATTAGAAGTACTTTGCAAAAAAATTTACACGTCTAACGTGTTTGGTTTCAAAATGGCGGCAATTTGAAATTTCCAAGATGTGACTTCCAAGATTGTCTAAAACTAGGCGAATTATTTTTAAAAGTAGGCGAAGTGTCTAAAACTAGGTCAATTATGTCTGAAAAAACAGCTTCCTCGACATTGGTGTCCTATGTAATTATTCAATATCCCATTGCAAATAATTCGCCTGTTTAGACACTCTCGGAAGTCATATCTTGGAAATTTCAAATGGCCGCCATTTTGAAACCAAACACGCTAGACGTGTAAATTTTTTTGCAAAGTACTTCTAATTCCATTGTCTTCCTGAAAATGTACACAAGATGGAGGTTCGTATTTAAAAAACAAAAGTCACACCACCCTGGGGGCCACATGGGACCCGCCCCTGAAAAATTGGTCACCATCAGGTGGTTTAGTTTGGGATATAATACCATGCAAAATTTCAAAACTCCTCATAAAGCCGTTCAAAAGATATTCAGGTGGTCTTTTCGGACACCCTGTATTATTTACACAACCAACATTCTCAACACATTTTAAAGCTTCCCAGAAATATGTTAAACAATATCAAATGCAATGGCACACTATGAACATTTGGTACAATGTTTCAGCGAACTCATTTAACAATTAGGCCCTCAAGAACAATATCAGACATGACTGACTATACAGACAAAGCTGTACAATGTGACCCCCAAATTAACAAATGTTACAATGTTGCTTGAAAATTAAGAAGAAATAACACAATTTAGACGGATATTAATCAGAATATGTTTTCTGAGAACAACAGTGAATCCCAGAAAGATAGGGTGGTTCAAAATTTAGAATATTGAAGGTTTAGAAGTGGGGTTCTGTTGGTACACTTCGGGTAAGGAACCCTTTGTGACATAGAGGTGTTTCAGGGTTTGTTGTATGCACTTGATCCATTATGTTTTTTAAGGAGACAACAAGTTGCTTGAAGATGTTTTACGTAGTTTCCACCTTCTGAGATGAGTTTAAACCTCTCTTGCACAACCAATAGTTTCGTGACCTAAAAACGGGGAAGATCAAGACTGATGCCTAATTTCCTCATTTCTATGAATGAGATACTATTTTATCATTCCCAGGAGATGTGTTTATGTAGCCCACTCGGTGTCTTGGAGCGGGTCAAATTAAATACAAAGTAAGTTCTGATAGTAGTAGCCAGCGTCTATGGCACGTTGAATACACCAATTCCCAATAGATAACTAAAATTAAGCAACGTCCAGCGAGGTTGTACCATGTGTGTGTCTACGTGGGTTCGCGCCCTCGTGATGTTGACTATGCTTGCGGCCCAACCCAGGCTGGGTGAGGTCAATGTGGGTAGCTGGTTTGCAAGTTTCCATCGAACGGAAAGTGAAACCCACGTCTTGAATGACCGATAGAAGAGACGTTAAGCCAAATTAAAAAAAAAGTTCTGATAGAAACAAAGAATTTTAAAGTGAGAAAAGTGTGGTGATGCGCAGTATGGTCTTGATAATCTGGATGAACACTTTACACAAAAACCTGCATTATGCTTTGTCAACTGAGCTAATAGGTTGCTTTATCACGCATGTAGTACAAAAGGAAAAAAACGAAAAAAAACAACAACTAAAACTGTATAGTGGTCTCCTAAAATTTGTAAACATTGATTTGGATACAATCTGTATGATTGCAGAACGAGGCTCAAATTACAGAAGATCTTAAATCAACCTGTATTAAATCACAAGTTTTGATGTTTAGCAAATTATTGACCGTCGCGTCTTCAGTGAGACGTCTGCTATTTTTATTTACTTTAAAAATATCCTAATAAACCTGCTCTAAAATATGAAAAACAATATGCTAGTAGTTCTGTGAATCTGACTCAAATTCGCCGAATATGTCTCATGAACTATTTCGCTATCGAAACCTTCCGCCAACACGTGGAAATAAGAAAAAGTGAGAAGTTAGGAAATAATAGTAATCATATTATTTGTAAGTTTCTCCTTTATATTTTTCAATTCAATTTAATATGATACAATTAGGGCTTCCAATCCCGCAAATGCGGGATCCCACTATTTGAGGGATTTACAATCTGCGGGATCCGCAAGCTCCAATCCCGCAAATCCCGCAACATTTTTTTAAAATAAAAAAAACATGATCTTAGTATTGTGAAGGAATACAAAAAAAGAGTAAGTGAAAATCGGTATTTTATCATTTTTACTTTCCTTATCCTATAAAAAAGGAAAGTATTGTAATGGGCTGAAATTTTCGATGTCGAGTTTTCAATGCCAAACAGGTTTTGGGGTCCCCAGAGCAAAATTTCCCCAGTTTCAGCCATTGGTCTGTGGGTCTGTTCGTCTGTCTGTGAACAAAATATCTCAAGAACGGAAATTGCTAGAGACTTGATTTTGGTATGTATGTCAGTTTTATGCCATGAACGGCAAAATAAGCTTTTGGTGGAAATCGAATGTACTGTTGGCTGGTGTTATACCGTTTTTTAGTGGTTTTCGCATATCCTGCTTAAAATGAGAACGGTAATAGCTAGAACTTTAAACTTGGTGCCTATTCATATCAATTTCTTACAAGAAATTGAAAAATATAACTTAGGTTGAATTGAAATATATTGTTGACCGCTAATTAGAGGTTGAAGGCCACTTTTTGACGGTTCCACCTAAAGCCAGAATGGAAAGAGCTAGAACTTGAACTTTGGAGCCAATCCATATCAATTTTATATAAGAAATTGAAAAATACAACTTGGGTTCAAGTTATTGATACAATATATTGCACAGAAAATATTCCGCTATGAGGAACCGATATCTTCATGGGGCCCAAAATCAATAAAAAGTCATTAGAAGATTTTTTAAAAAAAACATTATCTATAGTGTTCTAGAATTTTCTAGAACCAAATACAAAGTACAATTGACAACGGTTAACAAAATATAAAGTATTGTAACGATGATAATGTCGACTTTTTTTATATTGTCCCCATAAAATTCAAAATGATTAAAATGCTAGTAAGACGCCAGTACTAAAAAGCTACATAAACTCCCGAGGTAACACTATTAGAAAAAGAAGTAATCATAAAATTCAATATTAATTTTTTTTTTTTGCAAGACCTCTTGCATCTTCGCCATTTTTTTCCCTATCAATTTAGGCAGCAAGAGAGCTGCTACAAGCCTTGTTGTCATGGTAACAAAACTATTAGAAGATCGTAATGTAATCTAGAAAAGATGAAAACGAAAAAAAAATAAAAATAAAGAGGGTCTACTATCTACCTCACAAACATGCCATGGATCATGTCTGTTGATAGATACAAAACATACCCGACTTTAGATGGGATCAGGAGTTCAGATGGTGTTAGGTCGCGCCAGAAGCAGGGAGACTTCTATGTTCAAGTAATCAAGCCATGTGCAATGCCCTTTCAAACCCGATTAAAATGTCGGTCTTCTATTTTTTCAAACAGTATGCCGATGATTCCGAAAACTGTGATGGTAGCTATTTTTTTCTTTTGAATATTTTTAAATTTCAACAATGTCTGCAAAGAAGTAGTCTTGGAAGCCACACGGCGACGCAGGCTGGGTTTTTACAACTCATTCCAGTACTTGAATGATTGGAAAATCCCGGTTATAGTCATATGGATGTTTTGTGTCCAAAATGACACCCCTTGAGTTAAATTTTTGGAAGACAAAGAAGTCACAAGGGTTCAGGTCGGGCTAAAAAAGGGGTTGAAGAGCTGGCTGTAGAATTCTTCTTCCTGGTCAAGTAGTTATTTACTGAGATATCTGTGTGATGCGCATTGCGCATTGCTGTGATACAACATCCAGGTATGTTAAAAATATTGGCATCTTTTTTTTTGGTTTGATATAGGGATGTATGATTATCTCGGATCATAAAATCATAAAATATCATAAAATCGAACAGAGAACAAAAGATAGGAAACAAATCATCCAAGCCGTTCCAGAAACGATTTTTTTCTTGTGCGGAAAAATCTGCTCCGTTCCAAAATCAACACTCTTGGCACGAAGCAACGAAGGATGTCTGAAAACAAATCAACTTGTTTATGATATCCTAGAATTGAATTCGAAATTGTGTTTGCATAAATTTGTGGTGGCCCTCAAGATGGTTGGTTCTTCGCACCGGGGTTACCCGTGCCCTCGGGCATGGCCAAAGACCATCAACACCGTTCCGACAAACAACTCACTGTGTTTTTGAGGTGTTCATCCCAGCCGTGCTGCTCCAGATACTTCTTCAAAGAGCTGGTATATAAATCCTTGCTCATGATGTAAATCATTGATTCAACTGCCCATCAAAACCAATCAATGTAGAGCCGTCAGCATTATGGACAGAACCTGTTGGAGTGGCCGCCTTCCTTGGCCTGCCGACACAGTGAGAGTCGTTGAGAAGGTTAACAACAACAAAATTTTGTGGTGATCAAACCTCACGTTGAAATCAGTTTTTGAAATTGTACTCACATCATAGACCACAACTTAATACTTCAAACATCGCGAAAGAACCCGTTATGTGTAATCTACCTAACACTGAAAAGGTTCCATAAAAATATTTAGGGTGTGTGATTGTTTTTGTTTTGTTGTCAAAGAAAAGTTTTATTTGATAAAAATGTAAAGGATACCGGACCTTTTAGTTACGTTACAGGGTCGTTCAGAAAGATTAACTTTTTCAAAATATACTCCGGAATTATTGATGATAACATTGCATTTTCTACTCCAAAATGTTTTCATGAGCTATTTTATTCTTTGAGGCCGTGATAGACCCTGCACCTAAGCCTCAACAGGGTTTTTTGTGCGTGCCAAAATATTTAAGGGAAGAATGAAATTTTCTGATCACAGTTCTGAAAAATGATTCTAACAAACGACATCCCGTGCAGTGGGCATTGGTAAATATTTGCAGAAAATCTCTAAAATTTCTGATCGCAAATGCTATAAATGCATTTGCATTGGGATCTGCTGGATCACACGGCGTATTTCATCCTAAGCTTGTTCAGGATTGGTGTGTAAGAACTTCAGAAAATCCCAATATTGAAAGTGGCATTACACAATGGCCAATTCCTAAATATGACCAAGAACTTCAGAAAATCCAAGTATTGAAAGTGGCATTACAAAATGGTCAATTCCAAAATAGGATCAAGAACTTCAGAAAATCCCAATATTGAAAGTTGCATTACACAATGGCCTATTCCTAAATATGACCAAGAACTTCAGAAAATCCCAGTATTGAAAGTTACATTTCACAATGGTCAAATTTCCCAAATATGACCTAAATAACCAGCACGGCAAAAACACAATGTCTTCTACGCCATTTTTAAATTTAATTTATCCCTCTACGGGAATTGAAAAGTATAAATATTAAAACTAACTCTGTTTCGATGTACTTTATCTTGTGTTTCGATGTAAAAGTCACCAGAAAAAAAAAAAATCTGGTGGACCCTATATTACATGAATAACATCTTTTAATAATGTCATTACCTACTTCTGAGCCAACCCAAACTACGAGTAAAGGCCTAAACTAAAAGCCAACGCGCGTCGGAATTTCCACTGAAATCAATTGAAAAGAAAAAACTCTTTTAATATAAAAAACCGTTGTTCTTTGTAAAACAGGTCAATCTTTTATATAAAATCTAAAATTTAATATCAAGCCCAAAATGAAAAAAAAAAAATCTTTTGTTTTCAAATTACTAAAAAATTAAAATGGTTATCGCTATCTGTTTTTATTACGGGTACAACAAAACAGATTGAAGATTCGAAAAAAACAAACATATTCAAGTGTTTGGGAACACCCTCCTATAGAAGGACAAATTATTGAGCAGTCAAAGTAAACGTTACAAACCGCAAAATGTTTTTAGGGAGAATGAAATTTTGTGAATGTGTTTATTATTGGATAAGGGAGAAAATGGTTTGGTACCGAAAGTACTTGTAAGATAAGAATCTCTCTAAAAAAATTATGATCTTCACCGTTATACCCACACTCATGCGCGGATATAGGGGAGGGCACGGGGGACACGTGCCCCCCCCCAGTTTTTTTTAAGCGGNAATCGTCAAGATGGCTACACTGGATGAAGCATTGTTATTGTGAAAGAGAGAGAGAGAGAGAGAGAAACTGCAATCTCAAGGTCATCGTTCAACTAGGTGCTTTGATATTCCCTAGAATGAAAGGTAGGTATTTGTGGTAAGTTTATAATATTATTTGTGGTACCTCGATAATCATTGCAATAAAAAGTACTGCCCAGGACTCGAACCCCTGGTCTCTAAGTTACGAGTCCCCACTTCCCCCCTCCAAATTTTCTATTAGGTATATTGTGCAATTGTGCCCCCCCCCCCTAAAACAAGAGGGCTATATCCGCGCATGCCCACACTCGTGTAAAAAACTTTGATACCGATAGATAAGGTAATATTTTTTCAGTTAGCGTGGACAAGAAAAACCCGCTTTGTCTTTATATAATGGTAAGGTAAGTTCCGAAGGCGTCATTTCTTACAATCCATGTATGACTTACCTCATAAGGAAAAGTAAATCATACTTGAGATTGTGAGATGTTTTTTAATATTATTAAACCGCTTGCAGGTCTCCATTGAACTTTTCCCCCCGGCCCGGATTTTCTGTTTACGGCCCTGTAGAGGCTAGTGAATCGACATAACTTGGTGCAACTACTACTATGATGCCACTATTGATTGACCGACTGAAGATTTACAATTGTGAGATGCTCATGAGATCTTAATATAGAAAAATACCAATTCATCCCCATCCTTCTAATCACTCTGCAACATCGCAGGTTTTTCACTAGAAGATTTACAATTGTGAGATGCTTATGAGATCTTAATATAGAAATACCAATTCATCCCCATCCTTCTAATCACTCTGTAACATCGCAGGTTTTTCACTAGAAGATTTACAATTGTGAGATGCTCATGAGATCTTAATATTCATCCCCATCTTTCTAATCACTCTGTAACATCGCAGGTTTTTCACTAGAATATTTACAATTGTGAGATGCTCATGAAATCGTAATATAGAAATACCAATTCATCCCCTTCTTTCTCTAATCACTCTCTAACACAGTGATTCCCAAAGTGGTCCAGGCGGACCCCCAGGGGTCCACGGGAGACTCGACGAGGGTCTACGTTGGCGTGACCAGGGTTCACAATCAGTAAACGGGGGTCCACGAAAATTTATCTGGTTTCGATAGTGAAAAACTAAAATGTTGGCTTGACTATCAATGTCCTTCAAGTTACTCTTGGAGTAGTGGTGCAAGGTGCAGGTGTGCCTAATATTGGATTTAACCTGCCAGCAACCTGCTAATCTAGTGAAAAACCTGAGATGTCAATGTCTCTGTCTGTAAAACTTATCAATGTCTCTACTTTATTAGTAATTCTTTTACCGGGGAGTTTTCTAAATAAAATAAGTGAGAATTGATTGGTCTTGTGCTGTGAGTAGATTGTCAACAAAGTAAAGTTAGATGAAATTACTTTTTTGATTGACCAACTTTTTTGACATCCACTCACAGCACAATCCATTAATTAATTAACCAATCAATTCTCACTTTTTTTTCGAAAACTGTTAATTCGTGGTCTATAATAGGGATCTAATTTTTACATTTTTTGTCAAGTTTTGAAAATATGGTAGAAATGTAACTGCAGGGGATCCAACGGAACCAGCAAAATTTTGAAAGGGGTCTATGAGAAAAAAAAAGTTTGGGAACCTCTAACCTCTAACTCTGCTCTAACATCTCAGGTTTTTCACGAGATATGTGTTTCCATCATAAAATTCCGGCTATGATAGCAGGTTGTCGGCAGGTTAAATCCAATATTAGGCACACCTGCACCTTGCACCACCACTCCCAACAGTACCTTGCAATTTTATAATCCTTCTTTAAATATTTCTCCCCACATTCGTCCTATGTCTAACATTAGGGAGTATGCGCTATCTAAAATGATTTTTCTTCCCTCTCCTCAACTTCCCGTTTGACCTAAAAAAAAATGTAATATTAGAAAAGAAGAAGAAGAAGAAGAAACTTAATTACAATATAGGTGTGACCGCACCGCAGTCGCCCGTCTTCCCTTGTCGAAGACAGGCAAAAAAGTAATATCATTTTTTTTTTCCAAGGGAGCTTTCCTAAATTTTAGTCATAAAATATGCTACCTGGACACCGGTGTCTCTTGTATTTTAAAATAAATATGTAATGGAGACCTGCAAGCATCAAGTACCGTCATCAATCACTCTATAATGACACCATCGTGTCCGATGGCGGTCAGATGTTTGAGACTACAGCTCTAAATACATACTTACTCAATATAGGTGTAACCGCAGTCGCCCGTTTCCCCTTACAGAAGACTGGCTAAAAAGTAATATCATTTTTTTTTCAAAGCTTTCATAAATTTTAGTCATAAAATATGCTACCTGGACACAGGTGTCTAAGCTCCACCGCATCCAGCAGACAAAGGTCCTCTCAAAGCCATCTCAATCATCTCCTGAAGACAACTCTTAAGACATCTCATAAAGACAACTCCCAATAATATTTAATCTCTCACAATATTATGCTACTCTAAGGACGCCGGACTAGATGTTGATAATCCCGACCCCATCCATGTCCTCCAATAGTGGTAAATATCTCAAATTCATGAAATTCCATGGGTTGGTCGGGTTCGAACTCACGCCCTACTGTTTCCAGCCCATGTTTGCTCTAAATAAGTAGTTCTATGCTCCTAAATTTTTCAATTGTTACATTTAATCTGGGAGGCTAATCCATGACATGGGCCCCTAGAACCATGGGGCAACAAATTTATAGAACAAAGTGGGGTCTAGTTTTAACTCCGTAGTTTTTCTGCGTAGCACGATAACCCTCGAACACCTATTCTAATTATGACAAAAATCAGTATGAACATGTATTATTACTACGTTCATAGAATATGCACTGTTAGGACAGTCAGGCTCTACTGGGACCATCCGAGGCCTCATGGCAGCCTAATAATTCAGTGAGGTCTACAGTTCAGAAAAACTGCGTGAATCACCTACAATTCGAAGTGGGATTCGAACCAACCACTAATGAAAGCTCTAATTATGATTATTATAGAATCACATGTTCAAGCATACACAACTTTTAAGGATTCCGTACAAAAATAATACACGTCCTCCCGAATACCTGCCCCCCTAATAAAACGAAACCATCACAGTATTACAAGGAAACAAATTTTCTTCAAACTGTAAGACTCCAATATAAATATTTTACTAGAATATACGCCAAGTGCCAAAAAGTGAAAAAAACTAATTTAAAATTATTGCAAAGAACGATAAATCTTTTTTATAATTTTTTTTTTTGTAGAAAAAGGATCACGATCATGCCACTTTTATGCAGGGAGAAGCACTCTAGGCATCCTTGCGGCACATCATTTTTTCCGGGTAAATACCAAAACCAAGCGCTTTTATGACTAACTACCCACTTTTCCTTCCTACCCTTCAAAAGAAGTTTAAGCTACCTTCGAACGCTAATTCACTTCAAAAGAAGCTACGACTAAAAATAAAATAAAAACAAAAATGTAAAAATTTCAACAAAAACGAGAATCGAAACCATGACCTTCACATTACAATGCCAGCATTTTACTCTCTCAGCTAAAGAGATATCCTGAAATGACACAAATAAAATTTTCTTTTGTTTTTCTCCGAGGAAAACTTTCATTGTTTTGAATAAAGTTTTAGCTGCATAACCTACAAGTTCTATTGAACTCAAGACAGAGAAAATTTTGTTTGAAGTTTTTGAGCACATTGAATGCAACTTTCAATTGAAAGTCTGAACTTTGCCTAAATAAATATCGATTTTTGTTTTCTAGTTTATTTACGCACGCGTATGAGTTGTATCTTCAATTAAAACTCCCTCATTCTATTTTTAGCAGAGTATCTTTAGAAACCTGACTATTTCTCTTTATGAATTGAAATAAATTGAGCATAACAAAAAATGTATCTTCCCAAACTTTGTAACAGACGGTAAAAGCTGAGCAAGGTGTGAGTAAAAGAAATTTCTATTGATATTTCTAAATTTGATGTCTNCCTCCGAAACAAGAGTCAATGCTCTTAACAACTCGGCCACGGAGGCTGATATAAATAAAGAATTCCTCTTTAGTTCAACAAGAAGGAAATTTGCAGCAAACGAATTGGTTTGGAATTATGTTGAAGGTAAAATACTAGAAAGTAAATAAATCATTGTGTTGACTCCAACAGGATAAATAAAATTAAATTGTAAGGAATACAAGAACAAAATCAAGAGCAGATTAACTAAAATCTACTTTTAGAACCGGATGAGCGAGAATGTAAAATGATCTCGATTGCCGTTCAGAAATGGTAGTAAGAATCATGAAAATGTCGTAACTTTAGTGGCGTGACCTTCCGTTAAAAAAAGGATTTGGCACATTTTTGGTAGAATTTACTCATTTGGCACAAAGAGAACATGTGGTTTCTAAGTAAACATTTACCCCGCTCCACCCGTAAGATACTACTGGAAGTAGAACAAGAAGAAAATATCGATTTCCCAATTTACAGATAATTACAGAAGAAGATTCAACTTCTCAGGCTGTAAACTACGTTTAAAAATTTCCCCGACTTTTTTTCCTGAGGTCTATTTTTTTTTTTGTTGCAATTATTTTCTTTATTAGATGGGCGTAGTTTATGGTTGTCAAAGTTGTCTCTAAATATTTTGAATAATGGACTTTAGAACAGAAAGCCTGAACTGTATTTGGCATAAATATGAAATAAACCTAAGAAAACACAATCATTTAGCTCGGCTGTTCAATGCAGATTCTACAGAACTCGTTTGCCGGCCGGTTTACAAAAAAATATTTTGCCTATTTGATATAATCTGATAGTCTAAGATCAATGAAATATCTTTCTTAGCCACAAAGGATACCTTATCCGGGATTAAGAGTCTAAAAATTTGGCCCACTATTGATGTCGCCAAATGAAGAAGCGTGTCTTCCTGTTCAGGTCTCTTTGATAGGGCCTGTCTACATAAAGCACAATTTTTGAAAAACATATTTTGGATTGGGTTTACCATTTCTCTTTAGTAATTGGTGACCCCCTGAATAAGACCTAAAATGGAATACATATATCAAAATTATCACGTCTCCGTGGCAGAGTGCTCATCACACTTGGCTTGCACCACAGAGTTTCCAAGTTCGATTCCTGGACAGGTCGAAAATTTGATAAAGGTTTTTTCAAATTTTCTACTTGGTCTGGTTGTGATTGGGAGTAACCCAGCCTCCTGAGGACAATTGAGTAGCTATGGTAATAGCGACAAGTGGTCGCATTAAAAGAAAATTGTTAAAGTATAGCTTAGGCTTACTGACATTGGCTCGATTGTTGAGAATACCTGTAAGGCTATAATGCCCACAAAATTTGAGACATAATAACAAGACGAAATATACATTTACATATATCAATATTAATTAGAAAGTGTTAGAAGAGCCTCCTTACGGCACACGATTCGATTCTTTGTTTCAATTAGGTACCTTAAAACCTAAAATATCAAAAGGATACTAAATGTCTGTTCAAAGGGTCAGGCTGGTGAAGACATCACCAGCAAATATTTTCTCAGAGTAGTTTAAAAAATATAATCTATTCCCCTCACAAATATAGGGAATCAGGAGCAGGAAGAAAATTCAGAGAAACAACCCCGAGGCTACTCGAAGTTTCATTATGAATAAAATATTCCTCATTTTGGTACCTATCTACTTTTAAAATTTCAGCCCTGTGTCGATATCTTGTGTACAATTTGAAAATTAAGAAAAAAGTTGAAGAAGAAAAAAGAAATTCTTGATAAGAGAAATTTACTTTCTCAGGTAGTATAATTTTTTTTCGCCGCATTAGCCAAAAAAATTGTCATTGAAGATTTTAGTCACAATAACTCTTTAACGATCCTAAGCTCTGTATTAGGAAGATAATGCCCTCACATGGTGTACTCTGGATAACCCTAGAGAATCATTAACAATGTAACATCATCTGATCTTAGATGTTTTACCTGCACATCAAAAGTCATTTGAAAAAAAAAAATCGACGAAAATTTTCACCGTTACAAATATTATGCTTCGTATACGCGTCTTATGGGGAACATAAAGAAAAGAATGGTAAAAAGTCCCACTGACTCTCAGTACTAGAATACCTGATTGTCAACTGAGCTAATTTTGTCAGTTACTCAAATTAATAAGTTAGGAATTGAACACTTACCCCTCCGCGACTTCCTTTTCCACGACCCCTTCGGCCTTCTGTTCGGGGGAATTCGCCACTATTATTAAGGTACATCATGTTATTTTGCTGAAAAATAAAGACATTTTTGAATAAGTCGAACATAATAAATAATTGACTGAAAAAATGTGAGGTCTATGTTTCACGATTTTGCTTCAATCTACCTTTTTGGTTCACGTTAAACCTCACACGCTTGACGCGTGATCCGATTTTGATCATACTAATTATGGACAATTATTACCTTCATAGAACTGACTCAAGATTTGACACTTACAAATATTTTTCATCTGTTTTTGTTCCTCAGTGTTCCTTCGCGAACACTGAGGAACAGAAGGGCGTGGGTTCAAAACCAGAATTTGAGATATTTACCACATAATAATAGCACCCAAAAAACTGCCGGTGTCAAGAGACTCCTCAGTCCTATTCGAACAGTATAAATAAGGTTGGTCTTTGACCGTGCTCGAGGGCACTGATAGCCTCGGTGCAAAGAACCAACCATCTTGAGGGCCCACAAAATTGCGTCATTCTTATTGGTTTTTTGGATTGTTGGTATTTATTTTTTATTTCAAATTTAATTTCATGATGGCAGATGGACCAAAACTGTAAGTATTAGGAAAGGGGTGGTGAAAAAATTTATTTTCACTTTTGTAAAGAAAATTATGGTCAGAATTTGTTTTGAAAAAGGATGAATATTTGTTTCTGTTCGAGTTTGCCGTCTTTAAATATCTCCATCCAAATATTATGAACCCGGCAACTGACGCTTCTTTAACGCTGACTGACGCTATCTAATAAAATGTCGTTCCTAAACTGTACATTTTGTATTAAGCCACGTTTCTACCACCAGGGTTCAGCATCATCCTATTATCTTCTTGTTTTGTTTATGATTTTTACTTGGAACGCATTTATTACTCAGGGGGAAGTTTGGGTGGGTGCTCTGTTTTGCCATGTGTACGATAGGCTAACTCTGTTGAGCGTAGCCCATGCATCATACTACCTACTATATTATCTTTCTTCTCGTATTTAATTTAAGCACATTGGCCTTTTTGTTCGTTATGAATGACTCAGCTGTTTGAATTGTTTAAAAGATATTTTTAATAACTTGATTTCAATATATTTTATTTTAATGTGCGACTTATTCCACAACATTTCCTGTTAAAATACTACGACTGCAAATATTTTTAAACTGTCAAGTGTAAAACTTTCGAAGTTTAGTTATGCGTGTCCCCGATATTGTGAAAATTCCAAAAATTCGTTACAAATATAAGCAATTTGGTCTTCTCAATCTATACTTATAAAACGCAAAGCCCAGTTGGTATACTGACTGACGTACTGACTGACTGATAATNTAGACCCCCCCCCCAAAAAAAAAGTATATAATATTTCATAAGAATTTCTTTAATTCTATTCCCTAAAAGTCTGCATTATTCTTCTGAGGCGTATACAGAGCATCTCAGAAAACAAACACACTTCTCCATTTATAATATTAGGGGGACTAAAAGTTCATTGCATTTTAGACTTCATTCAGTTAAAATGACCGTCATTTGGTCAAGGGTAGCCTAATATGGCCCAAAAACCAATCAATGACTATGTATACCACATTTGATCAAAATCAGATAAAGAGAAACGAAAGAAAAGTCGAGGAAAATTTAATTTAGTCTTTACCCAAAAAAAAAATCAGCTGAGATGGACTGGATCCGTGAGGATGTCACTCTCAAATAATTTCACATCTCTATGATAATTATATTGATTATGATAACAAAAAAAAAAATATTAAAAAAAACTCGATCTTGTTGGTTTTAATGGTGAGTGCTCACAACACGCTGCATGCTGATATGCTATACCTACTAACCCCGGAACTAAGGACATCCTTTTCAAACCGGATGAGTTAATAGGTAATTGTATCTCATGTGAAGCACTTTTTTTTTTCAGAGAGATATGTATCTTTTTTAATATAAAAATACTAGTAGGATCTTCCTGGGTATCATCAAATACTTTAGAAGCATGATGGCCTTTCTATGTATTTCATATTTTAAGGCACATTCTCTCGGGAAATCATATATTTGTACATTTTGTAAGTTGCATACCACCATGTATGTCCTGTGGCCTATTCCACGAAGCAACTT
>CM022885.1:36445875-36457580 GCA_012654025.1 Pachypsylla venusta | reverse complement strand
ACATAATGATATTACAGAGTTGCTTTCTGCGTTATTTTACACCATCAGCTCAGGTGGACTCGGCCCGTGAGGATGTCACCCTCAAGTAACTTCTTACAATCTCAAGTATGATTTACTTTTCCTCATGGAAAGTTAGCAAGTCATATATGGATTGGAAGAAATTACGCCTTCGGTAAAAACATACAGAAACATACATTCGGTAAAAACATTCAAACATACAGAAACCAAATCGGCCAAAAAGTGAATTTAGAAGAAGAAAAAAATACTTATGTCGGCATATCGTTTTTTGAAATGACCAATTCAAACATTCGTGAAGCAAATCTACCCTGAACAACTATTTTCGATATTCAATTCTACTAATTTTCAGTCTCCGTGGAAAAGGACACAATGCGTGCACAACTACTATATCTATCAATATTAATCTACAATTTAATAATTACTATATTAATATTTTTCATTTCGTTTAAAAGATGTTTCAGAGTTGTAGTCGCTGGTGTTTCCTGTCAACGCTTCCTTCTCACAGGATGCAATAATCAACGAATGTTGTACGTTATATTCATCATCAACAAATAATGAACTTTTTATTTTCAAAATATTAAACGAGAAGGCTATCTAATTTGGGTGAGTTGTGACTTATATGTAACGTTGTGTAGAACTGAATTAGGAATGTATGTCATCTGACGAGGAATATATTAGTTGAGGTAATGAAAGAAGGTCGAAACTGAGATTGAAAGATAAATTGTGAAAGGATTGAGGGATGAGTTACGAAAATACGGAGGTAACTTTAGAGAGGACGACTATATTAGTTGAGGTAATGAAAAAGGTCGAAACTGAGATTGAAAGATAAATTGTGAAAGGATTGAGGGATGAGTTACGAAAATACGAAGGTAACTTTAGAGAGGACGACTATATTAGTTGAGGTAATGAAAAAGGTCGAAACTGAGATTGAAAGATAAATTGTGAAAGGATTGAGGGATGAGTTACGAAAATACGAAGGTAACTTTAGAGAGGACGACTATATTAGTTGAGGTAATGAAAAAGGTCGAAACTGAGATTGAAAGATAAATTGTGAAAGGATTGAGGGATGAGTTACGAAAATACGAAGGTAACTTTAGAGAGGACGACTATATTAGTTGAGGTAATGAAAAAGGTCGAAACTGAGATTGAAAGATAAATTGTGAAAGGATTGAGGGATGAGTTACGAAAATACGAAGGTAACTTTAGAGAGGACGACTATATTAGTTGAGGTAATGAAAAAGGTCGAAACTGAGATTGAAAGATAAATTGTGAAAGGATTGAGGGATGAGTTACGAAAATACGAAGGTAACTTTAGAGAGGACGACTATATTAGTTGAGGTAATGAAAAAGGTCGAAACTGAGATTGAAAGATAAATTGTGAAAGGATTGAGGGATGAGTTACGAAAATACGAAGGTAACTTTAGAGAGGACGACTATATTAGTTGAGGTAATGAAAGAAGGTCGAAACTGAGATTGAAAGATAAATTGTGAAAGGATTGAGGGATGAGTTACGAAAATACGAAGGTAACTTTAGAGAGGACGACTATATTAGTTGAGGTAATGAAAGAAGGTCGAAACTGAGATTGAAAGATAAATTGTGAAAGGATTGAGGAATGAGTTACGAAAATACGAAGGTAACTTTAGAGAGGACTACTATATTAGTTGAGGTAATGAAAGAAGGTCTAAACTGAGATTGAAAGATAAATTGTGAAAAGATTGAGGGATGAGTTACGAAAATACGAAGGTAACTTTAGAGAGGACGACTATATTAGTTAAGGTAATGAAAGAAGGTCTAAACTGAGATTGAAAGATAAATTGTGAAAAGATTGAGGGATGAGTTACGAAAATACGAAGGTAACTTTAGAGAGGACGACTATATTAGTTGAGGTAATGAAAGAAGGTCGAAACTGAGATTGAGAGATAAATTGTGAAAGGATTGAGGGATGAGTTACTAAAATACGAACGTAACTTTAGAGAGGACCACTAGGATGAAGTGGGAAGAGTAGAATGCGGTGGTTTTGAACAAAAACTCCCTTACAAACACCTTGTACATGGCTGATAATACCAATCTTCGAGCACCAACTTAATCGATTATCATTAAGGTTCCCTCATATATGACCGATAAAGAAATTGGGTATAGATCTTAGAAAGAAAAAAATAAAACAGTCAACTAATAATAGAGAACAATGTAAGACTACTGCAAACTAGCTGTTTAACTGCTAACTTAATGATAATGAAGCCCGTCAAAACAAATATCAAATTTGGATAATCATCAGATGTGGAACTCACTATGTGTTAGGTGTGCAAGGGCTAGAGACTAAAAAAAAAAGCAGAGATCATTGTATTAGTAAAAAATATTATTGATTCCGGCCCTCGTTGAATGGGAAAACTGTGGAAGAACAGATTCTCTTTATAATGGAGTCTTTGATACTGAGTGGGGTATTGTGTGATTTGATTTGAGGGGAGTGAAAAACTAATATTCCCTTGGTGGATTCTTAATGTTAAACCAAAAGATTAAACAGGGTGTCTACCAGACTGGAAATTCTGGAAAACCTGGAATTGTCAGGGAATTTTAGGAGACTGAAAATGTCAGGGAAAAGTCAGGGAATTTAGGAAAAAACGCCAAAAGTCAGGGAATTTTTCAAATTGAGCTTTTTTTTTATCTCAATAACCAATTTTATGCGTGAACATGCTTTTCCTGAAAAATTTCGACTGCGGCGCTTATTATCGTTTTCCTCTAAAATTTTAGTATTAATGTTTAGGGTATGTTTAGGGTCCCAATATTGTGTTTTTTGAAGTCAGATGGGGGAGACAAAATCTTAAAAAAGTACACTGGAAATATTTCACTTTGACGATTTGGTAGACACTCTGTATAAACTATTTTATTTTTTAAAAAAGGAAAAGAAATTCATATTGAATTTTTGACCAAGAAAATTAATCCAAAAATTTCAAATGTTTTGTTGTACCACAGAGTTGAAGTAAAGCGGAAGTAAACATTTATTCCCACAAGGTAAGATACGAGTAACAAATTTGAAGTTCAATGAATCTTGTTAAAGATAGGTCAAGGTTTAGCTCGCTCCTCAACTCCCCTTTTTTGACAGATAATGTTTATTTCACACCCTCTTCATACATCCTTCCTTATCATATCTCATACAACTTGTAGCAGAATATATTTCCAAATTAATAATATTTTTCAAAAACAAAATTTGTTCACAAAGAACTAGCTGTGAGGTAAACAGTGAACAGTACTGCCGCCTTGAGCCCAATGACCGAATGCGAATTTTTTTTTTTTTTTTTTTTTACCGTCTTATGTTCGGCTCCAGGAATGGGAAGAATAGTTTCTTTAGGATATGGCACGCGTACCATTACAGTTCCAAGGGTTATTAAAGTCTTTACGGTAACCTCATGAAATAGAATAGTACTGAAGTAAATCTTCATTTCTGAAATAACAATATTTGATTACAAATGTGCCAACCAGGGTCGCTTCATGATGGTCATTTTAATTGTAAGGGGTCTACAGGTCACAGAACTACTAGTAAAATTTATTGGATTTTTTTTTGTTTAGCTTTAAAAAGCGCAGGTGGTAGTATGACGTAACCTAGAGACTGTTTCTTCTCATCCAAGCGTGACATTTTAATGCCAATAAAAACAATACAATAAGGATGTGCGTTGTGTCGAACATTTTTCCCATTAGCATTACATTTTCCTATTGGTGATTTTTCCCATTGGTATTACATTTTCCTATTGAGCATTTTTCCCATTAGTATTAAATTTTCCTATTGGACATTTTTCCCATTAGTATTACATTTTCCTATTGGGCATTTTTCCCATTAGTGTTACATTTTCCTATTGGGCATTTTTCCCATTAGTATTACATTTTCCTATTGGGCATTTTTCCTATTAGTATTACATTTTCCTATTGAGCATTTTTCACATTAGTATTACATTTTCCTAATGAGCATTTTTCCCATTAGTATTACATTTTCCTATTGGTGATTTTTCCCTACTTTGTCAAATCTTAAGAGAAATATATTCCTTTATTGCATTCTGAGTAACGCCCGTTTTAAGCTTCACTCAAAAGTTTATTGCTTTAAGATAAGTAATTTTTGTTGTTTGTTCTAAACTTTATTGTCTCTTTCTTATTTGCTGATGACCTACTCATCAAAGACATAAAAACGCATTTCCCATATGAACACGATACATAGGTATTATTTTGAAACTGGCTATGGACATATGGAAAATAACTGGTAGTTGTGTGAACTGTAGACCTCACTGGTTAACCCAATAGGGACCAACAACGAACCAGCGAATTCAATGAGTATAGTGGAAGCCATACCAAATTTCATGAAAATCGAATGAGGCGTTCAATTTTTTTTTTTTACTCACGACATATGTAATATTGTAAGGTGTAACTCACCACCACCAACAACAACAGCAGCAACATCAAGAACATCAGCAACAACCAAAACAATAACAAGAACATCAACAACATTAACAGTAACGACAAGAACAGCAACAACAAGATGTCAACAACAACAAGACGTCAACAACAACAAGAACAACATCACCTTCCATGATGTTGCTGTTGTAGCGATCTTTCATCGTTTCGGCCATTTTCTTGAATCAATTTAAATCTCGTGATTGTCGACATGCGATATATAACCATTAACCATCATAATATATTATGACTGCTCCTTCCTCTTCTTCTTCTAAGCATTTGATGTTTTGGTACTCGCATCTTCTTTGAACACACTATGCGTCTGCTTTGTTTATGATTTCTTTTAGCTTCCGGTCTTCTTCAATTTCATAATTTATCGCTCTCTGTAGACATTTTTATCTTCTTCTTTCATTTTTTTTATCCTTGAAATTTTTAGTGTCATGATTTTGAACCCAAGATTTTTTTTTTTTTTTTGTCTGTTTCTTTTCTTTTAAACTTTTTAGAAATAAGAACTCAGAGACGGCTTGTGGATGAAAATAATTTGAGGGTTTATAGTATACAGAATGAAGACTTCGATAATTTTCTTTACGCAATGCATTTGATATGCATTGTACAACAATCGCGGTACTGCTATAATTGGTATACTCTCGAAGGAAGTAGGTAAGTGAACGCAAACTTGAGAGTTTTGAGAGTTTGCGTGCCCACAAAAAGTATAATAAAATTTAAGCTTTATTAATAACTACCTGTTTTGCCCGTGCTTCGCTATGGTCTATAGCTTGGCGCCTTAGAGGCATGGCCATTACCGTGCTAATAGTATTCTATGATTTCCCTTTCAAAAATAGGAAGCTAATAGTATTCTATGATTCCCCTCACAAAAATCCAAAAAATGGCCATAACTCGAAAACGGTTGGACCGTTTTTTGCAAACTATGTTTCAAATTAAGGTTAAAAAGGCCACCTAAAACTTTATAGCTTTGAGTTGATATGTTGTCCCGACAAAATTTAAGATATCGGACCATGACCGACTAAATTCGGTCAAAAATAAAAAAAATCGGCTGTAACTCGAAAACGGTTCGACATTTTTGAATTCTGATATTTAATCTGGGGTTTTAGCCTATAGTTTCGGGGGGGGGGGGGGCATTCTCATCAATTTTNAAGTTGCATCAAAAGAATCAAATACTATTCATGTAGATTGCAAGAGGGAAAGACCCTATCCCTATTCAAATCTCACCCCATTTTTTTTATTTTTTTATTATAACCTATTAATATGATTACAAATTAAAGAATCACTTTTCTCCCCTTCTCAATATTTGGATTCATTCATTCCTCCTCTTGGGAGTAAGACAACTATTCAAGTTCAGTTAGGGGTGTCCGAATGGCGCACGCCAAAAAAGATAATAAAAAAAAAAACAATTATTATTTTATTGGTTTCTCCCCCTAATTCTTTAAACCGGAGGAGACTGCCTGTCTGCTTAATATTATTACATCACCCTTTTAGTGTTACCTATTCTTCTACATCTTTCAGTTCACCTAATTAGGTACCTGGGTTTTTTTAATTCTTTATTAAGGGATCGTGTCTAGATCAGATCGCAGACCGTCGCGCCGTGACTTGTGATGGAGATACAGAACATGGTCAGAATTGAGTGATTCAGCGTATATTACGTTCTAGTTCTGTGAACTGCATAATACGGGTGCACATAGGGGCCCAAAATCTAATGAGCTAATTCTATGACTCTAATGAAAGTGCATACCAAATTTCATTAAAATCGGATAAGGCGTTCATACATCTAGACCTAATGAAAGTGCATACCAAATTTAAAAAAGTGCATACCAAATTTAAAAAAGTGCATACCAAAAAAATTTTATCTAGGTATCTTCTATCTATAATAATAAAACTCAATGTAATGACAAATGTATTGTGTGTCTGTGAACGTAATTAATTGTTTACCCAAAACGGTAAGCGATATCGAAAAATTGATGAGAATGAATCCTCTCCCCCCGGAAACATAGGCTGAAACCCCAGAAAATTATCAAAATTCAAAAATGTCGAACCGTTTTCGGACCGATTTATTGATTTTTGACCGAATTTAGCCGGTTATGGTCCGATATCTTAAATTTTATGGCGACAACATATCAACTCAAAGCGAGAAAGTTTTAGGTCACCTTTTAAACCCTAATTTTTTCCTTTCTTATTACGCACCTACATACTAAAAGGAATCTGTGTGCCAAAATTTCAAGTCTCTAGGTTTAGCCATCGCGCAGCTACGTTGATTATCAGTCAGTCACTCAGTATACCAACTGGGCTTTGCTTTTTATAAGTATAGATTATACAGACTTTTATTTATAAAAGGCTGTATAATATATATTGTTAATATTTTATGTGAACCGGACTTTGTATATAAATGAAGTCGATACGTAATATTTGAAGTTTTCACTAAAATGCGAAAACTAAAAATACTGTGTGTACTTGCCGATAGAAAATATAAAATCCAACTTGAAAAGTGTCACGTCTTATAACTTTACTACCCCAATTCAAAGACGTTCCACGCCCCAATATAATAGGAACCATATTTCTTTTAGAAAACGAAAATATGAGGGATACCGCCACCATCACAGTCAAACCCTTTATTTTGTCAGGTTAAATATTTTCCTTGACCTGCGCAATAAATTTCATCAAGTATCTTCATCATCCGTCTATAACGTATCTTACATGGGGTAAAATTTTACACCCTCTCCCCATCGTGTAAATAAAAAACAAGGGGAAACGCACTCCTTTTGTGACAAGTTGAATAGAACATTGAATAAGACCTGTTGCCGTACCGTCACCGCACACCCTTTGAAGGTGAAAAATATTGAAACAGGTGAACAGAGGGGTCGAAACATTGCTTCACACAATCAATTCCACCCTAAAAATATTTAAGTAAAGTTCTAAATAACAAACAACATCAATAGAAATGCATCTATGTCAAAAAAACAGTGAACTCTAGGGCTATTAGAGCTAACTTAGGGCTATTAGGGCTCATTAAATCTATGTCTATGTCAAAAAACAGTGAACTCTAGGGCTATTAGAGTTCATTAAATCTATGTCTATGTCAAAAAACAGTGAACTCTAGGGCTATTAGAGCTCATTAAATCTATGTCTATGTCAAAAAACAGTGAACTCTAGGGCTATTAGAGCTCATTAAATCTATGTCTATGTCTTAAAACAGTGAACTCTAGGGCTATTAGAGCTAACTTAGGGCTATTAGAGCTCATTAAATCAAACTGTTAGGTGACTTAAACCGGATTGTTCGTATGAGCGGAAGGCGCATCTTATCCTTCGGTGCGTTCCGTTCATCAGATACATTTTAGTTTTTAATTTGCCATTGTCTGGCTCAGCGGTCCAGAACTTTTTTTGCCCAGTCATTCTATCCCACCTTTCTTAAAAGCTTTAAAAACTACGTTTGTAAATTTAATTAAATAAAATTTGTTTCAAAAGAGGTTTCTCACATTATAAAAGACAATAATATTGGGAGCGTCAATAATATTGTCATTTTGCGATAAATTCTAATTCAAGGAGGACGCCATGACACAAAGAAATTCCAAATTACCAAGAAAAAGGCTTTCTTAAAAATAATAGTTTTTACATACATTTATGTGTGTTGCTAGCATTCCTTTGAAAAACAAAGAAAAAAGGCTTCTGAGGAATTGTTGGCCTACTTCTATCATTGTTACAAGTGTCACATGGGCTGTTTAATTTATTTTATGAGCACCCAGCAACTATCCATCAAACCCAACTAATCTAGAGCTGTCAGCATTATGGACAGATCCTGTTGGAGAGGTTGCCTTTTTTGGCCTGGAGACACAGTGAGAGTCGATTAGAACGTTAACATTAACAACAACAACAACAATATATCTTCAATTTTACAATACATTTTTGTGACAATTCCTAAGGTTTTCGTTAGATGTTGTATTAGTGTTTTAAGGTTTTCGTTCGATATTGTATTAGTGTTAAGACCTAAAGTCTTGTTTCGTATAAATAATTTTAAGTTTGGTTCTCAGTATCTTTCTTGATTAGGTTATGATAGGCTTCCAGTTTCGTCTTCTTAGGTGAAGATTTAGCCCGAATGGTTTACAGTGAATAAAATCTCTGTGGTGACCAACTCAGCAAATCATATACACTAACAAAAGAAAAATTTTTCGAAAACATAAATTTTTAAATAATTTTCAAAAAATGTTTCACACTTTTTAATTTACAGGCTTAAATTATAAAAATTGAACGATATATCACAATGAGATCCTTAGTTTATTGTACATTATGTCTCATTAAATGCATTACCATGGCTGTGATGAGAGAGTAATGAAACAAAAGCATTGAATCTATTCATCAATTGAATGTTATTTGAACATTGTCAATGCACAAGGGTTAAGGGTTAGTTTACACGTACAATATATGAGTCAACTTAAAAAACTTTTCGAATGGTGAATGTATGGGTAATTTCAATGGGTTGCAATCTATCAATTTTAATGGTACTCTTTCGAATAGTCAATGTATGGGTAATTTCAATGGGTTGCGAAATCTATCAATTTTAATGGTACTCTTTCGAATAATCAATGTATGGGTAATTTCAATGGGTTGCGAAATCTATCAATTTTAATGGAACACTTTCGAATAGTCAATGAATTTTAATGGTACTCTTTCGAATAATCAATGTATGGGTAATTTCAATGGGTTGCGAAATCTATCAATTTTAATGGAACACTTTCGAATAGTCAATGTATGGGTAATTATAACAGGTTGCGAAATCTATCAATTTTAATGGTACTCTTTCGAATGGTGAATGTATGGGTAATTTCAATGGGTTGCGAAATCTATCAATTTTAATGGTACACTTTCCTGCGTGTTTCACAAATTTTAATTGTTCATTCTACCCTATGGTAGGACCTAATATCACTATCACTTGACTCATGCCTACAATCATTTGAAAAAGTTTGGTATCGATAGTAAGATAAGGATCTCTCTAAAAAATTATAATTAATTAATGGACATGAAAACTACTTTATTTTTAATCTTTTTTTTTTTTAAAAAAAAATAAAATAATAATTAAATTTATTTTATTACTAGCAGGCTGCACTCGCTTTGATTTAATAATAATATTTTTTATTTTTTTATATTTTTTTCTTAAGCATTTTTATGTTTCTATGCCCTTCTCTGTTTTACCATGTAAAAAAAGGTAGCGATTTATAAGGTATTTTTTTCAGTTATTGTGGACAAGAAAAACACGTTTTGTCTTTATACAATGTTAACATTTTGAAAATCTTGACAAATTGGTTGGAATATCAGTGTGATGATCACTAACCCGACACACTGATCTGTAATTATTATGTTTCTGCCGTTGGTTACAAATTTAATTTATTTTGAACGATAAAGTTCTGTCCACTGTCCTTACTATTAACTTTATTTTTAACAGTTGGTCGAACACTTCAATTTGAATAACAATATTATATTAAAAAAGAAAATAGTTTGGAACATGAAAAGGTGCAAGACAAGGATAACGTTCCACTGCATGGTAACACCACTTCCGGTTTGGATAAGTTTTCGTACATGGTACACAAATGTGCGGACTAAACACAGTGTGTTGAAGTCTTTATTATGTGTTTGTTTGGACGATATAAAATACGTTTGATTCAATAAAATCTACAGTTTGACAATCCGAATTGTTACAGAGAGAGAGAGAGAGAGAGAGAGAGAAGAATTTTTTTTTTCAAAAACTATCGTTACGTAAATTGTATCTCAAATTGACAAAAAAAAGCCAAAGTGTAGATCAAAATCCCACATAAAAGTCACAAGAGCAGCTTAAAACCCCACATAACATAAAAAAACTAGCTCAAATTGTCTAAAATCAAAAGAGTAGCTCAAAATCCCACATAAAAGTCACAAGAGCAGCTTAAAACCCCACATAAACATCAAAAAAGTAGCTCAAATTGTCAAAAATCAAAGGAGTAGCTCGAAATCCCACATAAAAGTCACAAGAGCAGCTCAAATTGTCAAAAATCAAAAGAGTAGCTCGGAATCCCACATAAAAGTCACAAGAGCAGCTTAAAACCCCGCATAAACACCAAAAGAGTAGCTCAAATTGTCAAAAATCAAAAAAGCCGCTCAAATTGATCAAAAGTGTAGCTCAAATTGCCAAAAATCAAAAGAGTAGCTCGAAATCCCACATAAAAGTCACAAGAGCAGCTTAAAACCCCACATTAACACCAAAAGAGTAGCTCAAATTGTCAAATATCAAAAGAGCAGCTGAAATTGTCAAAAATCAAAAGAGTAGCTCGGAATCCCACATAAAAGTCACAAGAGCAGTTTAAAACCCCGCATAAACACCAAAAGAGTAGCTCAAATTGTCAAAAATAAAAAAAGCAGCTCAAATTGATCAAAAGTAAATTGCCAAAAATCAAAAAAGTAGCTCAAAATCCCACATAAAAGTCACAAGAGCAGCTCAAAATCGTACAAAGACCACTGAATGAAGATATAACAAAGCCAGGCTTTTCCTAATGTGAAAACATTCGCAAAACTCTGTAATTGCAGATGAATTTGCAAGTTTAGCGCTAGTGTTACAGTTAATATCTGCTTAAAACATGGATTTCTGAAAGCCGACGAATTGATGCCGATTGATAGAACCCCGTCCTTAGTCATGCAATCCCTTAATTCGTGCAATTTGAAGATGTAAATTTAAATTTACTTTCTTCGATGCAAAACCAGAAACATTAGAACTTTAAATTTCATATTGAATTAAAAACATTATTTTGTTCTCTCTCACATTTCTCTATGAGAAATACATTACCTATTATGAAATGAGAATTCACATGGTTACCAGGTGTGCGTATACGTATACATAAGGATCTTGGGTTCATATGTTAGAAATAAATAAAAAGGTCCTTTTGTATTATTTCAAATATAATAAAAACCGGTATACTCTCTATTCAGGTTTGATTTGAAAATGCTGAGACAGTCTCTTGGTTTTGATTTTCTATTTATAAAAACACGAAAAAGGTAACACGGGGTAAATATGACCTAAAAATAATAATATTTATTGCTAATGTAATCAGAGGCTGTCTCCGGAGATTGAAAATAATGAATTATTATGTTGGGCATTTTAGAAAGACGTCCACATAAAAATAGAAAAGACGACGTTATTGGATATCCATACTAATATATAAATGCGAACGTAACTCTGTCTGTCTGTATGTATGTTACGCTTTCACGCTTAAAC
>CM022885.1:36423064-36445775 GCA_012654025.1 Pachypsylla venusta | reverse complement strand
GATGCCATAACTTTTTTTTTTATTTGCTTTAACGTCTCTTTAATATCTATTGGTCATGCGAGACGGGGGTTTTACCCTCCATTCGCTGGAAACTTGCAAACCAGCTACCCACATTGACCTCACCCAGTCTGGGTTGGTCCGGAAAAATAGCCAGCCTCATGAGGGCGCGAACCCACTTGGACACCCACATGGAATAACCTCGCTGGACGTTTCTTAACAGCAGTGATCAACCGGGAATTGGTGTATTCAACGTGTCATAGACGCTGGCTAATGCAATAACTAAATCTATGCAGAAAATTACCGGAGTATGGTAATCCGGAGCCGCTATGGAGTCCTAGGTGCTCCAATAGGGCCCAACAACTAATCAGAAAATTATATAAACATAGTAGAGAGTTACTGAGGCTAAATTATAAACGAAACAAATTGTACTGCTATATAGTTATAATAGGCCTAAATATTTTATTTATTTAAAGGTCGCAATGATAATTGCAATCAGACTCTTAGGAGATAACCAAATGTTCCTGAGGTGTTTACCCTCTACTACCCCACACTCTACATTTTCAAAGGCTCTCTCTTTATCTCAAACAAGATATCTGACATTGCATTTTACATTTCTAGATTTATCCTTGAAATTGAAAATCATCATGCATTTATTCTGAGATTATTCTTATTCTATCTTAACGGTTTTTCTTCTCTCAACTTCTTCTGTCAATATTTTACATTGTTCCAGATAATTTGCATTGATTTTATTGATGGATCTTATTTCTAAATATTTGCATTAATTGATTTACATATCGATATAATAACAAAATAAATTTAAAATTCATATCTTTTCTGACAATAGCCAAATTAGCAATGTTATTTGACTAGTTTCTAGACAAGATCAAGGCAAGCTTAGAAGTGCCTGCAATCCTTGACGCAATGGTAAAAAAATATACCTGAAATAGATACCAGGGGCCAAATGGTATTGGGTTGATTTAACGTCGAAAAAAATTATATAAAATAGCAAAACCATACAAGAACCAGTACGAGACGAGTAATAATTATATGGACCTTAATATGAAATAGGTTCTAGGACATTAAGGGATTGCATCGAATAATTATTGAACTCAATGCTTCAAACAAAGCATCTTAGCAGACATAAGTAATACCCAACAAATATGAGACCGTCAACCTTGATTGCTGGAACTAAAATGAAAATAAATTCTAGTCACGGGACTAATTATAGAATATCCTTTTCGTAATATATAGAGCCAAAAATCTTTCTCCATGCCACCAGGGTCTCGATTATGCCCCTTTTCATACCGAGCCAGATTCTTTCATAACACCAGGACCTTGAAAATGCCCGTCTCCGAACATATCGCACAAAATCTTTCATTCCACTCCGATTATGCCCGCATCCAAACATATGGAGCCAAAATCTTTCATGCCAACGTGACATTGATTATGCCCGCTTCCAAACATATGGAGCCAAAATCTTTCATGCCAACGTGACATTGATTATGCCCGTTTCCAAATATACCATGCTAAAATCTTTCATGCCAACGTGACATTCATTATGCCCGTTTCCAAATATACCATGCTAAAATCTTTCATGCCAACGTGACATTCATTATGCCCGTTTCCAAATATACCATGCTAAAATCTTTCATGCCAACGTGACATTCATTATGTCCGTTTCCCAAGATACCACGACAAAATCTTTCATGCCAGGAAGGAGGTACGACATATCAAATAAATGGGATTTTCGACTCACAAATATAATTCGACTCTCGATTTCGANCACATCGCGGGAAAAATCCCACCAACCATATTTTTATTTTTTATACTTCTCTTTTGTTTTGTTATAAATTTTTACGTTTACTTGTTAGCTTTAGAGTGACATATTTTAACCCCCCTCGACAGGTTAGAAAACATTTTTACGGCCATGCATTTATTGCTTGAGCAATTTTTTTTCCCCAAACGGGAAAAATATTTTGAACGTGGGATTTTTCCCTTGTTCGAGGACCCTACGGTGTTCCCTAAATCGGACCCGACTCCTGAACAAGAAACGAGGGATTTTCAGACACGCGGGATCTTTCCCATTTGCGGCTTGTAATTTGCAATATCCCTCCGGCCACCTCTTTTCTTTTGTTTTGTTTTAAACTTTTTATGTTTACTTGTTAGCTTTTTTGCCATATTTTAAACCAACTAGACAGGTTAGGAAACGCTTTTCCGGCCATGCCTTGAAAGTGATTAAAAGGGTGAAAAATATTAAGGATATCAAGGAATTATAAGTGGATTTGATTTTGAAAAAAAAAAGGATTTTTCTTGTCCAGGATTCTCTGTGATATGTCGCACTCCAAACGAAATCACTGACAGACCAAAGAAATGGAAACGCAAAGAGGGAGAATTGCAAGGGAAAAAAGGGAAAATGAAAAAACCCTAATTTGTATCAATGGCCATGTTATTCCAGAAACGGTATAACATGGATTTCGAATTATTTCTTATAAGGGTCGACATTCAAATAAATGGTTTTATTGTGAAGATATGATTCAATACAGATCTAATTAGCGTTATTTGGTGTAACCAAACTTAAACTATCCCCTTCATAGCCGAAACAAACTTTGGTTGGAAAAAAATTCCGAGTACACTTGGTACGAAGAACCAATCGTCTGTAAAGTCCTTGTGCCTAGAAATCGTTCAGTCGGCTTGTGGATATAATTCGTTCAGAAAATTACCGATTCGAATGTACAAACACCGGATAAAATGTATAGTATGTTAACAGCTCAGGCCACGAATATCGGCGACAACAAGGCTGTACTCATTCTCATCACCACCACCAATAACAACAACAACATCATCAAGAACAACAACATCATCAACAATAACAACAACATCATCAAGAACAACAGCAACATCAATAAGAAGAACAACATCATCAAGAACAACAACAACATCAATAAGAACAACAACATCATCGACTATAACAACAACATCATCAAGAACAACATCAATAAGAACAACAAAATCATCAACAATAACAACAACATCATCAAGAACAACAGCAACATCAATAAGAAGAACAACATCATCAAGAACAACAACAACATCAATAAGAACAACAACATCATCGACTATAACAACAACATCATCAAGAACAACATCAATAAGAACAACAAAATCATCAACAATAACAACAACATCATCAAGAACAACAGCAACATNAATACACCAGTTACCGCTAGTTGACTAGAGTGTTTAATAATAATTACATTTTTAACTAAAATAAGCTGGGTGGGTTTCACCAGCAGACTTAAAAGTTTTCATTGAACCGATCTGATGGTCTGATGTTAACTTTGAAGCAAGACCGTCTGATGGGGGTGGAGGCGTTAGGGTTTTAGGCAAAAAAAAAAAAAATTAACCTAGATAGCTTAAGAAAAAAAACGCCCAAATGTTTACTACATATGGAGGGAGAAACATTTCTCGAAAAAAAACCCTATATTTTGGGAGCGATAGCGCATCACCTATTAGACAGAGGCGTAGGAACGGTTAGAGCGAACCGCCCCGAATGCCGGTCCTATAGGGCTTTGCCACGCCCTTTATCTCTAGAAACATTTGATTATCGGGGGGGGGGGGGGGAGTAAAGCCCTATATTTACACTTTGTTTACATTATCTCTCTGTGAAACTAGATGGGCTCAACACCACGACGCTGTTATGCTGTTATGGTACCTACTTGGTTTGGCCAGCCCCCCCCCCCGAAAAAAAATCCTGTGTACGCCCCTGTAATATAGTCATTAGATAATATAGTGACAACATATCCTCGTACATCGACACCATTCCTTCTGGTTCAGTTAACACAATTCGTTGTTTCTTTTAGGTTCCCTAACTTTTGACACAATCTCGTCGAAGGTAGTAAAAAAATTTTCAATTCAATTTAGTAAAATTGTAAATGTATATTTATTTGTGTTATTATGTCACAATTTTAGTGGGCATCATAGCATTACAAAGGTATTCTCAACTATCACTCCAATATCACTAAGCCTAAGCTACACTTGAACAATGGATATGGATTACATCATAATGGGAAAATTGAATTGGGAAATATAAAATGCACACAAATACATTTCTATCATTTTTGTAGCTTCTCACTTTTTTTTATTTTTTCATACTAATACATATATTTTGACAGCACCGAGTGAAGACTACTTGAACGAATGAAATTATATTTTAGGGATGGGATTTTCGAATCACAAATATGAGTCGACTCTCGATCTCGACTTGCATCGAGTGACAATTTTCAAAAACGCCTGATTCTATTAGAGAGACATAATAAAACCAATTGACAAAAGGGGCATCTACTAAATAAACGTCCCAAACTTCGGCGAATACATTAAAAAGACATCACAATCAATAGCCACCAAGAATAAAAGAACATTTTCCTTCAGTAAACAACAAACACTCGGAAAAATATTTCTCCCTTTATTATCTTTTATCAGTTGGTTAAATTGGGATACTATGTCAAGTAAAACCATAATGAAGGTTGAAAATTACTAATTCTTCACTTGACTAAAGATGTTAAAGAGCTAACTAGTTTCGTCCTCTCCTGAGAACATCATCGGAGCTAGTGATGTTCTCAGGAGAGGACTAGTTAGCTCTTTAACATCTTTAATATTTTTTAGTGAAGTGAAGATATAGTAATTTTCAACCTTCATTATCTTTTATCAGTCAACAAAAAAAGCTACTCGTAAGTCCACTCTTTGAAGAGTCGACTCATTTCAAAAAGATCATTCGACTTCGTGAGTGAGTCGACTCGTGGATGACTAGCCCATCCCTATTATATTATAAAGTCCACTATTTTTCTTTATACGTCTGTTTATCTATGCGTTCCACGATAATTCTCGAACGCCTTGTTCAATTTTGATGAAACTTGATATGGACACTTATTATGTTCATAGAATTTACAGTAAGGGCCCTTCTGGGCCATCCAGGGCCTCGTGATGGTAAGTTTATCTGAGTTAACCCTTCAGTTCACACAACTATTAGTTTAATAATCCGCACTTCTAAAGTAATTCTGCTAAATCTAGGAAAAGTCAGTGATAACAACTACGAAATACTAATATCCGTTTGTAATACATTGACCCAAACATTTCTGTAGATTACTATTTTTATAGTCATACATATACTAGATAACTGCTTCATTCGCGTGCTATACTTCAAACAATTCAAGTAAAAAGCTTCTTTTTCGACTAATAATATTTCTCACAACTAGCGAATGTCGTAAATTGTTACAATACTTGTATGATTTCCTATTTCTAACAAAGAAATTATAGATCATACTAAACTTGAGATTATGGGCAGTTACTTAAGGGTGAAATTCTTACGGATGGAGTTCACTCAAGGATGGTGCAAAATGTCGCGGAAAGCAATTCAGCATTACCAGCAATAATAAATATTTTTCTGAAAAAAAAAAAAAATTGCGTATTCCAAGAAATTAAATCTTTTCAAACANCTAGGAATTGAGTTTGATTGTTAGGTAATACGTAATACTAGGAATTCAGTTTGATTGTTAGGTAATACGTAATACTCGTAATTGAGAAGAGGAATATTACAAATTCAACAAACAAACATAAAATTACGAATCCAAAGGTTTTGGATAAAATAGATGATTGAAAATATCTGATAATTTAATTCCAAAATTTCAATCTATCAAAAACATTTGATATTAAAAAAGATAGACAGCAAAAATAATAATTGAGTCAAAATGTTTGATAGCTCAGATGAAGGAAGACAAACTGAGTTCATTTTTCTAGGATGAAAAAAAAAAGAGAAAGATATACAAACAGATGTGTTTTACAACATCCGCCATGTTTGAAATATGAGAAGAGGGTCGTATTCAACAGAATTGTAAAAATGGCATCGTTTGTAGAGGATACAGTTTGTCCCTGAAAAAGACGAAGTTTCAAAGTATGAATTTATTGTTTACAATTTTTCATCTTTTTTTTTTCTTTTTCTTCCTTTCTTGTTTTGAATGTTTTGATGCAGTGAAAGAAGAAGGAGACTGAGAAGAGAATCATGCAATGTGGAACAGATCAAGTAGAATTAAAAAAAGATTTAGATGTTCTGATAATTGTACTCACGGGCTGAGTTCAGATCTGATGGTGTAAAAGCAATTTTACATACATCAATTGAGAAGATTAATATTGAGGGTGACATTCTAACGGACTGAGTCCAGATCTGATGGCGTAAAAGCAATTTTACATACATCACTTGAGAAGATTAATATTGAGGGTGACATTCTAACGGACTGAGTCCATCAGAACTGATTATTTAAAATAACGCAGAAAATGCAATACTAGAGACATCAAATAGAAACATATCATATCTTGCTTTTTCAGGGTAACATCCACAAGTCCACCTGAACTGAAGGTATAAAATAACGGTAAAAGCAACTCTACCATATCAGTAAAATCTGAGTCCAGATCTGATGGTGTAAAAGCAATTTTACATACATCAATTAAGAAGATTAATATTGAGAGTGACATTCTAATGAACTGAGTCCATCTGAACTGATTATTTAAAATAACGCAGAAAAAGCAACACTAGAGACATCAAATAGAAACATATCATATCTTGCTTTTTCAGGGTAACATCCACAAGTCCACCTGAACTGAAGGTATAAAATAACGGTAAAAGCAACTCTACAATATCAGTAAAGGCTGAGTTCAGATCTGATGGTGTAAAAGAAATTTTACATACATCAATTAAGAAGATTAATATTGAGGGTGACATTCTAACGGACTGAGTCCATCAGAACTGATTATTTAAAATAACGCAGAAAAAGCAACACTAGAGACATCAAATAGAATCAAATAGAAACAAGATATGATATGTTATATATCATATCTTGCTTTTTCAGGGTAACATCCACAAGTCCACCTGAGCTGATGGTATAAAATAACGGTAAAAGCAACTCTACAATATCAGTAAAGAGGTCTCCGAGGCAGAATATTCGAATCAGATAGAGGAAATGAAAGAGCAAGTATTTAGAGAAGATGAGGAGGATTGTATGATATATGAAAGAGCGTCAAAGTTCGAAGAGATTACAAGTTGTTCCTAATAAAATGCCCGCATTGTAGTTTTGTATGAAACTATGAATCTTGTACAAAAATAACCTACTCCAAGCTAAGAACATCACTATCAACAACATACCAAATTTCGGTCACACTGAGAAGCGCCTACCAGATGATCTGCTCCGGATACTACCCCAGTAATTTTGGTTATTTTTTTTTTTCAATAATGAATCTTTTTAATTGACGAATATTTTTTAAGCTTCCTATTTTACAGAGGAGATAGTGAATCAACATAAAGCTGGTTTTCCTACAACATCAAGCAAATATTTTGATGAAATTCGAAAGATTATCTGAGACGATAAGAGCGTATTTCAAAGGAATAAGAAGAAATCAGAAATAGTACTATCTGATAGAACATCAACAAGGAAATTGTGTTGTTTGCATTTTTTTACGGAAATAATTTTTGGCCCCAAAAAGACTTTCGCCATTTCTATCCCAACTTCCAGACAAATTGGACGATTACCGCTCTTTGGAGGGGTTGGTCGAAATCAAAATGAATGCAAGAAATGACAACATTTAACTTTATGTTAGCAGAGATATATTCGATACATCGTCATTTCTTGTACATATTTGATAGGCTCATTTACTCCGATCAAAATGAATGATTTGAACTTATTTCAAATTCTGAAAATTTCGACTTCACTCAAATCCTTATTCTCACAGCATTCAATAAATAAACTCATTGGCATCTACAAAGACTGTAAATAACATTAAATATCGTTAAATGATCATTAGAGAAAAAAAAATTACCATTAAAACAGATCTACAGAATAAAAAGAAGCGACATTTTCTTTCCATCACGATAAAGTTAAAATTTAGATAGCATTGAAACGATGCAGAAGCAGAAGTATAAAAAGAGAGAAAGAAAATTCGCAAGGTGATTTTCTTGTGATGTAACAACGGAAATGTTGGTGTTGGTGTGATAGGAACGAAAATAAAGAGGGGGAAAAAGCGAGAAGCTGAGCAAAAAAAAAGAGGGTGAATTGATTCGTTCCTAACCTTACTCGATGACTCATTCTGGCAGCAAGAAATTATCGATCGTAAAAATATATTTTATGTAACAAAAGTTTGAGGATACAGATTTGCTTACAATTGGGGTTTCTTGTATTTTTTTTTTTTTTTTTTTTTTTTTTTTTTTTTTTTTTTTTTTTTTTTTTTTNTTTTGAAAATTGTTGATTGTGTTTTCTTTTAACCCGTAAATCCTTCTATAACGTAGATTGAAATGCCGGGTGTCCAAGAAGACAAATCGATGAAATATATATTGCGAGATTGAGCAGAGATTTCATTAAACTTTTAGAACATCCAGTGAAAGTGCCGTTGAATCAATGGCGTATATTTGATTATTGTCCGAAATGATCCCTCAGAGATAGTTCCCATGTACCAAATTAGAAAAGAAATATTTTTTTATGAATTTTGGAAAATTGGCTGTTTTCTTATGTTGAATATTGCAAAAAAAAAAATGTTTGAGCATCGCTTTCATTGCTGACAAAAGTGGTGATTTACAATTCTGGAAAAAGACTTTCAATGCACAAATTATAAGATTTCCTCGCGAGACGGATTCACCGTAAAATAAAAACAGACAAACTAGAAAATATCAAAAACCTTTTTTTTTCGAATTTTCGACCCACGGATATATCGAATAATGATATAAAATACACTCAAGGTCAAATAGTTTTCTCTGCAGATATCCTTAGAAAGTTATTCAACCTATTTTGAAGACACCTTGTAGGTTTAGCACACATGAGGTTTGGAACAATATGAGAAGTACTCAGGGTTGTAAACAGTAGGGGAGTGGAGGATGGTCGGATTACACCTTACCAAAGTCTTATCAAGAATCGTATTAATATTTTTGGAAAATCGTCTATAATAAACTAATAACTCAAATGACAAAATAGATTCCAAGGTAATTAAGCTTATGTAAGTTTGAAACAAACGAAAGAGTTAAAACATAGACATCACTTCGATCGGTTAATAATAAACAATAATGTTGGTTTTTTTAAGCGTAGATGATAAATCAGCAATCTTCAATAAGAAGTAATTTCAAAAAAGATCGACAGTCAAAGATATAAAAAATAAACTACTATTTCACACGAACATAAAATTACAAGGGACAAACACATAATCAAACTCGAAGGGCATGTCATCAGCAAAAAAAAAAAAAGTCGTGAACATTTCACGACCAAAGATCATGTAATTTTCTTTGCGACTTCGAGTACAAACCACTCCCCAATATAAAATTTTTGGCAAAAATATAGGAATTCAGTTTATAATTGGGGCCCACATCAATTATTAGCATTCAAGATTAGATTTATAAAACAAACAAAAAAAAAATAGATTAGATGTATGATGACATTTAAAAACTTATTGATTGATCAACAAATCCTTTAGAGCTGCAATCTCATACATGTGGCCACCATCGGAAACGATCATGTCACGATTGATTGATCAACAAATCCTTTAGAACTGCAATCTCATACATGTGGCCACCATCGGAAACGATCATGCCACGATTGATTGATCAACAAATCCTTTAGAACTGCAATCTCATAACATGTGGCCACCATCGGAAACGATCATTCCACGATTGATTGATGTGGTTACGCAAAATACACAGTGCAAACAATTTTTATTGCAAGCTTTATTGATCTTGGAAAAAATGCGAATGTCTTCTCAACAACAACAATGAACAAATCAAAATCAGAGAAATGAAAATATTTCTGCATTTAGAAAAAGATAATCAACAGCTGATAGATATTCAGATAAAAAAAAAAATGAATGTGAAACCCTCCTTTTTACGTTCCTGGTAATTTGTTACTAGAAAGATGGTAAATCTGACGAGAAACATTAGAACCAAAGGAACAGCTGTCAAAAGAACAGAGACGTGTACTTCTGTACGAGAATAAAAAGATAACGAAAAAAAAAAACCAGCCGGCTCCTAGTAGAACAATGTAAGGATTTCTCTTTTAGATCCACACGTGGCCTCACTGAATAGTCATTAATTTTGAAAATCTTGTTCAAAATGGATTGTCTCTCTCCATAAATATTTTCAAATTAATAAATCAAATTGAGCTTATACAGCCGCACTCTCGAAAGGTGTTTCAAACCAATATTGAGACTTATCAAGTTGTATATCTCATATTTAGAATTATTTAGCAAATTTCTTTCACATATGCTCCAGATTTATCAGGTTTCAAATAATACAAAACAACACAAGTTTTACAAATAATGCAGACAATCTAGTTCTGCGCACATCAGACTTCCTATCAAAATCCAATCCAAATTTCTTCCAATCCAACTAATTTCCATACTGAAAATAGGTCCTACGTGATATTGTGAGATGTTACTTGAGGGTGACATCATCGCGGGCCGAGTCCACCTATGTTGATGGTGTAAAAGCAACTCTGCAACATTATCATGTTACTAATTTAATTATATAGCAGTGATTGACATGGTTCTGAAGGCCCACATGCCTATTATTATTAGCCTCCATGATTTGATGTATGATAACAATTAGAAACTTTAGCAGGAAACAACAACTTCTTTTGAGATGCATTCTCACACATTCGGCTACCATCGGAAACGCCATTATTGATTTCGATTGAGAAATTGAATGTGTTTTGTTGAATGACAATGAATGAATACATATTAATGTTCGATCGGAAAATGACGAAATGCGTCAGAATAATCCGAATGGATAAAATTTCATTAATATTGAATGATCACTTCGGGGATTAAATTTTAAGTGGGGGAGGAGATAAAGTACAAAAGATGTATCTTTCGGGCTTTCCACGTTGACTCTTTTTCTTATCGAGTTATCTTATTTTGAGAAATAGGAATTACCCATTACAACATATTTATTCAAAATTTATTTATCTTGAATTTTTTTTCACAATAATATTATATCTACTGCTGAGTCATTTATGAATTTGTCAAATTTATTTAGGCTCTCGATACACACTCATGAATTTTCATGAAATATCCTCAGCAGATAAGGAAATACGACAAAATACTTTTTAATTGTTTTTCGAATTCAAATCGGCCTTGGTGTTATAGTGGTTTTTGTAGCGGTGTTTTAAATCAACTGTTCTCCCACTTCTGGATTGAGGTTTGGTAGAAATGGTGGACATTCACTGATACGGGGTTATTGAAAAGGTATTGATAGCCCTTGGCTGGAACTATAATAGAGTGCGTTCCAGGTCGTCCCGGTGCATAGAATCGGCGATCGCAAGGACGACTTAATAAAGTGGTCAAGCGCTGTTCTGGTAAACAGAAGGGCGTGAGTCTAATCCTCAACGTTCAGGCAGAATTTATTCCTCATTAATTTGAATGGACAGGTATGATTTATTTGTCGCCTACTTTTGTGAGCGTTTCAAAATATTCAAGTGTTCATCACAGCGTTACAGGGATTTTAATTTCATGTAGAAAAGGAAATGTGGAAAAAAGTTTATGACACAAAATTAAAACAATATACACAATTAGAGTTTCCCTCCCTAAGCTAGAAGGTCTAGCGGTAAGTTGGGAATTTACAAAATCAATTACTTAGTATTAGGATAGGTATAATAAATATAAACTAGATACATGAATATTTGAAAATTTGATACATTGATATAATTAAAATATCTACTGTATTGATTTTACCCCACAACTCTGCTACTTATTGTTGCATTTACCATGGATACTGATACTAAATTCTCCTCATTCCACAACAAAATCGAAATATTCGAAGATTTTTGTAAAACTTGAAACCTCGCCGGGGATCAATCTAACTGGGTACAATTCCTGGTGTGATGACCACTAGCCCACGGAGACTTTACTGAGTATTTCTACGACTAACAAGTCAAAGTGACCTAACTCTATTGAAAAATAACCTAGGGCCCCCAAGATGGTTGGTTCTTCGTACCGGGGCTACTCGTGCCCTTGGGAACGGCCAAAGACCATCAACACCGTTCCGACGACAACTCACTGTGTTTTTCCTCCGTTGGACCCAGCCGTGCTGCTCCAGATACTTCCTCAAAGAGTTGGTATATAAATCCTTGCTAAACACTGAAGTATCTGATCGTTGTCGTCTATGTATGCTGGCTGCTCATGATGTAAATCATGAGCAGCCAGCAACTATCCATCAAACCCAACTAATCTAGAGCCGTCAGCATTATGGACAGATCCTGTTGCAGAGGCCGCCTTTCTTGCTCTGGAGACACAGTGAGAGTCGTTGAGAACGTTAACAACAACAAAAACAAAAATAACCTTGGCCACTGGAAATCTTCCACTCGAAGCTTTTTTATTTAGAATCTACTCAGGTTTCAACCCTACTAAGTTGTTGAGGCGTATTTTTTTACTCATAGATAAAGACTTTTGTTTGATCCTGTTTTCGGAACGATATTATTTTGTCTTCTTAATTTAAGTTTAATAACATGAGCGTATTACACGTCACTCAGTGTTACGCGCCAAGTGCTTGAATTAACCAATTGATCAAGCATCTCTGTCTTGCTTGCTTCATACAAATTTTGTTGAAGCAATTTATACATATTTGTCTAAACACAGGCTCGATCAATTGTACGATTTCGATCAATATTATTGTCATTAAAATAATCAATGAAGTCAACGCAGAAGATGTTGCAGCAAGCACAAGAAATAACTACGACTGAAATAGATAAAATATATCTTGCTTGGAATTGAAACCATGGAACCGATACGATGTGCAAGAAAAAAATATGGTTAGAAGAGGTTCTGGAACCGGGGAGAAGTGTCTGGCAACCCTTTGAATTTTTTTTAACCAATTTTAACCCAATTAGAGAGGTTAGGAGACGTTTTTACGGCTATGACTCGATGTACAGCCGTCCAAAATGAATCCATGACGACCAATAAAAAAGGGAGTTTTTTAAAAAAAAAAAATTTTTTTTTGAAAAGTGTTGCCGGACACTCCATTCCGGTTAGAAGAATGGGGAACAGCCATTAGTTTCCTACTGCAGCAAAATAGCCCTAAAGTACAGGAGAAATGCTGCAAGAGAGGTGAGATGTCACCTGGCTAATGTTTTAAACCAGATATTTAATATTAAAATAGCTGATGCCCGCAACTTCGTATGCGTCTTTTTCCACGGATGTAGAATTCTTTTTGGTCAAAAAAATTCAGCTTGCTTGTCCAAATATAGGAAAATCTGCCATAACGGGAATACCAACCGTCCCAGTACGATTTCCCCAGAGGTTTTATTTATAGTTTGGGGGTCAAACCCATTTTTTTTTATTATTTTTTTTTTTTTATCTCATCGTTTTGGCTGTGCAATTGTACCAATAAAAAGGGTAATTTTCGGAGATAACTTGGTTCCAGTTGAACTCTTGATTCTTCGCTTCTCATTTCGTACCTACATATTAAAAGAAAACTGTCTCAAATTTCAAGATTCTAGGTTTGGTCATAGTCGAGCTACGTTGGTCATTATTTATGAGTCAGTCAGTGTAATAACTAAGGTTTGTGTTTATTTTTTATATATATACCTATAGAACATGCCATTATTGTAATCTTTATATTTTTTTAAAGAAATATTTTTCTGAACATCTTATGCAAACAGCCACTGATCGAAAATCGTAAGTGATTAAAATCCTCTATTCCCTACAAGAAGGATGTTCTTTGTAAAGTATTCAAATTATATAAAAAAAAAAAATGTTTCATAGTAAATTTCAAATTTTTAGAATTTTTTCAAAATTAATTTTAGATCAAAAAATATCATAAAAAAAAAAGAAATAAATTGAATTTGAATTGGTGCCAAAATAATTTTAGCATGAAATTTTCTCGAGTTATTTAAGGACATTCTGTGTTAATATTCCTTGAAAATATTTTTTTGGGGAAAAAAATAATAATTTATCATCGCTTGAAATGTAACATTTTAGCCTATTCAAATACAGGAATGAATTCCAGTTTGGTGTTGAAACAATTTAGAAGGAATAAATTACAAAGTTTTACTTATATTAATGTTAATGAAAAAATCAGAGAAGATTAAGTTTTAGAGGACAATGATTTGAGTTTCAAATTTTTATTTTGGAATGGAATGAAAAGTACGGCAGTGCCTACTAATGTCCAATAGATGATAAATTAGGGGGTAAGGATATGATAGTTTATGTCAGCTATGGCAATTCGCAATGCTATTTTAAATGCAATGTATTTGTATGTAAAAAAAATCGTCCATAGAGGAGGCCACAGATTGTCGATTTGGGGTCGATGACAAAGGAAAGTGACTGCAGCCAATAATTAAGGGTCCGAAAGAACTTTCATGCAAGAAAGGCAATGTCGTAAAAACGTGTCAGAAATTTTTTACCATAAATCAGAGAGATTAGGGAACGTTTATAAGACCATGCCTCGTTCAAAAAAATCAAAGGAAATACGGGATATATTACTGCTCGGAATCAAAACCATACCAAAGGTTTATTAATAAAAAATAATAAATCAAAATGCCATGAGCTGTGGATTGGAGATGGAAATTAATTAAACATGTCAACAGAAAAGAGAATGACTGTGTGAAACTTTACTCCTGTCATTACAGCATTGTCAAGTTTCTAGTTTTTCCTGTTTACAGCGGATAGTGGCTTTTATTTTACTTGATTTACCTCTACAACTAAGAATAAGAACTACTTTCAACAAACAATTCTTACCTTTTTATCCGTGAGTTTCTCGCATCTCCGCATCTTACATATTTGATGACTCTTGTCATTCCTGCAAGGTGCGCAATCACCGCAGTTTTCTTTTCTTTGGCATCCTATGCATTCGCCACAGCGCTTCCGCTTTTTCTTTGTCTGCTTCTCTCCTGTACTGGTCTCACTACAATCGTCTCCGTCGATTCCATGACCTTGCATTTGAAGTTGACCTTGATGTTGCATCAAATTCAACTTAAAGCCTGCCGTACTTGACACAGCTGCCACTTGACCAGAGCTTTCTACACTAGAACTACCCACTCCGTCACTTTCAATGGAACTATCCATTGAAGAAGCTCGTATTTTTCTCCTCTCCTTCTTTCTTGAATCAAGAAAACCTCTAGGGGATTCGTTATTGTCTTCTACTTTAATGTCTTGGTCAAGGATGATGGAGTTATGATAGATTCCTTGATGGACAATAGCCACTGGCTCACTTTTGACTACGGTGAGCAAAGTTGTTTGTTGAGGATTTTGAGGAATGCCTATCTGATGATATTGTCCCGGAGGCGATTGGAACAAATGGATATGCCGCTCATCTAAAATTTGTTGTTGTATCTGCGGTATTTCCCGAGCTTGAACAGGCGCAGGAACTAGTGGATACCCTCTCGGATTGACATTGACAGCGGAAAGGGTATGAAAACTAGGAAGACCAGAAGCCACTGAAGTTGTGGTTGTTATTGGTGTGGGGGATGGAGGGGCTGGTGTGAGTGTTGTCAGCGAAATGGTTTCCCCATTCTGGTCTTGGGTAAATGAATTAAACTGTGATTGAAAAGAAGGCAATTTGCTGGCAGGCGAGGTTGGGTAGGAAGAATCAGCACTTTTGATTTGATCTTGAGAGTTACCGTCAAACGTTTTACTCTCCCATGGCCTATATTGTGGTTGTGGGATGAGCATTGGAAACCCATCACCACGATCCAACAATCTTCCAGTTAAGCCTTCACCAAAGTAGTCCCAACCATGGATGTCAAGAAGTCTTCCTGATAATGACTCAGTGCCAAAACCTTCTGGTCCTAATCTGGAGCCTAAACCTTCCGCAAGATCAGAAGCAGAAAAAGAACTAAAAGGAGGAAGACCTGAGGAAGACGTAGATGATTTTGAATTTGGGTCGGCACCCGGATCAGGGACGGTAGATGAAGGGGTGACAGGTTGGGCTGGATATCCTCCACCTGAGTACGGGGCCCCAAGGGCCTCTCCGCCTCCCTCGCTCATTGTATTGTCATAATTTGTTTCCCATGGGTGCTTATTGCTAGGTACGTTATTACACTCTTGAAACACTCTGAATTGTGTTAATAAATTTGATATCTTTGGTTCCTGAAACAGAAAGGAAAATCTTTCGGTTAGAATAAGTTAAGCGGGATGGGAACACTATAGTCCCGAGTAAGAATATAGATTTGATTATAATGTGGTAAATATCTCCAATTTATGAGGATACATTTCCATGTTGTTGTAGATATTCTAGCAGTGTTTACCGCCGAACCAAAATGGTTCCCCATTTCATTCAGTATTTTTTTAAAAATAGGTTGGAAAGGTTTCAATGAAACTTGGTTGTTGCGCAAACACGGTCATCGTGAGGACGCTTAAAATTTAATATGTTGCGTGATTTGTACCCGCACAGCCGCACACTACGGCTTACTAGTCACAACGTTTTACTACTACACCATAAACCCAGAAATCAAAAGTAACAGAGGATATTTTTTTTAATTTTTTTTTTAAAAAAAACAAGATCTATCTTTGCGATATATCGATGGACAAATGTAAAAAATGGGGATAGCGCTCTTCTAGTAAACCGGAGAGTGTGGATTCAATCCCACTAAGGTGGGATTTATTTCCTAATTTATTGAGTGTTTCACCATGTAAATAAATAGCTCTAAGGATTTGGTGTGTTGGTGAATTTTCCTCGCCTCGAAGGCCACCTTCCGCTCAAGTATCTACTAAAAATTCACCCGCAAACAAACCTTTTTAAAAAAATGTTAAAATTAATATTATTTTATGACACCCGCTAAAACACGAACCGATACTTATAAAAACACATTTAATTTATTTTATTTAACACCTAACACAAGAATTATACGTAAAAAGCTTCATCCGACGATATCTTTATCGTACTCAACGCACACACGTGCTTCAACAAAAAAACACAAGAAGAGAGAGAGAAGAAGAAAAAAGTTATACTCTCATTCACAAGCAAAATTCACGGCCATAGTAAAATCGACCCGCTTCACCCCTCAAAATTCGAAAAAATATTTCCTTATGACTCATCCATCCATAGCTTGGGATGTTTTATTTGTAAACAGAAATAAAGCGCTTGCAAAAAAAAAAAAAAAAAAAAAAAAAAAGAGCGTCGGCTTGTTCGTACAAATTATTTTATCAAATTCTGTTGGATTGAATTTATCTATTTCTGTTGGGTTGAATTTATCCATTTCTGTTGGGTTGAATTTATCATCAATTTCTGTTGGTTTGAATTTATCTATTTCTGTTGGGTTGAATTTATCATCAATTTCTGTTGGGTTGAATTTATCATCAATTTTGGTTGGGTTGAATTTATCGATTTCTGTTGGGTTGAATTTATCATCAATTTTTGTTGGTTTGAATTTATCTATTTCTGTTGGGTTAAATTTATCATCAATTTCGGTTGGGTTGAATTTATCAATTTTGGTTGGGTTAAATTTTTATTTTTCCAAAATTAAACCTCAAGGTTGTTGTTTTTAAGGGCTCTATCTCAGATAGTGTTAAAGCTGAACACTAAATGAGATTTTACGCTTCAAAATAAGGGGAATCCAAAAATCTAATTCGCCGTACCGCCCTTCGCCACGCCGTAAAAAGCACGCCACAATTGGTAAAAGTTCTGCTCACGGCGGATGAACGGAATTTTGAGGGGGGTATATTTTTTCGTGATCAATTCCAAGGGTTATATAAAATAATATTAAACAAAAAATCTTTTTGTTAACGCATAATATTGCATTGTCACAATGTACTTTCGTGGGTATCACAGACACAGAATGACACTAAATTAAAAAAAAAATGTCCACATTTTCTGCACGATTACAATACTTTATCTTCTATAGGGAAAGTAAAAAACGTGTAAAAATAGCATGCATGGATTTCGAATTTCTTACTTACCCGGAATGATACCTGAAATCGATCAAATAGCCTTCTATCATTATCGACAATTTCTAAGAATTCAAATATATCAGAGTTGAAGATATTATGTTTTTCTTCTGACCTGATTAAGGGTTAAATATCACAGACACAGAATGACACTAAATTAAAAAAAAATGTCCACATTTTCGGCACGATTACAATACTTTATCTTCTATAGGAAGAGAAAGTAAAAAACGTGTAAAAATAGCATGCATGGATTTCGAATTTCTTACTTAACCGGAATGATACCTGAAATCGATCAAATAGCCTTCTATCATTATCGACAATTTCTAAGAATTCAAATATATCAGAATTGAAGATATTATGTTTTTCTTCTGACCTGATTAAGGGTTAAATATTTAACAAAATAGAACAATCGTTTTTTTTTTTTTTTAAAAAAAAAAAAAAAAAGATACCCAAAAAGGGTCTACTTAAAACTTGTAAAAATAGAACCTTTTTTTTTATCAGTCCCGAGAAATTGGCTAGGTAGAGAATTTGTGTAATCTGCTTTTTCACACGACAGTCTAGAATGTTATTACTATGCATTTTATCTTTAGTTCTTTGACCTCGATATTTTCAAAATTTCTATAATGAAGAAAAGGTAAAAAGTCCCATTTCTTGTATACCAGGTGACTCAATAATATATGTTTAAATATTTTTCAATAATCAACCAAGGAGTTCAAATATCTTGGGGTCACCTTGTGACTATCCGACAAAAATGAAGAAAGTGTTGAAATTCAAGTCAGACTGGACCAAGCTAATAAAAGTATGCATGCATGTAACAAAATATTATCCTCGAAGGATCTATCTAGAACATCCAAAATTAGATTATACAAGCCAATTATAAGACCCGTGTTGACATATGGAAGTGAAAACTGGATCATCAACAAAGATACCGAAAGAAAACTCGTTACATTTGAAAATAAAATTCTTAGAAAAATATTGGGGCCTATTTTTGAAAACGGAGAATGGAGGATGAAACACAATAAAGAAATTAGAGACCTGTACAAAGAACCTGATATTGTGGGTGAAATTAAGAGTGGAAGACTGCGATGGATTGGTCATATACTCAGAAAGGATGAAGACAGCACAACTAGTCAAGTTTGGATAAATTAATCAGATGGTCAGAAACCAAGAGGAAGACCTAAATCAAGATGGAGAGATAAAATAAACCAAGATTTAGAAGATTAGAATTAGGAGAAGAAGATGCACAAGACAGATTCAAATGGAGGCAAGCAGTAAATGAGGCTAAATACCAATTCGGGTATAGATGGCCCTGGCATATTGCTCCGCATTATACGTGATGCAATCGTAGGTATTTTAATAAGTATTTTAATATGGTCACTCTGAACATATTGCTCCGCATTATACGTTATGCAATCGTAGGTATTTTAATATGGTCATTCTGAACATATTGCTCCGCATTATACGTGATGCAATCGTAGGTATTTTAATAAAGTCACTCTGAACATATTGCTCCGCATTATACGTGATGCAACCGTAGGTATTTTAATATGGTCAGCGTATTTGATTCGAGACCGCAAAATCACACTTGTTTACATGTTAAAAAGGTTTTCATGTTACGCACATGGAGCCCCTATTGGACAAACTGGTCTATTTTACTAACCTCATGTCTGACTACAATTCTACAAGTTTGTTACCTACAAAGAAAGTACTAACAATAATAAAATTAGGAGACAATATTCTAGAAAATATTTTTGGAACTACAGGGTAGAAAAACAGACTCTTGAGTGGAAGATAACCAACCACTAGGCAGCCTAGCCAGGACTAACACCTGAAAATGATCATCATGGAAGGTGATGTTTTTTTTGTTGCTACTGTTGTTGCCGCTGTTGTTGTTGATGTTTTTGTTGATGTCGTTCTTTTTAATGATGTTGTTGTTTATGTTGTTGCTGTTGTTTTTTGTTGATGTTGTTGTTATTGTTGTTGCTGCTGTTTTTTTTTATATATTATAGGTCACGTGTAAAGCAGAGTATTTTCATTAATAAAAACGATTGAAATTTCGGCCGGGGTCTGGACCCCATGGACCCTACCCCTGGATACGGCCTTGGACGAGGTTATTGCGACGGATATTCTAATTTTCGACGGCTATCGTATATCCGACAATTTTCCGTACAGATGTGAAAGACCTCTTAGAGCTCTATTTCTATATGGTCTAATGCTCAAATGAATGAGGAAATTCTGCCTTTGCTGGGGGGGTTGAACTTCTTATTTACCAGATGGACGTTGAACCACATTGCTACCGAGCAACGCCAAGAAAAACAAAACCAGTGTGCTATATTATAATTATCCCACGCATATTAGATACTTCACTTCTTCATTAAATAAATTGTGAGTATAGTGGACCCCGAAATATTTTAAGTGAGATAGAGGATATCCCTTGCTTATATTATAACAGAGGATAATTTTGACGGAGCGAAGTGAAGTTTTGGTTTAATTTGAGTACTGTTTTTATAAAACACTCCAATTTTGATAAAACTCAGCATGGACTCTAAAACACAAGTTCATAGAATTGACTCATTAGATTTTGGTTTCTCAGGCTATGTTCAGATGACCGCGCGGTCATGTAAACAATGTGCACTATTTAGCCGGGCCGGCTCAAGAGAATTTGCCGCCCTAGCAAAATGAATTTTGCCGCCCCCTGAATTTGATATTTAATTTGTTCGTTAATTAATATAAATAGTAAAAGTACTCATATTCATATTTTTAATGATAATACTGAATAGTTATCCCTCCTAGTAGTGAAATTCATGATTTTTNCAACTGGGCTTTGCGTTAAGTATTAGCCCTCGTGGAGCTACGTTGATTATCAGTCAGTATACCAACTGGGCTTTGCGTTAAGTATTAGCCCTCGTGGAGCTACGTTGATTATCAGTCAGTATACCAACTGGGCTTTGCGTTAAGTATTAGCCCTCGTGGAGCTACGTTGATTATCAGTCAGTATACCAACTGGGCTTTGCGTTAAGTATTAGCCCTCGTGGAGCTACGTTGATTATCAGTCAGTATACCAACTGGGCTTTGCGTTAAGTATTAGCCCTCGTGGAGCTACGTTGATTATCAGTCAGTATACCAACTGGGCTTTGCGTTAAGTATTAGCCCTCGTGGAGCTACGTTGATTATCAGTCAGTATACCAACTGGGCTTTGCGTTAAGTATTAGCCCTCGTGGAGCTACGTTGATTATCAGTCAGTATACCAACTGGGCTTTGCGTTAAGTATTAGCCATCGTGGAGCTACGTTGATTATCAGTGAGTATACCAACTGGGCTTTGCGTTTTATAAGTATAGATAGAAGATCTAATTCTAACTTCTCACTTTTTGGTTTCTTATTTTTTCAAACGGAAGCCAGAAGCGAAATAAAATACTTTCGACGGAACTGATTGATGTCTATCAAAAAATAATATCTGAATAACAGTCATGTCGTTTTAGTGGAGTCCGTCAAGAAATTGCGCCCATAAGATGTCGTAGTCGTAGTAGGACTGAGTTCTCGAGTGTCATATGTAGACCTCACTTCGTTCAGATTTTTAAGTTCAAAGCTTTTGTTATTTATTCGTCTATCTGTTGGTTGGATCTGATTTATCATGAATCTTGATATCGCCATTTATTATGTTCATTGATTGTGTGAGTTTTTGTGCCCCTTGGGACTTATGAAGGTCTTTGACTGTGCGAGGTGAAGAATTAAATATTCCAGATACGAGATACCCTGTAACTCTCAGACCGGTTGATCGATTATATTCTTATCAACGTGTGAACACTGTTACTGAGTAGATACTAGATAGTGTTTCTCCAATCAGATAATCTGGAATACTGCGCTCCTCCATTCCATGGCAGATTGGGCATCATACGCCCAAGAGGTAACGGGTTCGAATCACAAACGTATGCTATGCACCGGCACCATTCCATGGCGGAATGGGGATCACCTTATTTCACATTAATGTGTTTAAACTTTCTAAATCTTTTAATAACGCAAATTACATATACACAAAAATGCACGTCTATATATATGTATACATTTTTTTTTCATATCCTCGGTGAAAATAAAATTCCATTTTGATTTTGCCGCCCCCTAAATTTTGTTGTCCCAGGCGGTTGCCTATTTCGTCTATATGGTAGGGCCCCGGCCCTATTATTTACCGCGCGGTTCGTCGTACCGCGTAGTACCGCGCGTTCATCTAAACATAGCCTTATGATATTTTTCTGTACAACACATTGCATCATATTAAATTGAAAAATGTAAGGGGCACAAATACAAATATATTTTCCTTCATAATAGCTATAAAAGCTGTTTTCCCGTGCTTCGCTACGGTTACAAAATTTAACATCAATTTCGAGATTGCGAAATTAAATCTTCTCAATTTTAGATTTTTGGTGGAACTGACCCCCAGAGTGAACACGGCTCCTATTTAGAAAATTCAATTTTTTACTCAAAGATATTACTTTTTGCACTGCAGAACACCTTCGTATAAAATTTCAGCTTTCTCTCTCATCCCGAAGTGATACTTCTTAACTATGGGTTCTTGGTGGAACCGACCCCCAGATTGAGCACCGCTCCTGATTAGAAAATTCAATATTTTATTAAAGGATATGACTTTTTGTACTGCGGAACACCTTTGTATCGAATCTCGCTCATCCCGAAGTGATACTTCTCAATTCCGATTTTTTGGTGGTGAAAACCATCCATAAATCGGATAGAAACCGGAAATTTTCAAATTTTATATTTTTTATGGGGTCCTTATATACTATTTTGGGGGGGTCTATT
>CM022885.1:36350246-36365780 GCA_012654025.1 Pachypsylla venusta | reverse complement strand
GAACAATAAAAAGAAATAATAATCAAAATAAAGGAAAGGAGTGTTTTGTTATTAAATGTGTAATTCTTTTATTGCAATTGTAGATATGTTACAAAGTGGTTGAACAATAAAAAGAAATAATAATCAAAATAAAGGAAAGGAGTGTTTTGTTATTAAATGTGTAATTCTTTTATTGCAATTGTAGATATGTTACAAAGTGGTTGAACAATAAAAAGAAATAATAATCAAAATAAAGGAAAGGAGTGTTTTGTTATTAAATGTGTAATTCTTTTATTGCAATTGTAGATATGTTACAAAGTGGTTGAACAATAAAAAGAAATAATAATCAAAATAAAGGAAAGGAGTGTTTTGTTATTAAATGTGTAATTCTTTTATTGCAATTGTAGATATGTTACAAAGTGATTGAACAATAAAATGAAATAATAATCAAAATAAAGGAAAGGAGTGTTTTGTTATTGCTTTATTTTATCTCTTCATCTTGATTTAGGTCTTCCTCTTAGTTTCTGACCATCTGATTAATTTATCCATACTTGACTAGTGGTGCTGTCTTCACCCTTTCTGAGTATATGGCCAATCCATCGCAGTCTTCCACTCTTAATTTCGCCCACAATACCAGGTTCTTTGTACAGTATTTTGTGGTGTTTAGTGCAAAAAAATCTGCAAGGCTATCGACTCTAATGGATTTAGAGTATCGTTGTTTATAGTTAAGGTAAGTGTTCAATGTTCATCTGAGTCAAAATAGTCCCGAGATGGGGTCTGACCCCGGGGAGGCGTCCCCCAAAACGGAATGTAATTAGGGTAGCAGTCAGTCCTAATTGAACATTGAAGTTGATTATCTTCTGATGAAAGTTTCTTCATTCTATTCAATCTTCTCAACCAAGTAAATGATGGTCTTATTAAATTTATGGTAATATTGTCTGATTCCTAGTAATTTGCTAAAACTTATCTTAAATGACGATATAAAAATGCGGGGCCCGTGTCAGACATGATGCCGATAGGATAATGCACTTTAAGAAAGACTTGGTATTTTCAGGAATTCATTTTGTCATGAGAAGTTGGAGACAGAATAATTTTACAACAGGTGCTGTATATGTATATCATGAGGCAGGGCGTAAGCTGAGATGCAAACGGCGTAACGAAACACACGGCAGAAAACTGTGTCGCCATATTTCCTAACGGAGCCGCGTAAGCTGAGACGCATGCATGTTTGTGTCTGGCACACTCGTTTGCCGGCATGTCACAGTTTGTAGTACAGACGCAGATTTGACGACACACTCCACGCAACTAGGGATCCAATGATGTCTTTAAATGAACGATTGATTGTAATAAGATATCTCTTCAGTGTTTGGGTACCTATCATGTCAACTTTTGTATGTCCAATGGTACATTCATCATGAAAAATGTTTATTCTGCTATCTGAGATAGTTTTGGACGTCAGGGATAATGTTCAGATACAAGATTCTGATATGGGAGGTTTCAAGAAAGTTGAAAACATAAAACGATTCAACTGATAAGGGATTTTAAGAAAATGTACACTGAATTGTTTTAATGGTAAAATTGTTCCTATCAGTTCTTTTAGGCTGTGTTCACATGACCGCGCGGATCCAATGAACACATCCATATAAGTTAGTAGAACTAGTACCGCGCGGTAAAGTAAACAATATGCACTATTTAGATATATCTTGTGCCGCGCGGTTCGTCGTACCGCGCGGTCATGTGAACCTAGCCTTAAGGCCAGTGAATATTGTACTTGTAAAAATGGGATGCGCGTGCCGTCGTGTGCTACGTCCTGCATGCGCTTGTAAAAGGTTCGTGTCATGCGTGCGCTGCGCCGCTTGCGTGTCAGCTTATACTATTTACTAGCCAAAGCGTCTTATCACTACATGAGTACACCATCAACCCATATTTTTAAGATAATACTCGTAAATTATCAATGGACTCCTTTGAGCGTCAAAGGGTACTATGAGATAAAGCGAAAATACTCACCTACAATCCCAACCGAAATTCTAAAACAATGAAAATTTAAACGAGCGCCAGATTTTTTTCAACCTCGGCCGATCTAATTTATAAAAATAATTATTGGACTCATTTGGTCATGTCAGGGGCGCAATTCTGTGCCGATTATCACATTTTCTTTTTTAAAATAAAAATAAAAAATTTAGGTTTTTTTTCGTGACGATTCCAAAGGTTCATCTATTTTAAAAAATATATATATATATAAAATTACAAACTTACCTATTTTAAAGAGAATCGTCAAAATTAACTTAAAATTAAAAAACACGCACGAAATATTATTAACGTACTGTTCCATAAACTCGGACTTGCACTGTCGTAATTTTAGTCAGCCCGAGTGTAAGATACCTACTGAACTGAGTTACCTACAAACGTCTGCCTGATATCTGTTTTAATAACATGGTGTCAATGATACCACCACTTTTTTATTTAAGTTTAAGCAAAAAATAATTTGATAAATTATTTATCGAACGAAGTGAGGTCCAGTTTTAACAAGACATTTTTTTGTCATTTAAACCACGATAACTCTCAAACGCCTTAGAACAGAGGTTCCCAAACTGGGGGGCGCGCCCCCCTAGGGGGGCTTGAAGGCAAGCCAAGGGGGGGGCGCGAGACCAGTTGAATTATTATCATTTAGTTAAAATGTAGATTCACAATTTTTTTGCAAAGGTAATTTTATTGAACATGATGTTTAGAAAATTTAAATGAGATAACATTCAGCAACACATTAGCCTTTTGAATGAGATAGCATTCAGCAACACATTAGCGTTTTGAATGAGATAGCATTCAGCAACACATTAGCCTTTTGAATGAGATAGCATTCAGCAACACATTAGCCTTTTGAATGAGATAGCATTCAGCAACAACTTAGCCTTTTGAATGAGATAGCATTCTGCAACACCCATTCATAATTTATAATGTAAAGGGGAGGGGGGCGTGCGAGGCTTTCATTTCAAGAAAGGGGGGCGCGGTAACAAAAAGTTTGGGAACCCCTGTCGTAGAGCATTTTCACATTGTCCGTTTATTTACTGGATGCCCGATCCGTTTTTTTACTGGATGTCCAGTGGCAGCTTGGTTCAAATGGAGCTGTTCACATTGCATCGGATCCGTTTTAAAAACGGACGTTAATTATTTTTACTGGATCGCTGTCAACAGCAATATAGGTAATCTGAGCGCACGGCAGGCCAAGTTCCAGAAAGCACCAGTGTATCTTTACACGAAGCAATTCACCAGGTTCTTCACACCATCAGATATCCGGTTCTACAAGGGATAGATCTTTGAAATTTTGAACATACATTCCGTAGTATAGTACAATACTACAGGATAAACTTCAAAAGTTAATGTTAACCCGGACGAGAGATACGTAATTTCAAAGTTTGCACTTTTGGATACTAACTGACTGACTGACATATTGACTGATTCACTCATCATCAAAAGTTTCAGGCACTTCCCGTATACCTAGAGCGCTGAAATTTTGCATGAAGTTAGCATTTTTTTACGAATCCCCTTAGAAAAAACTGACCAAGTGTAAAGTCCGTATTACTTCAAGAAAATTGAGACAGAAGAACGTGCAATAATAAATTTAAGTGCGGGATTACAGCAGCAACAATAAACTTGGCCCCAATAATAGATATCACTACTTCCATAGGCGGAATTTTTTGGTTGAAAAAGTGGAACTTGGCCTTTTTTCAATGATAATTTTTTGTGAGATTTGAATTTACAAGTTAGTCATGAAGACAAAAAATATTGATGCTGACGTCATTTTTCGAAAAATTGAATGAACCCAATATTTTCTTTTCTTTCTGTGATTTTTCTGCTTATTGTAAAAATACCACAGGACTATAACTTCGTCGTCGTCCAACACGTCCAACTTGCAAAGCCGCCTTTAAAAGAAAGAGAAAAAAACGGTCATTTTTGATCCGCAAAAAAAACGGATAGTTTGAACAGGAGTGAAAAATATGAATCACATCCAGTAAAAAACGGATCGGGCAACCAGTAAATAAACGAACAGCGTGAACAGGCTCTTACACGATTTTGATGAAATTTGGTATGGACATTTATTATACAGGATAGCCCACGAAAAACGTTACAAATATTGAATATATCATTTGTAACAATAAATACGCGCACATGTACAGTACGATTTTGCACGGTTTTCAAGATATAATTAGGTAAGTTTTCTATCAATTTCTTCGTTTATTATTTTCAATAATAAACCTTAGAAATCGCACGAAAAAAATACACCCCCTCAAAATTTGATATTTTATATCAAGTTACGTAGAATCGATTAAAAAAAAAAAATGTATATTTCTTTGTGTTATTATGTCACAATTTTTGTGGGCATCATAGCATTTTCAACATTCACTTCAATATCACTACGCCCAAGCTACACTTTAACAATTTCCTTATAATGCTACCACTTGGCGCTATTACCATAGCTACTGAATTGTCCTCAGGAGGCTGAGTTACCCCCAAACACAACCAGACCAAGTAGAAAATTCGAAAAAACCTTTTTCAAATTTTCGACCCGTCCGGGAATCGAACCCGAAACCTCCGTGGTGCAAGCCGAGTGTGATATGTACTCTGCCACGGCGACGTCTCTGTAGAATCGATTAAAAAAATCCGTTTGTCTGACACCACCGTATTTTAAGCCTTTCATCTCTAATCTCTGCACAAAACAAAAGACCGAGAATAAATATCACCTTATGAGTGTGGATTTGATCCATTCTCTAGATCACGTACGACTAAAGCAAAACTGATGAGACGTTGACACTAAATGTTTGGTCTGGAATTGGTTGACCCGACCCTCATTCAATTATACAGGGTGTTTCAAAAGTTTAAGCAAAAAAAGAAACCACGTATAGTAGAGCCCAAATAAAGAGCAACTTTCCTTAATAAACCCCTATACGGAAATGGACCCCAAGGTAGCTAGGGCCACCCAATGTTGGCACTTAAAAATCGAAAAATAATTATTAAAAATTGAATTATTTTGCGATTGACTTCATTTTTTGCATGACATCTCCGATTGTTATAGTGCTTTTTTGGNGAGTTATGGGGGGGGGTCATGAAATAAAAATGCCTAAAACTTTTTGATGCGTATTTTTTTGGTGTTTTAAGGTATGACATGTCTTCTAAAAATTGTTTTGCTACAAAAAAGACCGGAATAGCTCTTGTCTAAAACCCACCGTTGACCTTTTAAAATCACAAAAATTATTTGAACGAACGAAGCGAATTTTACTTTAACACGACACAAAAAGTAACCAAATTTCAAGTCTCCTGCACACAAAAAAGCCAGTAATTGTGAATTCCGACAAATAATTCGATTTCTAATAATTATTTTTGGGTTTTTAAGTGCGAACTTTGGGTGGCCCTAGCTACCTTAGGGTTCATTTTTGTATAGGGGTTTATTAAGCAATGTGGTCTTTATTTGATCTCTACTATACGTGGTTTCTTTTTTTCTTTTTTTTGCATAACCTTTTGAAACACCCTGTATTTGTTGCCAGTGGTCTATCCAGAGAAATACGAGTAATTGTGTTGGACATAAAACACACCCAGTATATTTCTTGAATAATAAGTTCCAGAAATATCCTGTGTGGTATCGACTCTTGCATCAGATATTAATATATTGCATCAAAATTAAACAATATTAAGTAGAACAAAGAAATCAAGTTATACATCATCCGATGTCGAAATATTATAGCGACATGCCAAGGGGACTTAAACAATATTAATTGTTTAGAGTTAATACGAAATTGCTATTGGCTGAACTCAATACCATCAGCCAATAGAAAGCCGGGAATGATTTTAACGGTCGATCTGAAGGAAGAACTTCTGATCGAGCGTCTATTAAATAATTCTAATTCTGGCATTCGACGGTACAACAACTTAAAGTATTTTATAAATTATTTCTTTTTATATAAACTCCTTTTTAAGATAGACCCCAACCTGAGAGAGAAAACTATAATAGAAATGAGAACAACAAGATGTTAATGTTGAAAATTACCAAATATAAAAATTTACGAAGTTTGGTCTTTATTGGAATTCAGGACTTAGAAATAATTTATAAAATACTTTAAGTTGTTGTACCGTCGAATGCCAGAATTAGAATTATTTAATAGACGCTCGATCAGAAGTTCTTCCTTCAGATCGACCGTTAAAATCATTCCCGGCTTTCTATTGGCTGATGGTATTGAGTTCAGCCAATAGCAATTTCGTATTAACTCTAAACAATTAATATTGTTTAAGTCCCCTTGGCATGTCGCTATAATATTTCGACATCGGATGATGTATAACTTGATTTCTTTGTTCTACTTAATATTGTTTAATTTTGATGCAATATATTAATATCTGATGCAAGAGTCGATACCACACAGGATATTTCTGGAACTTATTATTCAAGAAATATACTGGGTGTGTTTTATGTCCAACAATTGGTGTGCGGTGTGCGCAATATTCCCCTGACTTGTAATATTTTCTAAGCGTATTTCATAATAAAAAAAATCATTAGATTCTTACATTTGTTTAGCATCATAGAATATAATTTTATTTTCAAAATTACAATATTTGATTACAAAGCATGATAGTAAAAAGACAAGGTATAGCAAATTCTGACGTCGTAAATACCGCGTTTTATATGTAAGGGTTGCGTTTTTTACTCCTCTGAACACAAGAAAGTAAAATATAAATAAAAGTGAGAAGTTTGAAAACAATGTTGATGTATATGTAGAAACACGAAATTAGAATTGAGTAGGATATGGGTACGTATGACGTGATGCGCAGAACTTGACAAATATGGAAAGGCGGAGTATTTTACCTGGTCCTCTTAATAGCATGATTACAAAGATCAATATGAAGCGTATATTTAAAAATAAAAAATAATTCGATTTATCAATTTTCCGATTTCTTTTTAAAAAAACTTTCTTATAATTAAGTATTTACTTTATTTTTTTCCTTATACTATTTCGCAATAATTTTATTAATTAAATAATCAACATGTCTATTCATTTTTCATAAAATAATTTAATGGTGTGTTTCACCAAACATTCTTAACTTAAGGGTTATGCCAAGAGTGGCAGGGGCACAGTCAAGTAAATAATTGGACTAAACACCGAAATTCGATGGTATCATCAAAATTCCTGTATTTCACAATTTTTGTATCTCTTCCTTTTTTTTTAATTATGTGGTGGGAGTATCATTTGTAAATTTCTAAAAATTAGGCTAAGTGTGTGAGGAAGCAATGTGGTGCTGCCTGTATCACAAAGTGTCTGAGGAAGCAATGTGGTACTACCTGTATCACAAAGTGTTTGAGGAAGCAATGAGGTGCTGCCTGTATCACAAAGTATTTGAGGAAGCAATGTGGTACTGCCTGTATCACAAAGTGTGTGAGGAAGCAATGTGGTGCTGCCTGTATCACAAAGAGTGCGAGGAAGCAGTGTGGTGCTGCCTGTATCACAAAGTGTGTGAGGAAGCAATGTGGTGCTGCCTGTATCACATCTCGTTATTATTATTTCTAAAAATTGAGCTAATTTGTGTGAAGAATGTATGAGGCAGTGCCTGTTCCATCTCACACTTATTGATCACAAGAAATAAAGAAAACATTTGACATAATATAATTATGTTCTCCTATCCTAGAACATAATGTCAAGTGATTTTGCCAACTTCGTAATTTATGTGGATCAAACTATTGACTAAATTGTATATTTTTACTAATATCAGACCTCGTACTCGAAATTTAAGTGTCGTGGTCAATTTTATGTTTTTTTTTTTTTTTTTTTTTTTTTTTTTTTTAACTGCAGCATAAAGCAAGAGTTTTCTTAATTTATTTTATTTTTTGATATGCAGTTCTAACCATTGAATAAAAAGAGAGAAAAGAGGGGGCACATAGATACTCGCAATGATTATGGGTCGACATTCGAAAATGTTTTGATCAAAATCTAGATATAATATATCAATCACAAAATATAATAGAAGATAATATAATGACTACATACACCCAATCAGTTAAATATGTAGATACGAGTATAATATTTAAAAGTAACTTTTAAATTTTCAAATAAAACTGAAATTAATTAAAATTACTTGAAATCAAAAAAATAAAATAATAATAATCAAGTGAAACGAAATAAAATCAAAAATTTAAAGGCGGCATTTTTTCAAAAAAAAAAAAAAAAANAAAAAAAAAAAAAAAAAAAGAAGATTTTACATAATCAGCTAAATTGAAATACAAGCCAGACACAATAATAGTAATGCTAAAGGAGATAGCTCCTTTCTTTTTATTCATTGGTCAGACACGGTAATAGTAATGCTAGAGGAGATAGCACCTTTCTTTTTATTCATTGGTCAGGCACGATAATAGTAATGCTAGAGGAGATAGCTCCTTTCTTTTTATTCATTGGTCAGACACGGTAATAGTAATGCTAGAGGAGATAGCTCCTTTCTTTTTATTCATTGGTCAGGCACGATAATAGTAATGCTAGAGGAGATAGCTCCTTTCTTTTTATTCATTCGTCAGACACGGTAATAGTAATGCTAGAGGAGATAGCTCCTTTCTTTTTATTCATTGGTCATTCACGATAATAGTAATAATAGAGGAGATAGATCCTTTCTTTTTATTCATTGGTCAGGAAAGGTAATAGTAATGCTAGAGGAGATAGCTCCTTTCTTTTTATTCATTGGTCAGGCACGATAATAGTAATGCTAGAGGAGATAGCTCCTTTCTTTTTATTCATTGGTTCTAACACTTATTCTAAACATTTCCCAATGTGACTTATTGAAAATAATTATTTCTAAACCATTTGTATTGGACTAAGTGTGTGAAGAGAGCATGTGGCGGTGTCTGCAAGGACCAACGCATGGTGTACGTCTTCAAGATGGCCAGTTCTACGCACCGGAACGATCTGGAATGCATACCAGCTTAGTTCTAGCCAAGGGCCATCAAAAAAACTTCGGTAACCTCATATCAACCTGTTTCTTATATTTTTCAAAAAACATGAACCTAGAAATGGGAAAAACGGTTGATTTTGAAAAAAACACCGCTAAAATATAAAAAAATACGATGATTATTATTAAAAAACCTTTTTCTATTATCCTCGTTAGACCGAAACCAATATTAAAATATTTATAAAAAATACGATGATGATTATTAAAATACCTTATTCCATTATCCTCGTTAGACCAAGACCAATATTTATAAAAAATACGATGATGATTATTAAAATACCTTATTCCATTATCCTCGTTAGACCAAGACCAATATTTATAAAAAAAAAATACTATGATGATTCTTAAAAAACCTAATTCCATTATCCTCGTTAGACCGAGACCAATATTTATAAATAAAAAATACGATGATGATTATTAAAATACCTCATTCTATTATCCTCGTTAGACCAAGACCAATATTTATAAAAAATACGATGATGATTATTAAAAAAACTTATTCCATTATCCTCGTTAGATCGAGACCAATATTTATAAAAAAAAATACGATGATGATTATTAAAATACCTTATTCCATTATCCTCGTTAGACCGAAACCAATATTTAAATATTTATAAAAAATACGATGATGATTATTAAAATACCTTATTCTATTATCCTCGTTAGACCGAGACCAATTTTTTGAAAGACAAGGATGTATGTGAATCAAATTATCAATTAAATTTTATTTTTTGATAAATATGAGACCAAATATCGTCGACCTAATTAGCAAACCTCGGAGTCAAATTTCGTAAATTTCACAGATCGAAAAAAAAAAATCATCTTACTCAGTGAGACTATGTTCAATAAACTAAAATAAGAACACTCATGGTGGATATCACAAAAATAAACTGTAGTAATAATAATAAGTAGATCTCAGTTTTTTCTTGGGTTATATTATTATTTGGTCAATATCTCAAATTCACAGGAATAAAATTGCATGTTTGGCTGGCAGGCCTGACGAGAGGGGGAGGGGGGAATCCCCCCAGGCCCGGGATTTCCTAAGAGGCCCGGTGAGAAAATTATCATAATGAAATTTTTCATGTTTTTTTCTGAATAATAAATAAATCAACTTACAAACACACAAAATCAGAAGTTTAGCGATAGTGGGCTAATATGGGACAATGGCTATAGCGGGACACTGATTTTAAAATATAGTGCGACCTTTCAGCTTGTACAGCAATCATAAATATTGGCATATTTCGTAAACATTAACATCTGATAATCGAATTATTTGTTGCCAAGAAGAAGCGTACACGCCTTTTCACATCAACTAAGTGAATTGCCTACTTTTAGTTTTATTACAGCCCATACAATGATTTTAGATGAAAGAATAATAGAGGTCCCGTAAATCCCCCCCCCCCCGAGTTTTCTGTATAGGGCCCTGCTGGCTGGGTTTGAACCCACGCCTAGCTTACATCTGGTAAGAGAGGTGAATAGAAGGATTCACGAAGTTTTCCACATCACAATCTACAATGTTTTCAATTTTCCCTCTCCTGTCTTAATTATTCAGCTTACACCAGTAATGTTTTCAACACGTTCTGTAGGATTTACGTCCCTTTCACAGGAAACAAAAAAAAACACATTTCTAAAATTTTAGACGAGGTTTGCTAATTAAGCCGGCGACTATCTCCTTAAATTATATTAACTACGATGATAGCGAGAATTTTTTTCGTTATAAAAATGTTATAAGTTTGTTTTGGAAACGCAACCAACCATAAATAGAGAGAAAATGTTCCGTTGGAGGCACCACATAGAGATGTACACAAATTGTGTAGCCTCAGTCCAAATTAAACTTGACTGTTCACTTCAACATATATAAAACTTGACACAATTAAGAAAAGTATGACACTGAGTTATACAATCACTCTTACTAATAAACTACAATGAAATGCCTAATTTGTATTTATTTACAAAAAAAAAATTAATCTGACACAATTTATATGGAGCAACTTAACCAGAGATATAATAAGCCCAGGATGGAGCTATGCGTAAACTTACTGTGGGGAATAACTCTAGACAGAAAAGCGTGGTCGTCAAAAAATAAAATTTCCCTTGAAAAATGTCCAAAAAAAATCATCCTAACCCTTTCAGAGGGTATTTTTTTTTTTTTTTACATTTCGAATTTTTCCCCCAAAAAGAGACGTTTGTTTACGTTTTTTAATGCCTTGCGTCTAGATCTTTGGTTTATTGTTTTCCACAATGAATCTTTGGAGTGGTCACAAAAATGAAAAATACCCCCCTCAAAAATTTGATATTTTACGTTTCAAGGTGCGTAGAATCCAAAAATCCAATAAAAATATCCTTTCATCTGCCGCCATTACCCGTTTATACGCCACGGCGGCGGCACGGCGTCTGCCGCGTACTGCGCTTTTGCAACTTAGCATTGACCGATTTTTCTTTGGGTTAAGTACTTCAAGTAGTACATGTCCCAAAAAATAGCAAATTTGAGTTTGCTTCATGAACGAAATTTGACAGGACGCCATAACAAAGATTTTAAGCAAGGAGCATTTTTCAGAATAAATTTCAGTCAAACACAGCCGATTTGGTTTTTTGAAATGTTGATAGATATTTGTGAGTTATAAGAATAATTCAAAATTTAAAATCAGAATATCAATAAAAGGCAGTAGGTAATTTAATTGAAGTACATAACACAGTAGATAACTTATCCTACAGGTTACGTACATAACACAGAAGATAAGTTATCCTACAGGTTACGTACATAACACAGAAGATAAGTTATCCTACAGGTTACGTACATAACACAGTAGATAACTTATCCTACAGGTTACGTACATAACACAGAAGGTAAGTTATCCTACAGGTTACGTACATAACACAGTAGATAACTTATCCTACAGGTTACGCACATAACACAGAAGATAAATTATCCTACAGGTTACGTACATAACACAGAAGATAAGTTATCCTACATAACACAGAAGATAAGTTATCCTACAGGTTACGTCTTTGTCATTTTTCATTAAAATAACTTAAATGACCCCATTAAAATTCAATGAAAATCGTACTTTTAATATTTCAAAAATTCGAACAGGTTCGAGAAAATTTAGGTTTCCGTTAAAGGCCCAACCACCCTGTATCATATACATACTATATATTACTTTTTGTTAATGTCTTTGTAAAATTTGATCCTCTTAGGCCAGTTCTCTCAACCAATAATTTCGTCATGTCTCGTAAACAGTCTACATGTGAGTCACGAAACTAGCCTCTTACCGTGCGAATTAATATTTAATTAACACAAACCGCGGAGTTTGAATAACTCGTCGATTTAGAAACCAGTATTTTGGTTCTATTTCGTAAGCAGGCTACTTCTGAGAGTCGTAAAACTGGCTCTTAACGTGCGGCTCAAACCGCGTAGTTTGAGAAAGACAGAAACTCAGTCTACAACACGATAAGAAGATTTTTTTTTTTTAAATTGCAAACCAATACTTTGGTCCCATCTCGTGAGCAGACTTGCTTATGAGAGTCAGGAAACTAGGATTAATAAATAATCAACTAAAACCGCGGAGTTTGAGAAATTCAGAAACCCATCGATGAAAAGGCAAGAACATTTTTTTTTTACTAAAAAAAAATTAATGAATATCTGGTCGGTTTGCAAACTAGTGCTTACTTTTGTCCTAACACTCAAAAGTAAGGAAGCTACATATGAGAGTCACGACATTAATCTATAATTAACTCTAACCGTGAAGTTTGCGTACATATGTAATATTGTATTTAAATCCAGGACAATGAGAGAACCCGGATCTGGATAGGTTGATTTAATTTTTAAAATGTTAAAAAATATTTTTTTAAAAAAAGTGGGTAAAAAACCTGTCGTCATTGGTAAGTGGACCAAATGCATACAATAAGCTCCATCCTGGATATGAGTCATTTTATATCTAACAATACAATTCAGGTAATAGAAGGACTGGCAGTTTCGCTACCACTGCTTTCTTTTACCACTGCACTATTATTATGATGATTTTTCTTTACTCCTTTGGACAATGTGGCCACTTCTCTTTGCAATGATTTAATTTTTTGCATTAGGGATTCTACTTTCTTATCGCTATTTTGTTCTTGGTCTTTCATTTTTTTACGAAAATCTTTTTCAACTTCAAATTGTTTGGCTTTTAACTCTGTAATCTGTAAAAAAAAAAATGTATGAGTAAAAAAGATGGCTCAAAAGGATCAAGAGGAACGCCATAGATACTAGATACATACTTGCTACATACATATCAAATTTATTTATGTATCTAGTAAGTGTCGGCAGGGCCGGATTAACAATAGTATCACTTGTAGCACGTGCTACGGGCCCGCGCTTTGAAAACTTATATCTAGATATTTTAACATTTCTGGGTTGACAATTGAAAAAACATATCATTTTGACAGGGCCCCCAACTCTTCAAATTATGTAGTAAAATCTAATTTAGGAAAGTACAAGTAGGTACCTAATACCTAGGAAATTAATAAGCAAATTGTTTTTTTAGCTAATTGTTTTTTTGAGCGGTAACCATGTTTTATCTATGTTGGTATACTCAAAATTTAATTTCACTTTTCTCTACCAGCTGTAGGTACAAGACCAGAAGGCCAAAAGATAAACAATTTTTGTACTGGCTCCTAAAAGTTGAATACTTAGACGGCGCCGGCGGGGGTGGAGGGGCCCCGCTCTGTGAAAGTGCTACGGGCCCCGCGGAAGGTTAATCTGGCACTGAGTGTTGGTGACAATAATGACACTGATAGTACTCAGCTTGATCCTGCCAGAAAATAGATAAACTTTCGATGCACTCTGAATGATTACACCTCACTGCAATGTGTTGCTGTTGTTTGGCAAAGGTGATAACCAAAGACTTGAGTAGATACTCGCTGGGTCAAGTTGTTTTTTAATGTGTAATCCACCTCAGCTTCTAAAGTCAACGCGTCGAATTCGAAGCGATGCAGCACCAGAACACTGTTCACTGTTCACCAGCCCCATCTTTTCAAAGAAATCTGAAAACTTTTATGACAAACACACGGATCAACTGTCCTATAAACAGGTGTATGGCATTGTGCAACGTAATCAGCAATGCTCCACACAATTTAGACCTTAGGAATCCATCCATTGAGTCCACCAAACAACGGTTGCTCTCTCTCTCTCAGGAATTCTTTGAATTTGGTGTTCTGTAGTTGACACTTTTCCTTGCTTTCTTTTTTTATTATCTAATTTATTATTATTTAAATTAATATTTTTGAATTGAAACAAAAAAGTAGGGAACATGTAATATTATGGGTATTTCCCGTTGGAATATGTAAAATAAATAACAAAATCCTTCATTGTGCATATTTACCTGTTTATCTTTTGCGAAAAGCATTGAATCTTTCGAAACAATTGTTTTTAATAGAAAGGCATTCTGTTCTCTGAGTTGAGTCATAGCCACAACGTGATCTGAAGAGTTGGGATCTAATACATCCACATTTGATATTCTAGCTATTTTGGCCATAGTGGGGGAGGCAGAAACGGTTTCATAATGATTATTACTCTCAGCTGGCGGAGGAAGTTTGGTAACATCGGGTCTTTTAGGTCGTCTACTACTGCTACTTCTTAATCTGAGGAATAATAAAAATATTTATAAAAAAATCACAGACTGATCAACACCAGATTCATTTTATTATGCGTCAGGGTTGTTCAACCTTCGTGCACCGGTAGGCCGCAAGGGAACAACCTAGAGAGCTCGCGGGCAGCAGAGGTAAATAAAGGTAAAAATCCCATGTACGAGTAGGTATTATATGTAGGTAGGTGGGTAGGGATTTAAGGTAGATGGGTGAGTAGGGATTTAATTACGTTTAGTGTAAACTTATATAAAATTAATAAAATTTACCACATTATATGAACCTTATTAGTTCGATTTCTGTGGGCATTCTGCTGCTGACACTTTACCAGTTTTTTGTTTTACTTTTTATTAATATTAGCTTCGCGGGCCGCAGTTTGGATAACCCTGATATGGGTCAAAATATTAATTGTTAATTGGGGATTCTTTTGAAAAAAATATTACATCATAAATAATGCTGTTCTATGAAATTTACATCATCGCAATGACCTGTTCTACACACCGGGACAACCTGTGGCCTATTCCACGAAGCAACTTCTCACTTCGCACTTTTCAAAAAAAATGGAGTGAGGAATATTTGCGTTCCACGAAGCTTTTCAAAATCTTCCGCATTACAATGCTCACACTGGCCTAATGAGAAGTTGTTTACATTTTTTTTCATCTCGATTTCATTCTCACAATTTACTGAATTATCTAAGTATCGATTTTATTTTTCTTCTAATTTGATTTATTTTTAGTGTTCAGTTAAGTTGAGTTTAGTTCCAATATTTAAAATATTCTATATTAATTAATATTCAAAAGTTTAATATTTAATATTAATATATTATTATTCAAAAGTAAACTGAGGAGTGAAAAAGTTCTTTGCAGAAAAAGACACATTTTACTCCTCACTTTGCAATCATAAAAGTTTCATGGAACAGAAAGTAAACAAATCAATGAAATTTACTTTGCATTACAA
>CM022885.1:36321071-36340670 GCA_012654025.1 Pachypsylla venusta | reverse complement strand
TTTGGGGCCCTCCCCCCGGGGGGGAGGGCCCCCATTTATTTTTAATTTGATTAAGATATTTTTTCTCTTAATGACTGCAACACTAACGTGAACACCTGATCATATTGATCCACTAGTCTAGTTTTAATTTTATTAATAAATTCACACAGTAGGCATGGGCGTACGCAAGGGGGCCCATAGGGCCAGGCCCCCCTAAAATTTCTGGAAAGATACACTAGATAAAATGAGTTTCAAACGGTATAGAAAAAAAGGTAAATTCAATAAATTAAGCCATGTTAACTACATTTTTTAAACAATATTTAGGTATTTAGATTAGAAGCTCGCCCAGTCTCCCATGTTGTATGAATTGTACAGTAAGCCTCTGGAGCCAATTTGATACAACATAATATTTATGTAAGTGTATGGAAAATTTTTAGTGTATGTATTACTTCCGGCGCTGGCGTATCTCATGATCTGGTGGATGTAAGTCAATATGGAACGTCCTTTGCCTTGTTAAGCTGACCCTTGTTCCGGGGTAGACTGGGGCTTCAGGAGACTCCCAGGCATATTGCAAGAAGGGCTTCACATTAAAAAATACAGTAGGATATAAAAGAACTGCGAAGCAAAAGGGAACATTTAAAAAAAAAAAAAAAAAATGTCTGAAAGTTGAGTATGTCATAATGGGATTGAAAAAAAAAACGGATTCGGTAGCTTCATAATGCTTCCTTGAAACATTTATAAATTGTTTTCAGACATGTGCTGCTAATCCAAAGAATGGTGAAGCATTTCTTTTGAGTTGTGTAGGTACTGCTGACTACTCTCATGTCATAAAAAAGAACACCCTTGTCACTCCCTAATACTTGTGAACCCCCCTCCCCCCAGAGCTATACGAAGAACAGCCAAAAGTTATCAACAAGACATAGCAGATCTAATTGGACCCAACCATGAGAACACACCTCTCACACAGTTGCACACAACCGCCCACATAAGATCAGTCGAGTTCGAGTCAAACCATTATAGACCCAACCGTGTCCTGCACTCCAAACCTCCAGAAGTCTCCATGGATGAAATTAAACTCCCAAGGAAAACCAGGACAACACTCGTTCAGCTTCGCTCATTATAGACCCAACCGTGTCCTGAACTCCAAACCTCCAGAAGTCTCCATGGATGAAATTAAACTCCCAAGGAAAACCAGGACAACACCCGCTCAGCTTCGATCAGGCTTCTCCAAAATACTAAATATTCACATGAATAGAATTGATCCAAGAATAGAAGGCAAGTATGATAAGTGCAACCAAACACCCCATGACACCTTGCGCCTTTTCGACTGTCCTAAGAAACCAACTACATTGCAGTCAATTGACCTGTGGCTGAGGCCAGTTGGAACTCCAAACAGCGTTCCTGGAACTCCAAACAGCGGAGGAGATGGAGGCGTAGTATGGTGGAAACTGCTACTACAACAACAAGTTGTCGATGTTCTACGCACCAGGACGACCTGGAACGCATAGCATCACAGTTCCAGCCAAGGGCCATCAAAATTTTTGGGTAAACTCATATCAACCTATTTCTACCATTTTAATTAATCATGATAATAATAATAATACTGTTTATTGATAACAAATAAATAAAATATACATATAAAAAAAAAAAAATTAAGAATTAAAGGATTACACTAAAAATCTAGATGTTACCAAAGGGCGCGATTATTGCCTGTGTCAATCTCTAATATCAAACCCTTATTTTGGTGCCGCACTGCCTGATTTTAATAAGAGATAGTGAATAGACATATATGCCANCCTGTCGAGGGGGGTTAAAATATGTCAATAAAGCTAACAAGTAAACATAAAAAGTTAAAATCAAAACAAAAGAGAAGTGGAAAAAATAAAAACATGATTGGTGGGATTTTTCCCGCGATGTGTCACGCCGCACGCGACAAAAATCCCCAAAAATCCCACAACTATGGGACCCTATGGTTCTCCTCGGAGTCATACCCGGAAACCGCTATTGCTACTACTACAACAAGTGTTGTAGGTAGATATAACCATAACATATGAAAACGAGTAAGAAACATTGACACAATCGAAATAGTTGATTTTCAACTAAGAAAAAAAAAAATCATCATTACCTGGGCTAAAACTGTCGACCAGCATATTCGAGATATTTATTATTGGAGGACATGGGTCATCAGCATATAGTCCGGCGTCTTTCCGCGCTGGACACGGAAAGTAAAGTAAGTAAGAACCCATGAGAATAGTGAAAAAAGTTCAGGCATGTCCACTAGCTACTATGCTACTCCATAACTTACCTCTTGATCGGAGGCTTCACCTAAAAAACTTTGACTTATCTCATCAGAACCGTCAGCTAAAAAGGTTGCATTCATCTCATCCGAGTTGTCAGTCATAAAGGATTGATTTAGTTCATCAGGAGGACTAGCTATAAAAGATTGATTGATCTCAACTGGAGGGTTGGCTATAAAAGAATTATTCAAATTTGCATTGCCCTCAACCTCTGGAATGTGATTATTGTGACTATTATAATAGGAAGTGGTATCTTCATCAACGCCTTCTACTTTGATCTGTATTCTATCTAATGCAACCCCAGATGCTCTGGCAGATGATGTTTCTAAATCAGCTATCGCTTCCAAAATTAGGATATTATTCTGTTCAATGCTGAAAATAAAAGAACTATTCATAATATAGGTATAATATAATTACATGAGTGAATGCCCGCAACTTTCTTCGCGTCCTTTCCCGTGGTTGTAGAATTCTTTTGACCAAAATAAATCAGTCTGTTTTTCTTTCCTTTGCCATATCGGAAAGTCTGCCATCTGCCATAACGGTTTTTACAGCAAATTTTGGTGAAAGACTTGAAATTATCTTTGTACCAAATGGAAACATCACATTAACTATGGCATCTTTAGATTGTTAATCGCAAGTAGTATTCTCTTGAAAATATATATTCTTACCTAAGTATCCTTGCATAAACAATAAATAGAAAATTAATATTCTTACCTAAGTATCCTTACATAAACAATAAATAGTAAATGAATATTCTTACCTAAATGTCCTTACATAAACAATAAATAGAAAATGAATATTCTTACCTAAGTGCCCCTGCATAAACAATAAATAGTAAATGAATATTCTTACCTAAATGTCCTTACATAAACAATAAATAGAAAACGAATATTCTTACCTAAGTGCCATTGCATAAACAATAAATAGAAAATGAATATTCTTACCTAAGTGCCCTTGCATAAAATTCATACGCCCTGTCAACGTTGCCCAACTTGGCATATAAACTTCCTATCTTATAAAACAATTTCCACGAGACATAATTAACAGTTTGTTTTTCTAATATATTTATAGCTGTTTCAATATTTTCCTGAAATAGAAATTAAAAAAAAATGANCCCCCCCCCCCCAAAAAAAATACGTTTCAAGGTACGATGAATTCAAAAATCGAATAAAAAAATTGTTTGTCCGTCGCCCCCGTAGCGTTGCCACTTAGCGTTGACCTATTTAGATGAAATTTGGTAGGAAGGCCCCATTTGGGAAAAAACGGATTTTTTTTTTATTACCAGACGTATAGATATAGTGCAGCATTAACGGTAAGCACAGCAATATAGGAGTACTACTACTAGAGCTGTAGCAATAGATACTCCATGTTGTTGTTATTGTTAACGTTTGCGTCTACGTCTTGGTCACATCACTTCAAGGTTAAGGAATACAGCCACTTCCACGGGATTCGTCCAGAGAGATGTTGGGTCTAGATTTGTAGGATTTGGAATCGCTGGACATTCAAATAAGTGGTGTACGTCGTGAGTCTCCGCTTGGCATGATGGGCAAAGGTCACATTCTGTGGGGTCTATTCTGGCCTTGTAGTTCTGCAAGATTTTACACCAGCCAGAGCGAAGCTGAGCTAGGGTAGTTCTTGTAGATCTGGGCAAGGATTTTTCAGAGTCATCTACCTCAGGTATTATGTTTGTGCCAAGAACTCTGTTCGGATGGTAAGTTTCGATGATATCGCCCACTGTGTTAGCATGTATTCTTTGGAGTAGGGATTTATAATTAGCGTTGCAGGGTGTATCACCAAGAAGGTGCCTTTCATGCAACACTGGTAGGTATGTGTTGCTGATGCTTTTCCTTACAACCACCAAGAACTGTAAGGAAAAGCATCAGCAACACATAGATACTCCATTGCTGTTTGCTGTGGATAGTATAGTGGAGATCATGAATAAAGATCTCGACATCTTTCAAAACTCATCTCAAGAACCAACAAAGAAGTTCAAAGAGACTTCGTATGAGTCGTGAAATGTTAAAATTAATGTTTACAAGTTATCGAGTTATCATAACACAAACAACGACATATATAAGGGACTGAAGAGTTCCTGTGGGGTTGCAGAATAACTTATAAGTAGCTTGTGATCTCATGACACCTCTCTCTGACTTGACTACCTGTCGGGATATATATGTCGTTGCGGTCACTTATATATGTCGTTACTTATATATGGAAGTACTGCTTTATTGTTGGCACCAATGTTTTCTATTCAATTAGTGTCTTACCTTTTCTAGTATATCACTCATTAAAAATATAGCTGGCAGATAGTGTCCATCAATTTCCAATGCTTTCTCCAAGAACGGCATAGCTTTGCTTTCCAATGAGGGCTCTCTCATAATTGTAGATGCATATAATGTGAGAGCCCGAGGTGAATGAGGCATGTTTTTGTACGCACTTAGTGCCATATCAAAAGCTTCACTATTACGATTGCATTCATAGTAGCTATGAACAAGAACTTCATATGGTTCATATCGCCAAGGAGCTAATAGTAATGCCTCTCGGAGAGGTAAAATAGATTCATCAAATTTCTTCATTTCAACCAAGACGACACCTCTTAAAAGAAATGCTTCCACATTCTTTGGATTAGCCGCACAGGCCTGAAAAAATGTATTAAATCTACTCAAACGGCATATGTCAAGTAGCAATATAAAAATATTTAAAAAAAAAATGTTTTCGCTTGACTAAAACGGTTTTTATTTTGCAAATTTTACAAGATGTTAAAGCTAAATTAATAATTACATTATAAAATTGACATAATATAATAATGTCATGTTTCGTCTCCACCTGGAGACATCCTCAGAACAACTCCGAGTCTATCCCTGTAATATTTGCAAAATAAAAACCTTTTTCAAGTGAAAAATGAGTTTTTAAATTTTATTGTTAATTTATTAAATGTTTTACTGGCGCATTATGAAGCCTTATTTCTTCTAATATCATAGTGACTTATTTAACTTTCATAGAAAAACGTAAATAACTAGAAATTCTGTGAAATGTACACCTCACTCATTTGACCACTATTTGACCCCGGGGGCACAAAAACTAATCATCTAATTCAGTGATTCTCAATCGGTGTGCCACGGCACACTGGTGTCCCGCGAGATGTCGAGACAAGGAAAAATACTATGGACACGGCGAATGTTGAGCTCCAAGCTGAAAGAATCGATCTAAAAAATGATCACTCCCAAATTAAAATATGGAGACATGTCTCTTAATTCTTTCTGGGTATCCCTTCAAACGGGAAAAAAACTGCTTTCAGGCACTCCGAGTGGTTCTTCAATTTTCAACTTCATGGCTTTTTGAGCCCGAGTCTTCTGAGCTGACCAACATAAAATCCATAAAGCGTAACAGAGCTTTCTTCTACTCTTGAAGATAATATGAGAATTTGTCTCTCTACTATTGCACCTCGCATACCTGATCTATGTAAGAAACATCAGGCACAAATCAGCCACTAATTGTTGATTTTGTAGTAACGGTTCGACTGAAGTCGGGGGTTTTATACTCATTACTGATTGTATATTATAAATAATAAATATGTACAATGTACTCCAAAATTAAAGCTATATAATATTTTTCTTTTGTTTCTATGGGTAGGGAGATACTTTGTTAAAGTGTGCCGCGAAATTACTACCATCCTGTGGAGTGTGCCGTGGTGGTAAAAATGTTGAGAATCACTGAATTCTAATTCTATAAAAATAATGCAAACAAAAATTTCATCAAAATCGGATTAGGCGTTCGAGACTTATCGTGGTGAACCACTATCTGCCAGCTGTATCGTGGTAAAAAGACAAACAGGAAATTCATTTGGGAATCAAATTAAGTTGAATTAGGTTCTAAGGCCTCCAAAGATGTTTTTACTGCACTGACTGTGTCACCGCAAATTTAAATTGAACGGCTGGATCAATTAACAGAAAATCATAGGTGCTTCCATGCAGCTTGACTTTCACGCTTTGGAATCAATCAACAGTGTTTCCGATCGTAGTAAGATGTACGAAACTCTTTAAATTGTTATTTGATTCTTAAGGTTTTAATTGTCATCATATATTTAATCCTGGAGACAAATAATTGATCTAATTTATAATGCCAACTTGCTTTCTATATTATTTTACTCCATCTTACAGCTCAGGTGGCCCGTGGGGATGTCACCCTCAAGTAAATTCTTACAATCTCAAGTACCAAACAAAGTCTTGGTCTAGGTTGAACTCAAAGATGTTTCTTTTGTTTGTCTGTTACATATTTTTCCAAGGAAATCTCTCATTGAGGATCAATATAAGTAATTACCTTTTGTGACATATGCAGTGCTTTGTTGTCGCTCCTCAAATGCAAACACAAATATCCCAACATTACATATTTCTCTGGAGTCATGTCTTGCTCGAGTGCAGGAGCAAAGTGGCGAGGATTATTGGTCGCTCCGGGAGCCCTTGGGCAGAGATTAATGAGATCTTTGAAACTTTTTTCAGAAAACAGAATATAAGCAAGTACATCCAGACCTTTGCCAGTTAGTTTCTCTCTATCGTAAGCCTAAAAAACACGACATAGTTAAGTAATTTTAGACGAGATTTGTAAGTAAATATTGTTATCCATGAAAATCATTACATTTTGAAATCCAAGAATTAGACTTACTCTTTTAACTTTTAAATAAAATAAAAACTTACCAAAAATACTATTTATAATTATTTATAAATATTTATAAAGAAACTAGTTTCGAATCATAATCAGTCTAGTCGAGTCTAAAGTTGGAAGTTGACTCAACTTCCATCTTCTAGTTTCTTTATAAATAATTATAAATATTGTTTTTGGTAAGTGTTTTGTTTTAATTTATTTAAAAGTTAATATTTTTTAACACTTAAGTATAATTAACATGTTATTCAGAGATTTAAACTTACTCTTTTCAAAGAATACAAAGCATTCTGATAGTCGCCATGGTAAAAATAACAAAGTCCCAGATTGATTAAAACTCCGTTATCTTTCTTGTTTTTATCGTTTTGGTCTAATTTTCTGAAAAATTGAATAGCCTGTTTCCATTCCCTAGCATACATATGTTCATATGCTTGAATCCATGTATCTATCCTGCAATTAAACAATATCACATATTTAAGTTAGTCCATGATCACGGGAAGTGCTTTCTCACAGTAGCCGGTTCCAGTACGAGCTGGAACGCATGCCATCACAATTCCATCAAAAATCAGCAACCTCATATCAGCGTAGTTCTTACCATTTTCCAAACCTGAATCTATGAATGGAGAGATCAGTTGATTTTAATAGGAACACCGTAATAAAACTATAAAAACCATCGCGGTGAGTTTTCACGAGTATTTTAAAAATGTTAGTAAAAAACAGTGTTCAGAGAATGCAACACTTGTCACAATAGATTAAAGCGGCCCTCAAGATGGTTATTTCTTCGCACCGGGGCTATCGTGCCCTCGGGCACGGCCAAAGACCATCAACACCGTTCGGAAAACAACTCACTGTGTTTTTTTTTCCGATGGAGCTGTTCATCCCAGCCGTGCTGCTCCAGATACTTCTTCAAAGAGCTGGTTTATAAATCCCTGCTGAAGCCTGAAGTATCTGATCACTGTTCTCTATGTATGCTGGCTACTTATGATGTAAATCACTGATTCAACTGTCCATCAAACCCAGTCAATCTAGAGCCGTCAGCATTATGGAGAGATTCTGATGGAGTGGTCGCCTTCCTTGGCTTGGAGACACAGTGAGAGTCGTTGAGAACGTTCACAACAACAACATAGATTTAAGCAAAGGTTGAATAGCAATGAAAGTATGGTAAAGTTATTGCTCAGGCTAAAATCAGAAGCATTATCTTCATCTTGAGATACCAAAGCCATGCCTTAAATTAGTCATCGCAGTAACGGCGTTCCTTTAAAAATCAACTGTTCTCTCTATTTCTAAATTCAGTTTTAGAAAAAGGGTAGAAATAGGTTAAATTGAGGGTACCGAAATGGTTTTGATGGCCCTTGGCTGGAACTGTAATGATATGTATTTCCGGACGACCTGGTGCGTAGAATCGGCCATCGTGAGGACGTGAACTAAACATTGGTAATATTTTGTTCTTGTAAAATATTCATTTCATCCCGGGCCACCAAAGTCATAGTCGATAAGAAAACACTGTTGTGTTATCCCTTGTCAGCTCCGCAGCCTCAATGCCCTTCGAGTTATATCCACTTTACACTGCCAGTTTTTAAAATGGTTAGTTTTTTTATTCTACACCGAAAAAAAAACTGACCAAATGTAAATTCGTGGGATGAACAGCAGCAAGTATCTATAAACTTGGCCACAATAATAGATATCCCAACGTTTATGAGCGGATTTTTTTGGATAGTGGTAGGAACTTGACCTTTTTCAATTATAATTTATCATTGAAAGAGAAAAAAACGAAGGTTGCTTAACGGGAACCTGTTTTATAATAATAAGAGGGCCACCCACCATGGGACCCATTAGGCCTCCAAATATCTTTATAATTTTTGTTGTTCTATGAGGTTGCCGAAAAGGTTTTGATGGTCCCTTTGTCTGGAACGGTGATGGTATGCGTTCCAGGTCGTCCCGATGCTTTATTCTTTGTAGTTAATAGTGAACACTTACCACTCTTCTCCAAAGATCTTCAAATTAATTTTATTATTTGAATCAAAAATAATATTCTTTACTTCTTCTGCTTTTACACCCAAACTAAGTAATCCTTTAACTGCTTCGAGAGCCACTGGACACTCGCGCAGAACTTTCTGGTAACATTCAATTGCAGTTTTTTTATTCGGTTCTAGTTTTCCAAGAGCCATGAGAACTTTGACAGATCTCTGTTCACAATGAATTGATGTCAGTATTTCGAGAGCTGCTTCAGATTCTTTCAGTCTTGAATAACATACATGAATCTCAAATTTGATATCTAAAAGGCATCAAATTTCACAAAGCGAATTAATATTTGTAAATCTAACGTGCTTTTTTTAGAATTCCGGAATCATTTTACTAATCCTCGTTTCGACGTCTCCGTGGCAGAGTGCGCATCACACTTGGATTGCACCAAGGAGGTTCCGGGTTCGATTACTCAACAGGTCGAAAATTTGATAAAGGATTTTTTCAAATTGTCTACATAGTCTGGTTGTGATTGGGGGAAACTCAGTCTCCTGGGGACAATTGAGTAGCTATGGTAATAGCGACAAGTGGTAGCATTATACGAAAATTGTTAAAGTGTAGCTTAGGCTTAGTGATATTGGAATGATTGTTGGGAATACCTTGTAACTTGTAATGCTATAATACCCACTAAAATTGTGACATAATAACACAAATAAATTTACATTTACATAATCCTCGTTTTCACGATGGTCTGTTCAACGAACAGGGACTATCTGGAACGCATACCATTTCATTTCTGGCCAAAGGTCATCAAGACCTTTTCGGTAACCTCATATCAAAATAAGTCTACAATATTTTCAAACCTAAATCTAGGAATGGTAGAACTATCTATTAGAGGACTCCATTGAAAATAACGATAGAAAGTAGTCGGTAGAGGTTTTAGCAGATTGTGTTTTGATGAGATTTTAACCGCGGCAAATAGTAGAAACCTAAAACTTACATTCACAGCGTTACAGGAATAAATTTAAAAATAACTTACCTTGAGCCAAAATCTTATCATTTCCGGGGCCAAATTATGGCCATTTTAAGTGAGATTTAATGCTAGATAGTAAAGGTTTCACATAGCTTTTATTTAATTTCTTGACAGATTCAAAGGGAGGTCGAAAACCATTTTAACTATTTCTGACATTGCATTTTTCAATTCTGGTTTTGTGAATTTCATTTGCTCCTAACAGATTCAAAGAGAGGTTGAAAACCATTTTACCTATTTCTGACATTGCATTTTTCAATTCTGGTTTTGTGAATTTCATTTGCTCCTAACAGATTCAAAGAGAGGTTGAAAACCATTTTACCTGTTTCTGACATTGCATTTTTCAATTCTGGTTTTGTGAATTTCATTTGCTCCTAACAGATTCAAAGAGAGGTTGAAAACCATTTTACCTATTTCTGACATTGCATCTTTCAATTCTGGTTTTGTGAGTTTCATTTGCTCCTAACAGATACAAAGAGAGGTTGAAAACCATCTTACCTATTTCTGACATTGCATCTTTCAATTCTCGTTTTGCGAGTTTCATTTGCTCCTAACAGATTCAAAGAGAGGTTGAAAACCATCTTACCTATTTCTGACATTGCATCTTTCAATTCTGGTTTTGTGAGTTTCATTTGTTCCTAACAGATTCAAAGAGAGGTTGAAAACCATCTTACCTATTTCTGACATTGCATCTTTCAATTCTGGTTTTGCGATTTTCATTTGCTCCAATGATTTTAAACTAGTTAATGCATTTTGATATGCAACTGCTGATTGATCATAATTTCCTGAATGAAAATAAGACTTTGCCAAGTAAATATACGATTGATACTTGTGCCAACCAGTTATAGGATCACTAGCGGAAGACATATTTTCAAACTGAAAAATAAATTAAAATGTTATACACACTGCTGTGCAGCACTCATATCAGTTGGAGCATGCGGAGATACAAAATTATTTTCTTTGGTTCATCGATGGACAGTCAAATTTGTATGGCCAAATCTAACTGGATTGAAAACAACTTGTTCTTTTGAGGTAAGGTTTTTTTGGTAGGTCATAGTTTCAACATTGTTTTTATGTTTTCTTAATTTATTGTTGGTTTCAAGGAGCCATTCTGATTTCCATTTTGCCCGAACATATTTCTAGTTTAGGTCGTTTGGCGTTTTCATATTTCTAGCTTAGGTGTGTTTTCTAAGAAACTGCTAACGCGAAGCATCTGCGACTCTAGTAGGCCTACACACCTCAGCCGCCACACTACACATAGCCCTTTAGAATAAATACAACAAACTTACCAATTCCACAATATTTGAATACAATTGATTGGAAAACAGAAGTTCAATTTCATCGAATTTAGAATTCATGTTGTCCAGATTTGTTGAACAGAGTGGCTAGATGATATTGACTAGAATGAATATATTTATATTGCTTGAACATATGCTTCCAACTTTAAGGGGACACAAAAATAAAATAATAATTATTCCTATATGCATAGGGTGCTGTTGTTAACAACATTCACGATGTTGGCAGAACAAGTTCTAAGGTGGTAAATCTGCATTCAAATAAATGGTTTTAATGTCATCTGCATAATGCACAATCTTCTAATATATAAAATTCTCGTGTCACAGTGTTTGTTACCATACTCCTCCAAAACGTCTTAACAGATTTTAATGAAATTTTGTATGTACATTCGGTAGGTCTGCGAATAGGTTTTTATCTATAATTTAATAGAATTGAACACCAAGTTTGTTGGGTAGGACGTGATGGGCGTAGTATTGGTTTAGGTTCCAAAAAAAAATAAGACGCATTTTTTTTTTTTTTNACCTCCCAGACACTTATAATGGAATTTGGTAAAGTCGGAAAGTATATCCCTATTCCATTATGACCTCCCAGGCACTTAGAATGGAATTTGGTAAAGTCCGGAAAGTATATCCCTATTCCCATTATGACCTCCCAGACGGTATTAATATAAACTTACTGGACGACAGTTTCATACTTTGATTGTATGCGACGATTGCACCCAAATATTACACGTAAATCATTTTTATTCACTTTTACATCCACAGATGATAGTGTATGTTGTTAATTGTTAGTATTCATCGGTAAAACTTCCGAATCGCGGCTTTTTCAAAAAATTAACTTTTTTTCTTGAAAATGGCTTGAAATGGTCTATTTTCAAGAAACTTTAACGAATTTTTCGGGCGCGAGTTGTTTTGCGTTTTTTTTTTTAACGAGTCTTTTATGGACCAATAAATCGAGGCATGGCCGATCAAAACGTTTCCTAAGAGGTTAAGATGAAGGTTACCCCCCCAAAGAGGTTAGGAAACGTTTTGATCGGCCATGCCTCGATTTATGGGTCCATAAAAGTTTTACCTAGTGGGTAAAACTTTTTTTTACCCACTAGGTAAACGCTTGAATTTTTTTTGAAAAAGCCGCGATTCGGAAGTTTTACCTATTTATCTTATCCTTTACATCGCCAGACGATACTGTATTGTGTTAACAATTTATCTTATCCTTTACATCGCCAGACGATACTGTATTGTGTTAACAATTTATCTTATCTTCTACATCGACAGACGATAGAGTGCGTAAATAATTATTGATCTCACCTTTTACAGCGGAAGACGATATTGATCGATTTATCTATCCCTTTTCAGAACAAAAGATAGCAGGCTAAGAGTAATAACCATTATGATTTTATAATCAAATAGTAAAATATAGAAACTAGATATATTAACCTGGACAGATTATCTGATCAAACGATTTTACGATAGAGTAGATAGACGGTAGATTTTGTGATAAGATAGAGATAGACCAAAAAAATAATGAAAAAAATTGTATACAAAATATCGCGAGTAAACAGCGTTGTCAGTTTTCAAGTAAAAAAAAAAAAACTGAAAAAATGAGACAAATGGGTTTATTATATTTTTACGGCCCCTAAGATGGTTGGTTCTTCATACCGGAATTAGAGTTCTTATCAATTTTTTGAAGTCGGGGTGGACGGGTTTGCAATCCCCGATTGCAACCAAAGTCCGCACGACGTCACTCATATTTTCAACTATGCGGAAAATCCAACTGATTTGTCTCTCACCGATCTTTGGACTCGTCTCAAAGAGGTGGCACAATTTCTCCAACTACCAATTACGGATGTGGAGGAACAATGTCTGGAAGCCCCTGCCGCTACAACAACAACAAGGGTACTATCGACGGTTATTTCTCAAGCCGCAAAGGAGGAAAATCGAAAACATATCCTTCATTCCATGAGAAATCGGTGACTCCCTAGGGCTTTCTAGCTTGAAAACACTAACCCACCGTGCACTCATGGCCTCATACAATTGTATGCGAAAGAAGGCCGATTAAATGATCATTCCAATTTTATGAATCTGTCAGAAATCACGTTACTAAAGCTAAGGTTGNTCTTGTTGTTAACGTTCTCAACGACTCTCACTGTGTCTCCAGGCCAAGAAAGGCGACCTCTCCAACAGGATCTGTCCATAATACTGACGACTCTAGATTAGTAGGGTTTGATGGATAGCTGAATGATGAATAATTGCTGGCTGCTTATGATTGAAAATAATAAAGCAGACCAGCTAAAATACCTATTCAGCCGTCCCAAATCAGTCAAGAGTTGCTCATCAGGTCATAATAATAATATGTAAATATTCGTAGTACCTAAGTGCGGCTCAATTACAATTTCATCTTTCTAGGTATTCATCCTAACTTCTCAATATTATATATATTTTACTTGCTAGTGACCAGAAGAAAAAGAAACGGAATCTGTAGGTAAAAATAAAAAACAAGGCACTCAAAGACGTCCAGTATTTTCTGAGCAAGTAGGTGTGTACCTTATATTTTTATCAGGACTGCGGAGCCGTCGATAAAAACTCTGGCTCCGGCTCCAGCTCCTTTATAGAAAATCACACGGCTCCTTGGCTCCGGGCTCCGGCTCCGCAGCCCAGATTTTTATTATTATGGATTTACTCTAAAAATTATTTGTCAAATAAGGATTCGGTACAAGGTCCGAATGGAGCAACAGTTTAGCCCAATTGAAGTAATAGTTTTAAGGGATCAGCGAACTTCATGAAAAGAACATGTTTGTGTATTTTATTATTAAAAGAATTTCTGATTGTAGTCGATACAAAATTAATCAGAAATTCTTTTATTTCAAAATGACTACAACATCCTCAATAATATTTCTTATTTGTATTTTATTATTATTAATATAAGCGTTAAGATGAACGTCCCCCCCAGAGAGGTAAGGAAACGTTTTGACCGGCCATGCCTTGATGATGAAGATGTTTTTCCGGTAAAAAACGATGTTGATCCCCAAGAACTTTTGCACCAATTCGGAAAGACTGTTCGTCTATTCGGGCTTTGCGTTGCGTCCGTCATAATCGATCAATCGGCAATCGGTATCTCCAAATTTTATTTTTGAATATGGAAAAGCAATCATTCCCAATTAGTTTTTTTGCACATTTTGATTTGGTTATGATTTGTGACATAATAAATTGACAATAGTAAAAAGAAATAACACTAAAATTGTTTGTGGAAAAAACTAAAATTCCTTAAGGGAGTTTGTTTATTGAAGAAAAATCAATTTTCGGTTAATCGGTCATTCAGATATTACGTATTTCATTTTTGAAGATATGGCTGAAGGCAGATATTTCACTTTCAAAATAACTACAAATTTTCGAGGGGCATAGCCGTAAAAACATATTTTTGATCTTAAAATAGTATTTTACAATCAACTAAATTAGGTATTGGTCATATCTCACCAAAAAAGATTAACAACATACCAATTGGTCTCAAAAACTTTGATAACTATAAAGGGTTAAAGGAAAACCTTTATCGGCACTTCCTGGGTGGAATAGCATAGTTGTTTTTAAAATTAGCACTAGAAAAGAGTTGAGATCGTGAGTCGACTCATGGAGTCGACTCATATTGAGGAGTTGAGTCGAGTCGATCGACTCATGTAAGTGAGTCGAAAACCCCATCCCTATTGGTCATATCCAGTGGTCATACTCACCAAAAAAAAGATTCTAAAAGTAAAATTTTTTTATTTTTAACCCTTGATTTCTGCATGGAGTCGAGCCCTTGTTTTTGTTAAACGTAGAAAATATTTTCGTCCTGTTTCGTTTTTGTTTTGATTTTCATATTTTTTAAATTTTAATTAAATTTTTAAATTCAATTCTATTTGAAATGAAACTAATATGAAATAGTAAATTTTTTTTAAAAATTTAATGAAGAGATTAATTAGTTGACGTTAGCAATTAATTATTGTTTAATTTAAATTAATAAGAACTGAATACTTTTCATCTACAAAAGAACACTTTTATCTAGAACTTTTTATTAGCAGCAGATATAGGTACAGATTAGAGAGCGCCATTTTCAGGAGAAAATTTGTAAGTTGCTAAAATAATAGTTTTTGGATTAATTTATATTAAATATTAATTTGTATGATTCGTCTCTCAACTAATTCAATAGTATTCTGTTGATTCATGTCGATTCGCAATAAATTTGTCGAATTCATGACATCCAGTAGCTAATGTCATCAGCATACTTTTCCCCCCTAAAATTCGGAAAAAATTCCACAAAATTTCATAAAAATAATACAATTTATATTTTTGTATCTCAATATATTTTTAATTAAGTAATAATTGTGTTGATAAGATCTGCATTCTATGCAATTAAACATGAAATATTACAACGTAACCTAACCGTAGAAATTATAGATTAGTACAAGAATTGAAAATAATAAAAAACACTTGACTTCTTGTTCTATTAGATACGCATATTTCGGATTTTACTCGCAATATCTGGAAGGAACATCAAAATTCTTCATAATGGAATAAAAACCAAAATGCCAATTGTTTTTTATAATTGTCATTTCCTGTCCTAAAGGTTTTCTTACTTTTCTTTTCAATCAGATATGCCCATTTTACGATGAAATACACTATGATTCTTGATATTGCTAAACGCGGTGTTCCACGAACTCTGCTGGTTTTGAAAATGGAATAACAGAATCATATTCTTGAAATCTTCATCGGCAGAGCTGATGGTGTAAAAAGCACACAAATAAATCTTGGGAAAATATTTTTCATAAGGCACTAAAAATATCAACCCGCATTTCGACAATTTTATCGTTTTTGAAATTTCGTTTTATGGTTATCGTTTCAGGTTTGTGATGTTTTCCGTGGCATTATGGTATTTTAATTCGGTAAGTTTTGTCATGTATGGAATTAAGCATATTTCCTACAATAGGATTGAGTAAAAGAATACAAGCATACATAGAGAACGTCGTAATAAAAAGAACTCTAGAAAACATATTTATAGACTACGGAAATAAAAGCGAAGGAATAGAAGATGTTATTCTCCTAAAAAATTATATCGATATCGATATTATAAAAAATAATAAGTTGAGCTTTCTATAGCACTCAAACTATTATCGTCAGACAAAGGTTGACACTAACTATGGTGTTATAATTTTTAGTTGTTTTAGTATTAGAAAACAAAATTGTTGGCAGCACAAATGTTTCTTTTGTAATTTTTCTAAATAAAATATTGTTTCTCCCAATCAGACGATTACGATTTCAATATTTTTATTGACATTTGTGTATCATTCATTCTTTGCATGCAGCCAAACCTGCTATTCGATGAGACATGCTAGGTACTATATAAACTGTTCATATATTTCGTCTATGTCCTGGTGTTATTTATGTTCCTTGATTAAACCATAAACTATTAATTATTTTTGATTCTTTTGTCATTATTAATAAACCCCTTTTTTCTTTCCTTATTTGCAGATATAAGTTTTTCTTCTCCTATCTGTCGATGCTGGCACTGCTGGCACTAAAAGTTCACCTGATTTACCCCTCATTTCTTTATAGACCTCATAATCTATAAAGAAATGCCATCACTGTTATCGTCGTATGCACAAATTTGTTTTGATTTGCATATTTCATAGCTTTGTGCAAGAACTATAATGAAATAGTGTCAGAGAAACGGTTCTATAAAATTAACTTTACAAATAGCAAAAAACAACTTCCATTTAACTGTTTTTTTAGACAAACTGTCAAATCTCTTAACAATTTCCCTTTTTCTTTCAGATTTAAAAAATGAAAGTTACAAATTCACTGGATCCGGATAATAGTAGCCCTGTTACCGACGAAGCAACTCCTGTAAATCTAGAAAATAATGAAGAAAATGCACCTGAGCCTAAATCAACTGAAGAAGTAAACAGTACTTCTCCAAAGTTATCGTCCGACACGAGTAATGATACTTCTTCCCTGATCTCAACCACTGATGATGAATTAAAAAGTACATCGAACATAGAAAGTAAATTATTAGTTGGTTTAAAAATTTTGAATGATACATCGGATAGTAATTATTATGATCCTGACAGTCGTAATAATACTGTGCCTTCATCGTCAGATAAAAGTGCAATAGATGATATTGTGACAAGCTCAACTAATTTGTTAATAAAAGATGTTAAAAAAGAGCAGGAGGCTACATTGAGTGACTCAGCCATAACAACAAAAGAACCTGATTTAGTTAATAATGATTCAGTGGAGAAAATTGTAAAATCAGAAGAACTAGATGTTACTGACTTTACAGAAAAAGTCATAACATCAGTACATCCTGATGTTAATAGTGACTCAACAGAGCAAGTCATAACAGAACAACCTGATATAGTTAATAATGAATCGGTGGAAAATGTCACAACCACAGGAGAAACTGATAATGACTCTGTGGAAAAAGTCGTTATTTCGGAAGAACCTATTGTTCATAATGAATCAAAAGAAAATGTAGATCTCTTAAAATGTGATAATGAAATTGATGTTAAAAACTATAAATGTAGTAATGAAGTAAATATTGTAAATAAAAAAGAGGCCGCTGTAGAACTAAGTGAAACTAATCACAACGAACATAATCATTCACAAAACCGAAAACATAAATATGATGAGAGTGGAAAGAAATCTTCTTACTCAAGTCAGTATAAAGATCATACACCTTCCAAAAGGGAAAGGCTGGATTCAAGTAATAAGAAACGCGACTCACAGTCTAGGTAAGTAAATTGAATGGATTTTCTAGGGCGGGCTACATACTAGAGCATATTGGCAGATATTTAGTGATTCTTATCGCGTGCTATACTCTGATTTACACGAAGGCAACTTTTATCTGTTGTAGAATATTGCTTGAGTCTTCTGATTAATAAAATATAAAGATCTATTACAGTAGAATCCCGCTAATTCAAAATTCAAGGAACTGGTGCATTTTATCGAATTATCAGAGCAAAATCTACGTTCTACGCTTCAACAAAGAATCGAAATCCCGATATTTCGATTTTTTGTTGAATATGGTAGAATCCTACTAATTCGAAATTCAAGGAACTGAAACTGAGGCATTGTATCGAATTATCAGAGTAAAATCTACTTCCTACGCTTCAAAAAAAAAAAAAAAAAAAAAAAAAAAAAAAAAAAAAAAAAAACGAAATCCAGATTTTTCGTATTTTTGTTGAAGCGCAGAACGTATCTTTTACTCTTAAGAATAACACCCCTCTCTGGGATATTTTGCTGACACTATGAGAACCAAATAACCAAGCCATTCTCTAGCTTTGGAAACTTCCCTGTAAACGGGAGTCACTAAGGGAAGATGCCATCATTTTATCTTTAATAGTAAATCATAATAGGATTGGAACAAATTACGCGTTCGGCATTCGAATTCTTCCAATGTTTTGCGTGTATTACAGTGAATTTCATTGCAATAAAACACGGCAAGATTTTGTTCAATAGAGCACTCCTATTTAGGATACTTGATGGGAAAAAATCTATTTATGTGGACATACCCTTAAATCAGGGGTTCCAATATTTTTTGGTACCGCGCCCCCTTTTCTTGAAATGAAAGCCTTCCACGTTCCCCTTCCCTTTATATTATAAATTTTGAATGGGTATGTGTGTTGCTGAATGCTGTCTCATTTAAAACGCTAATGTGTTGCTGAATGCTATCTCATTCAAAACGCTAATGTGTTGCTGAATGCTATCTCAATCAAAACGATAATGTGTTGCTGAATGCTATCTCATTCAAAACGCTAATGCGTTGCCGAATGCTATCTCAATCAAAACGCTAATGTGTTGCTGAATGCTATCTCAATCAAATTTTCTAAATACCTATCATGTTCAATAAAATTACCTTTGTAAAAAAATGTGTACATAAATTTCAACAAAATGATAATTATTCAACTAGTCTCGCGCTCCCCATTGTCTTGCCTTCACGCCCCCTCCCTAGAAGGGCGCGCCCCCAGTTTGAGAACCTCTGCCTTAAATGATAATAGTTTTTCTATTGTCCAAATTGTCTAGAATCTGTTCAATCATTTTTGTTGGACGTTTGTTAACAGGTAGATGTGATGGTCTAGAGTTCTTTTATTTATCGAGATTATAATTTATGTTTCTAGCTCTAGTTACCATCACTCCTCGCGTTCCCGGCATTCCAGTCATCATTCCTCTCACCAGAGCAGTCACCATCGATCTCGTCCTTCCCCTACACCATATTGTGCTACATGTATTAAACAAAGGATGGACATCGCCGGACAAACCATACAATGCTTTCGCCCTGGATGTTCTCAAATTTTTGGAAACGAATGTTCTGGGTAAGAAATAGTTTTAACTCTTCATTATTGTG
>CM022885.1:36301689-36313880 GCA_012654025.1 Pachypsylla venusta | reverse complement strand
TGGCTGTTTGCCCTGCCTTGGCCGAACATGACAATTTAGTAGGGAAATATTGGGACGCAAGAAGGAAAATGACTTAATTGTCAAATCAGTGATGAACACTGAACACCTGGCTGTTTGCCCTGCCTTGGCCGTACATGACAATTTAGTAGGGAAATATTGGGACGCAAGAAGGAAAAACACTTAATTGTCAAATCCGAGCATTTGAAAGGAACAAAAGAAGAGCCAGATTTTTTTTTGTTATTGACAATCGTGGTTTGTTATAGATTTCTGTACTTAAAGAAGTTTGGCTCCTGCCAACTGAGGAAAGGACCTCTGTAATTTATGTATCTAAAAATTATAATAATACAATATACAATACAACTTTGTCTGCAGGCCTTTGATTAATGAACTGAACAACCTTCAACTCCTACCAAGACTTACAGAAGCCCGAGAATCTTTGTTTGAAGATCGGACACGAGCGCACGCTGATCATGTGGGACAAGCATTAGAGAGAATAACAACGGCTGCTGTTGGTATGTTGTGTCAGTTTAACTATCTTGGAACTCCAATTTTGATGCACTTTAACTGTAATCTTATTGACAATAGACACGTCTCCGGACATTTCTTTTGAAAATATTTTCCTAGCAAACGACGCATGCGTGCGAAACCGCTTCTTAACCTCTCTGGTTTCGGGAAGAGAATGAATATTAAAAAAAAAAATACTGTTTAATTGTGTCTGAGGAATTCAAGAGCAATGTTCCTTAAATAATGTTCGAAAAATACCTTCGACCTTTCTCAGTAGGTATCCTTTCTCGCACTCGACTACGTGTCAAGTCACGCAAGACTATCTATCCAGGATTAGGACGTATATGAGTAGTGCCCATAGAGAGTGTAATGTTGGTTTACACCCCCCCTCCCCCCAGATTGGAGCGTAAGGGCTCGGAACAAACTGAGCCCTTTATCTACCTTTTAGATGATGCTTAAAGATCTACTAACCCCCACCCTTAAAGTGCATACATCGCCTGCTTGGCCGGTTAGCCACTAGAAATACTATGCTTACATCTATGTTAGTGCACGAGAAAAGCTTTTTTAAATGGACACGGGCATTTGGTTCGACGTACTCAGTCCACTCGTGATATTTTTCCGACCAAAATTTCCCTACCTTTCTTTACGACGATAATATCTCCGATAGTGTCTATCTTAGGGAGAGAACCTCATATAAGACTTTGTTCACATGACCGCGCGGTACGACGAACCGCGCGGCACAAGATCTATCTAAATAGTGCTTATTGTTTACATGACCGCGCGGTACTAGTTCTATAAACTTTTATCGATTTGTTCATATGATACCGCGCGGTCATGTGAACCTAGCCGTATTGTTGTTATATATTAATAAAATAAATAATTATATCTCCCTGTTCGTTTCGATTATGGAGTGTCTGATTTCAACTGTGTTACTTCAAATGTTGCTACTTACATTGATCTGACATTGAATCATATCTTTTGAAAAATGGTTTAGTGCGAATTGGCCCCCGACTTTTCCATCCTAGAACATAATACATAATATAATATTTTAGAGTGATCCTTTTGAACAGCGTGAATGTCGTCGAAAATGTTAACTACAATATGTATTTTAATAATAATAATAGTAGTAAATCTGTCTCAAAGACAGGTATCAAGCGAGCTCCCTCCATTGTTCACGGTCCTGTGCAGCTTCCTTCATTTCCTGATAACTCCGTCCCCTTCTCACATCACTCATCATTCCAAACCTCCTTCTACCTCTTCCTGTTTTTCCCTCTATTTTTCCCTCCATTATTCTCCTCTGCAGACAATCCCTCCTCAATATGTGCCCCAACCAATTCCTTTTTCTTCTTCTTATTGTTTCCATTAAAATCCTCCTTTCTCCAACTCTTCTCAATACTTCTTCATTTCCAACTTTGTCTTTCCAGCCTCCATTCTCCTCCACAACCACATCTCAAAACTCTCCAAATATTTCTCCTCCTTCTTTCTTATCACCCAACTTTCACTCCCATACAACAACACGCTCCACACATAACACTTTGCGAATCTCACTCTCAGTTTCGTTGGTATCCTCTTAGCTGTCAATAGTCCTTTCATCTTCCTGTATGCCGCTTTTTCTATCCCAATTCTTGTTCTAATTTCTTGGGTTGAAGTTCCTCCTGAGTTTACTATCACTCCTAAATATCTGAAAGATGTTATTTGATTTAATTGTATTCCATCCAGTGTAGTGTTAGGTTGATGTCAGTGTTTTCTTTTCCCATTTTCATGACTTCAGTTTTTCCAATGATAAAACTAAATTCTAAACGACAAAACGAATTTATTTTGATGAAAACTACAACAAGTATTTTAATGATTATAAAAACTAAATTCTAAAGAACAAAACGAATTTATTATGATTGAAATCACTGAAAACTACAATAAGTATTTTAATGATTATAAAAACTAAATTCTAAAGGACAAAACGAATTTATTATGATTAAAATTACTGAAATCTACAGCATGTATTTTAATGATTGTAAAAACTAAATTCTAAAAGACAAAACGAATTTATTATGATTGAAATCACTGAAAACTACAGCAAGTATTTTAATGATTGTAAAAACTAAATTCTAAAAGACAAAACGAATTTATTATGATTGAAATCACTGAAAACTACAGCAAGTATTTTAATGATTGTAAAAACTAAATTCTAAAAGACAAAACGAATTTATTATGATTGAAATCACTGAAATCTACAGCAAGTATTTTAATGATTGTAAAAACTAAATTCTAAAAGACAAAACGATTTTATTATGATTGAAATCACTGAAAACTACAGCAAGTATTTTAATGATTGTAAAAACTAAATTCTAAAAGACAAAACGAATTTATTATGATTGAAATCACTGAAATCTACAGCAAGTATTTTAATGATTGTAAAAACTAAATTCTAAAAGACAAAACGATTTATTATGATTGAAATCACTGAAAACTACAGCAAGTATTTTAATGATTGCAAAAACTAAATTCTAAAGGACAAAACGAATTTATTATGATTGAAATCACCGAAATTCCACGAGTCCTATTCATTTCGAATTATAAAACAGATTTGGATCTAATAACAAATTGTTGTGTTCAAGGTGTTCTCAAATCTATCCATGCTGGCCATGATCCTGGTGTCAACCGAATAACCAAAGATGTGGTGGCATTTTATGCTGGGGACTTCACTGATTTGGTCTACAAACTTCATATTGATCTTCACGAGCCTCCAGCTTCTCAGGTTAGTATAAATTTACCTCTTTTTTTGTACTAATTTGATCNATTCAAACTCATGTTGATTTACAATATAATAAATAATAAAATAAGCATCTCCAATTTCATCGAGAAGATTAACATCAAAGTCCCCACTCCGAGGCTAAGAAACAGAAGGAATACAACATACAACAATAGTGACCAAGAATACTTCAAACTGCCTTCTGCAAATCAAATTTACCTAGATTCAACTTTGCCATCATCTATGAAACTTTACAATGAATATTCATTACAATTAGAGCTCGACGAAAATAAAGAAAAATTTAAACACATGTGCTCCCTTATACTAGAAAATGAAAATTGAATGCCGTTGGATATATGATTGTTTTCCATAATTATTTATCATCTGGGATGTGTACAATGTACATGTAATTGCAACGTAAGTTGCGTATGTACAGATTGAAAAAAAAGGTTAGGTGCCTTGGCTTTTATTTGAGATTTTTACGAGATTCTAATTTCAGACGCTTTGACAAATCTTGTTTTGGTGGTTTTCAGAAGAAGTTTGTCATATAGGAATATGGTGTGCTTGACCTACATGAAAACGTGTACAAATCTGTATCATAACAAACCAAAACAATTATTCAAGGAAGAGATTTTTTTTTTATTATTATTATACCTTATTTATACTGCGAGGATGAGATTGAAGAGTCCCTTTACCCCCACAGTCCAAATAGAGGTCTTATATATTTTACAAAAAATAATAATGATACACACACAAAAAAAAAAAAAAAATGCTTCTTTGTTCTATATCTCGGCAATATTTGAAGGTTGTTTACATTTTGATGATATGTCCCAAGCATCCTCTGTTAGTTTCATTTCATTTTGTTTTTATTTTACAGCATGGCACGTACGCCTTAAACAATACTATACCGAACCTAATGATTATATTCACACACGCATTGTATCTCAACTAAGTTCAAGACATGTTTATAGAGAAAAAAATAAAGTAGACGACGAAACAATCAATGGAACAACGCCTTTAAAGAAAGAACATTTTGACATTTCTTCGACTCCATCCAAAGATAAAATATCAGCAAAAAGAAAAAATACAGATGCTGAAAAAGACGAAGAAAGTTCAAAGAAAAAAATCAAAAAATCCGAAGAGACTCCTAAATTTGAACACAAAATTTCAAACAATAGTAGCAAAGAAAGAGACAAATGTAAAGATAAGCGTGATAAATATAAAGAAAGAGAGAGCAAACATGATAAAGATGGTCACAGGAACAAAGAGAAATCAAATACTGACAAAAAAGAGAAAGATGAGAATATTGACAAATCACACTCCAACAAAAAAGATAAGTATACGTTTGAAAAAGATAAGAGTGGACATCGTAAGAAAGAAAGGTCACAGTCTAGTAAAAAAGAGGAGTATATGAGTGACAAAGAAAAAGAGAAAGTCAAACAAAAAAGCTCTAGTAGCAGCCTAAAAAGTACATCCTCCAACGATGGAGATAAGTCTGGACAAAGCAAATCACGGAAGTATTCTACAGATTCTAAAGGTTCGCACAAAAATGAGGCAATCAGCAAAGCAAGTGAAACACATGAAAAAGATGAAAATTGTAAAAATAAAAATAGTATCTGTAAGAACAATGATAAAAAATCAAAGGAAAACAAAAAAGTACAAAATAATGGTTCAAATAAAAAAAGTGAAACGAAAAATGGTGACATTAAAATTGGGACACCAGATATTAAAAAAAATTTAAATGGGGCTATTTCTGACAGTAAGAAAAGTAATGTAAAAGAAAACAAAGAGGATAAGAACAAACAATTAGTTTCAAGAAACTTATTCCAAACACCAACTAAAGATGAATCAAAATCTGTTGTGAAAATGGAGGGATTAGCATCTACTCCTATAAATATTTTGGATCAGATCATAGCAGAAATGGATAAGAAAAAAATGGAGCTTTCTTATAACAGACAAAATATATCGTCCGCGTAGAGTAGATAAACTTTGTGTAATAACAGAGCTCACTTCTTATACTCAAATTACGCAGGAGTAGTGTTGGATTTGAAACAAAATGATGTGATTTATATTCAAACTAGTTGATGCCCGGATTAAATCATAGCGTTTCTTCCTGTGGCTGTAGAATGACTTATGTATGGCCTAAATAATTAATTATTTTTTATTCTAGAAAAATTACGGATATTTTGCCATAGTTGGGATACAAAACAAGATGGAGTAGAATTTCCTAAAGGGTTAGTATATGATTTGGGGGGCCCATTCTCGGTAATTGATATCTCATGGTTTGTGCTGTGAAATTGTACCGCTAAAAAACGTCCTTTTGTCGATCACCTGTTTTCAGTTTACTTTTCGATTTTTTCCTTCCTTATTATGCACCTATCTACATCTACATACTGGAAGGAAACTCCCAATTTAAGTCTGTTAGTTTAGCCATAGAGTTACGATGATTATGAGTCAGTCAGTCGTTTCGACAGTATAGATAACGAATTGTCTTTGTATTAACGGTAGAACTATCAAAGACAAGAAATAAGATTCTAACATTTGATTCAAAGAAATAAAACCTTTAAGGACACTTGGTAGAACTATCAAAAACAAGAAATAAAAATGATAAAAACACTTGTCTTTTGTTCTACAATTTGAATATATTATTCGATACGCGTATTTCAGAATCTATTGTTAGTTTTTGATAATGGAGTAAAATCCGAAATACGCGTATCGAATAATATATTAAAATTGTAGAACATAAAGTCAAGTGTTTTGATTGTTGCATAATTTCTTTTAAATGGTTTTTGTTGCCTTTTTAATTTTATCTTAAGAGCTTGGTTCGCATTTCCGTTCCATACTTAAGCTCGGATAACAGAAATAAATTTCGGTTTCAACTTCTAAATCTTTCATGAATTTTAATGCCATCGATTATCTTNGCGTATCGAATAATATATTAAAATTGTGGAACATATTTAGCGTTACAAAATAATTTAGCGTTACAAAATAATTTCAAATTTTATTTTTTTTCCAATTTTTAAACAGCGAAGTCGGGTTGATAAACAAAGTACTTTTTATCAAAGTACTTTTTATCAGTCAAGTGTTTTTTATCATTTTTATTTCTTGAACATTTGATTGTTGCATAATTTCTTTTAAATGGTTTTTGTTGCCTTTTTAATTTTATCTTAAGAGCTTGGTTCGCATTTCCGTTCCATACTTAAGCTCGGATAACAGAAATAAATTTCGGTTTCGACTTAGAAATCTTTCATGAATTTTAATTCCATCGATTATCTTTATTCAACATCTATAAATGATATAAATTGACATTTGAATGGCCATGATTTCCTCTTAATATATAAACTTTTTTTCCATTTTTGTATTTAAATAATAGTAGAAATAGGTTGATATGAGGTTTACCGAAAAGATTTTGATGGTCCTTGGCTGGAACTGTGATATGTGTTCCAGGTCGTCCTGCTGCGTAGAACCGGCCATCGTATTACCTATTGCTCGTGACTACCAAATTAAGGCAATCATATTACCGGTAGAAAGGACCACTTTTGTTTCAAAACAACAAGCTGACTCTAAAAATATACCTAGGCATACTAATTTTACTTTAGTCCGCTTTTTGTTTTGAGTATTGTCAATTTTTTTCTGTACAGTAGAACCTAGATTATCGAAACTAATCCAGATCAGCAGATATTTGCTGATGTTTAGATAGCAGAGGTTGCATACAAAATAAAAAATGTAAATAAGAAACACATCAATTTTATTTCAAAAATACTTACATATGTATGTACAAATTCATGTAAATATGTATATTTTTTTTAAAAAAATGTGGCTAAGAAACCGCAATTTATAATGTAGGCTTGAATTTTGAGATTATTTTTTTTTTGACAAAACTAGGTCTTGGAGCTTGGAGAGTTCAAGATAATAGGGGTTCTACTGTTACGGTTTTTGAATTTAATTCAATTTCATAAAGATACCTACTAAATACCAACTTTTATTGCCAGGTTCAAGAAATTTGCCTGACGTTAGATTTTAACTTTTCTTTTTTCGTAATCTTAGAGGTGAAAAAATTGTATACCTATGAATAATAAAATCAGAGATTTAACTTCCAATTAAGATATCACTAAGTCTTTAGATTTTAAGTACGTGCTAGAAAAAAAAAAAAAAAAAAAAAAANAAAAAAAAAAAAACGGCAGCTTTATTTAGAAAATCCAGATAGGTATTTGAATAAACATTTCAAAGTGACATACGTTTATTTCAATTTCCTATTTTTTGACCATATAGGGTACAGTCTGACAACTGAAATAGAGTAAATTCTATGAGAACTGTGAGTTAGAATGGAGAACATCTTTATTGAGTAATAAAATTTCGTTTCCTGAAATACACTTTTTCTCCCTTCTATGCCGTTTTCAAGAGTGGTCCAGAATAACGGTATCACAGGCCTAGGGTAACTAGAACGCCGATCTCCGTGGCCGAGTTGTTAAGACCATTGACACTCTTGGTTCGGAGGTTGACCCCATTTATTTCATTCTTTTTAAATGAATATGCACGAAGTCTCTCATCTTACAAATAGAAGTTCCGAGAGATCCATGAATAACTGCCGGGCTGTTTTATTTTCTTCATATTTTTTAACGATTTTAGATAGATTTTAATTTTTTAATCGAAATGACGAAATATTTGAATGATGCAGGACAGTTTCATAAAGTTAGCTTTAATTAATTAGTTAGCTTTAATTTTAGCATAAGTTAGCTTTAATTTTTTCGTTTTACAGCCAATCAGGCTTAGAGTTGATAAAATCAATATTTCCAGAAAATGGACATACGAGTGTATACATATTACCGAATGTATTTAACCCGGGCTATAAACGGGCCATGTTGCTTATTAATTACAGCTAAGAATTTCCATGGCTTAATAGATGTTCTTTTACCTGCAATAACATAAGTATGTTCTTATCATTNTAATAAAAAAAAAAATCTATATAAAATCGTTAGAAAGTTAAAGAAAACAAAAGTGTTTTTTTCCCTGAGCCACCTGGAAGGTACCCTAAAAATGAATGATATTTTTGAATATCATATTGATTTGAAATTTTTTCGTTATTTGATTTCGTTGTTTACGTCTAAATGTAGTTTATTTTTTTACTCTTTCTTGTACCTTACTTGTGGAATTGCGAGGTATACTTTGTACAGCATGTTCGGGGAGCTTCTATATTAGAAAGAAAAGCTTAAAGTTTGCAATACTTTATTTTCTTTAAGTTTTCTTTCATTTTATCTATATTTATTATTATGTTATCTGTTCAGACCAGAAGTAGTTGTAAGACTGATAAGAAAAAAGAGAAAATAACGAAAAATTATGTTCGCCGTTCAATTCCAAAAAGAGTAATATTTCTGTGAAGAATGTAATTTACAATTCCCCGTACACAACATTTATAGAATTTATTGGAAGTCATTTTCCCTGATTACTCATTCAACCAGAAGTTACAATTGTAAAATACTAGCTGATGACCGTTCCCATGGCTGTAAAATTCCTCCCGATAATTTTTTTTTGCTTAACGTCCCTTTAACATCTCTATTGGTCATTCGAGAGGGGCATTTTACCCTCCATTCGCAGGAAACAGCATCACGAGGGAGTGAAACTATGTGGACTTGGTAGATTCTCGCTAGACGTTGCTTAACTTCAGTGTTGTAACGGAAACTGTTTTGTTTTTTGCCTTTGCAAATATCGGAAAATAGAGTGGATTTTATATTTTTCCTAGCCAGCGTCTATGGCACGTTGAATACACCAGTTCCCGGTAGATCACTGAAGTTAAGCAACGTCCAGCGAGGTTTTACCATGTAAGTGTCCGCTTGGGTTCGTGCCCTCGTGATGCTGGTTTTTTTTCCGGCCCAACCCAGGCTGGGTGAGGTCAATGTGGGTAGCTGGTTTGCAATTTTCCAGCAAATGGAGGGTAAAACCCCCGTCTTGAATGACCAATAGATGTTAAAGCGATGTTAAGCCAAAAAAAAAAACCCTGAAGCTTTTGGGTTATTTTTTTATATCTCTTGTGTTCTGTCTGGGCTATGTGCCTGTAAAAAGCGTATTTTTGGCAATAACTCGCCTCCCAGTTGAGATATTATTTGGTTCCTTTCTTACCTACATTTTTTTTAAAAAAAAATTATGCCCCGGAACCGCTTTCGCATTACTTCAGGGTTATTTACCTACGTAATAAAAGAAAATACTGTCAAATTTAAAGTTTCCAGTACGACTAGCCGTCGCGTCATGGATTATGAGTCAGTCAGTATACCAACTGGGCTTTGCGTTTTATAAGTATAGATAGATCAACAAAATAAAAGAGGCCAATTTAATAAACGAACATCAACATCCCCACTGCAAACCTGACCAAGAATCGAACACGGTATTTGCTTGGTGCAACACGCTGCTATGGAGACGCCTTTTTTATGGCACCCAAAAAACTGCTGGCATAAAAATACTCTTTGGCCGTACATCTTTGGTCGACTATTATTTTGGTCCTAGCATTTAACATTTTTATTTGGAATCCCCGAATATTATAAAAATCATTTTTTTATTAATTACGTACTTCTTAAAAAGTTTTCTACGTAAGATTAAAAGAAGTTTATTTGTTTGTATAAAAATATTTACTTTGAGTTTTATTTTAAGTAGATCTATTTCTTCACTCGTCTATTCCAGCTTCTGTAATTAGATTCGGGGGTTTTCTTATGGGATTACATTCACGATGCATAATGGCGTTATAGGGAAAGTGGATGAGATATTTCAAAGAATACGGAGAAAGAAACTTAATCGTACTTACTTTCCGTGTCCCACGGTAAGTGGTGTAAGGGGTTGGTAGCATAAAATGCCACTTCGGAAAAAAAAAAAAATCAAGTGAAATTCCATGGTTTGGCTGGGTTTGAACTCACGCCATACTGATTACCAGTCGTCTCACCACTACAACGCCATCTCATGGTAAGAAACTCAATATACAGGGTGAGTCATTTTAATTAATAATGTCGATTTCTCGAAAACGGTCCATTTTACAAAAAAAAAGTGCCAAACAAAATATTCACTGATGAAGAGGGGAATTATTATGATGACCTTGGAATTTCTCTCTAAAGTCGCGTTTAATTCAAGGTCAACTTTGTTTTTTTAAATGAAATCCTATATTTTTTTATTGTTTTGAATCTTTTAAGCTTCTTTTTTTCAATTTGACAGTTTTCGAGATAAACCCTAAATTGTTGAAGTCCACGAATGACACCGCCCTGTATAAATCTTTATGATTGTTTTAGACCGTAAATTAAAGTTTTAAATAACAAAAGAACTTAAAAAAGCTGCCCACTACATCCATTGTCTAATGTTCCCCTTGTGTAGTTATTTCTATGCTTCCAGTAATTTTTTGACATGGGGGATTATCCGCCCCCCAAAATTGTCGATATTCTAATGGTGTTAGACGTTTTTGTTCAAATATTTCCGAATAGACGTGTCACTATTGCTACAAATGTCTAGATATCTCTCACTAAGAGCGCATTAAACCTTTAAACTTTAAACGCATTAAACCATTAAACATCGAAACCTGCAAGACAAATAAAAAAAAAAAAAAAAAAAAAAAAAAAAAAAAAATGAACAAGAAAGATTCCTTATTTGTTCAAAAGATTTTTAACTAGAGATGTACAGATATTTATTTCCTTGAATTTATTCTCACCTCTGCTGCTTCATAAAAAAGGAAAAAAAAAAAAAAAGTTGGACGTTAACATATAAATATCAAAAGATATAATTCAAAAGAAATGCACAAGCTAAACAAAATAATCCATACATTTAAACTAATATACACATACATACTCGTAAAATATAAGAAAGGTAATACTTCAATACGTATAGTGTAAGAGAGAGAGAAAAAGAAAAAAAAATAACACTCCAGTCAATCACTTAACCCATATATGCTCCTTGAGTCAATAACGACCCAGTGGAAAAATATTTTTTGATTTTTAGTAAGATTTTGGCACCAATCTCAACTTAGGCGTATTATTACATAGTTTTTACAAGAAGCATAATACGCCTGAAGATAGGAGCCAAAAAAAAATACCACAGAAAGGAACGAAAATATTTTTTTCACTGGGTTAATAACGACTCAGTGGGGATATATGGGTTAAATTGTAAAATAAAAAAAAGGAATCTGAAGATTCGTCCTATTATGGAAACACAGTAGTTGAACAGTAAAATAGCAAAATCTGAAGTGAAATATACGGTACTTTTACCGTAAAAAAATAAAGAGTGGCCCTAATTTAGATTTAAAGTAAAATAGCAACACTCCAGTCAATTCAGAAGTAAAAAAATACGGTACTTTTACTCTAAATTAAAAAAAAAAAAGAATCTAAAGATTCGTTCTAATTTATAATTACGGCAGTTTAACAGTAAACCAGATCACTCCAGTGAATCTGGAGGCACAAAACACGGTTATTTTTACCTTAAAAGAGAAGAGAAAATAAAGTCCAATTTTAAAAATGAAGTATAAAATAAATATAGAAAAAATTCCGAGGTTAAAATAACTATTTGTTAATTTGAACTGTTCAATAAACAACTAGAAATACTTGGTCCCCCGTTTGGAAACTAGTAGTTCTGTGAATTGCAGATCTGATTTCAGTGGGCCGCTATGAGGCCTCAAGTGGCCCAACCAATTTGATGAACATAATACGTGCCTATACCAAGGTTCATCAAAATTGTCTGATTTTGTTTCATCCTCAGTTAATGCGATAGACTACCCATAATTCCCACTTGCATTGACTGAAGTCGGTAGTTAGGTACTAAAGATTGCTTAACTTTATCTGAGGCCGGTATAATTTACCGTTATCATGTAACCAGCACTTCTTTTTTTATAATTTTGGCAAAGAAATAATTTTAACAATCTTCAAAAAAAAAAAAAAAAAAAAAAAAAAAAAAAAAAAAAAAAAAAAAAAAAAAA
>CM022885.1:36285914-36296692 GCA_012654025.1 Pachypsylla venusta | reverse complement strand
AAAAAAAAAAAAAAAAAATCTTCACGTTGAATTTTGACATAGCGTCTTGTTGTCTTCGGAAATCGTCACAACAAAAAATTGTTCGCTGATCAGGTGGCATGTTTAACGAAATAAAGATGTTCCCAGTGCACGTCTGTAGAAAAAAATCGTCACGTAAGAATACTGATGAATTATGAACGTTTTTTTCCGAGTGGGAATACAGCCGTCCATTGTAGTAGTAGTAGTGGGTTTTCTCACGAAATCAGCCGTTCTTGCCATTTATAGATGCATGATTAATTAAAATGGTAGAAACTGATATGAGTTTACCGAAAAAAATTTGATGGCCCTTAGCTGGAACTGTGATGGTATGCGTTCCAGGTCGTCCTGGTGCGTAGAACCGGCCATCGTGAAGACGACCGTCCATTAGTCTGAACGAGTTGTAAAAAGGGGCGAACAGAAACAGTGGGTGTGAAAAGAAATAAAATATTATAGTGATTCCTTAGTTTGGGGATGTATTTTCCTCTATTTCTCGACCATCTTCAGTGATTATGTTCTGAAATATTTAACAATAAACCCCAAAAATCATAAGGAAGAAAGACTTGGTTTTACGAACTTAGTCCACTCGTGTAGTAATATGTTCCGTCCAATTTTTTTTTTTATTTATTCTGAAAATAAAAATATTTTTCTGTCTCTGAAGCTCAGTTGGTAGATTGCTAACAAGGAGACTGTTGGGCAAAATTCAAGGCATGGTGAAACATCCTATTTTAACTTTGCAGTCTTACATTTGCCATGAAACGTTTTTACAGAGATACTTCGGAAAAAATTGTATAACTCTTTGAGGGAAATTTCTTAAAAACTCCCTTGAGTTCTGTTCCTGTTCCCAGATGGAATGCCAAAAGATTGTGTATAAACGTCACAGTTGCAGCGATAATTCTATGAATCTACTCACCAAATTGATTTCCTCTTCGGCCAACCATTTTGAATCTTCCTCTGATTCTAGTTGCTGCTGTTTGAGTCGTCTCTCTAATTCCTCTACTTCCACATTCTGATCTGGCGCAGACGTACCAATCCTAGAAACTAAACTGTCACCATAGAGCACCGTCTCACTCTAAATAGAACAAACAACTTGGTTAGTAATGGATTAACAATAAGTAATGTGATCAGTGGCGGGGATGGGGTTAGATTCGAATCAATAACCTCCTGGTTATGAATCCACCCCCTCAACCAACTAAGCTACTGAGGCTGTTAGTAATATGAATTACGAGTGACATACATTTTTCCTGGGGTACTCGCATCTTTGCATATATGCAAAGAAAACAAATACACATGTTCTTGTTGTTGTTAACGTTCTCAACGACTCTCACTGTGTCTCCAGGCCAAGAAAGGCGGCCTCTCCAACAGGATCTGTCCATAATGCTGACGGCTCTAGATTAGTTGGGTTTGATGGATAGTTGAATGATGGACATTTGCTGGCTGCTCATGATTTACATCATGAGCAGCCAGCATACATAGACGACAACGATCAGATATTTCAGGGTTTAGCAAGGATTTATGTAACAACTCTTTGAGGAAGTATCTGGAGCAGCACGGCTGGGTCCAACGGAGGAAAAACACAGTGGAGTTGTTATCGGAACGGTGTTGATGGTCTTTGGCCGTGCCCGAGGGCACGGGTAGCCCCGGTACGAAGAACCAACCATCTTGGGGGCCACACACATGTTCTTGTGGGAGTCCACACATCCAGCAATCTCCGGACTTGCATAAGAACATTTTTGTTTTCTTTGCAAAGATACGAGCATGCAATAAGATAAGTAAGTATGCAGCTGTCTGCGACAACCTTAGCTTTAGTAACGTGATTTCTGACAGATTTATAAAATTGGAATGATCATTTAATCGGCCTTCTTTCGCATACAATTGTATGAGGCCATGAGTGCACGGTGGGTTAGAGTTTTCAAGCTAGGGAGTCACCGATTTCTCATGGAATGAAGGATATGTTTTCGATTTTCCTCCTTTGCGGCTTGAGAAATAACCGTCGATAGTACCCTTGTTGTTGTTGTAGCGACAGGGGCTTCCAGACATTGTTCCTCCACATCCGTCATTGGTAGTTGGAGAAATTGTGCCACCTCTTTGGGACGAGTCCAAAGATCTGTGAGAGACAAATCAGTTGGATTTTCCGCATAGTTGAAAATATGAGTGACGTCGTGCGGACTTTGGTTGCAATCGGGAATTGCAAACCCGTCCATCCCGACTTCAAAAAATTGATAAGAACTCTAATTCCAATACTTCTAACTGAACTAATTATGCTAATAACTAAATAGGAAAAGACAGATAAGGAAGGAGAAGTGATAAAAAAAAGTTGTTTAGTCACAGCATGCACAATCAAAAAGGGTGAACTTGAGAGTCACATCACAATCTAAAAGGGTGAGCTTGAGAGTCACAGCACAATCTAAGAGGATGAAATTCAGAGTCACATTACAATTTAAAAGGATGAAATTGAGTCACAGAACAATCTAATAGGGTGAAATTGAGAGTCACAGCACAATCGAAAAGGATGAACTTGAGAGTCACAGAAAAATGGAAAAGGGTGAATTGATTAGAATGCTATAGTTGCTTGAGGATGCGTCAAACTGAGAGCATACGAACAAACTTGTTATAATATAGCCATAATTTTCTTGTATTTGGTCTCAAGTTTTGTATTACAAGACTTAAGTGAAACCGTCACATTTGACGCCGCATTCCATAATAATATTGACCGCGCGTTAGAACGTCGCGTTGACAGCTCTCAGATTGATGGATATTTTAATGTTAAACAAGAACTACTATTTAAATTACATGAACGAGGAATTCAAATCGGTTCTAGGTCGTATTATATTAAATGCCTAGAACTGTTTTGCATTTCTCCTTTCAAATTTAATCTACGCTAAAGAGTGAGTAAAAAACTTGAAAAGAAAAAAAAAAAAATATAAATGAAGAGCAAACAGTTGGACATGGGGCGTATTCAAGATTGCCATTGTAGAAAATGTCAATATTTTATGGGGAGAATGACCAACAAGGTTCACCAGGGTCACGGCAAATCCATCATAACTAAATAGACATTTTTTTCTTTTGTTTACACATCTTAATGTTGTAGTGGTGTTCCCCTTTAAATCAACTGTTCTATGAGGTTACCGAAACTAGGCGTACAACCGGCTATCGCGAACACAATGCTTTAGACATCATTATTGTCAGTAACAATTTGGCAATCCGGAAAATAAGTAAGAGTCAAGAAGAAGAAGTGTTGTAAATCATGCTATGATAAAATGCACGCGAAGAGAAAACATGCTTTTGTTCAATAAAAATATCTAAGTGTCTAATTTACTGATCATGCACTGCCTGGTGGTTGAAAGAGGCAAACCTTCTCATTATGATCCTGACTTAGACTTGGAGTTGATGAGCGACTAGTTGTTACATCTTGAGACACACCTGAAAGCACTTTCACCAAGGAAGCATCGCAAAACTTTGAATTGATTTGGGAAAACTTTGAACAAGAACCACCACCAAAATTTCTAGGCAAGGATTTATTAGCTATTAGTTTATTTGAGAGTTCAATATCGGAGGATTTAGAGGATAGGTTTACAGAGGAAGATATAAAACTAGATTCGGATCCTTTTTCTAGCTTAAACGTATCAGAATTAGTAAGTGATTTGTCAAAATCTACCGCTAGAGTGTTGAATGCCGACGCTGGAGTCATATATACGGAAGGATTAACTCCTCGAGATTCGTTTTCACGAAGTAAATGCACCAAGACTTCTGGATTTTGTGCAACTATGTACGTTTGAACTGAAGGTGGATTACTTGAAAGAGAACTGTTTGAACTTCTTACTTCTGATCCAGGAAAGCGAGAAGGTTTCGGTGGTGGAGGAGGATCGTCAGAGCCGCTTGAACCTGGAAGTTCAACATGAAGATCATAAAATATACATAGAGTTGCGTCCTCATTTAGTTATAAAAAGAATGGTACCATGGAAGCGAGGGAGACCTCTTGTTTGGGATGTTACTTGTTTGGATACCTTGGCGAGGCCAAACTTCCGTTACTCATCATAAGGCCCTACATCATTTACTCTAAAAGACAAGAATTGGGGAAAGATNTTGAACTTCTTACTTCTGATCCAGGAAAGCGAGAAGGTTTCGGTGGTGGAGGAGGATCGTCAGAGCCGCTTGAACCTGGAAGTTCAACATGAAAATCATAAAATATATATAGAGTTGCGTCCTCATTTAGTTATAAAAAGAATGGTACCATGGAAGCGAGGGAGACCTCTTGTTTGGGATGTTACTTGTTTGGATTGTCGGAATAATTTTTTTATTCAAATAAATAAAAATATTTGATCTTCAATCTTTGAAGGCTTATAAATTCGAGAATAAACGTTTATCTGTATTACATTTTCGTAACTGTTTTGGATAAACACTAGGGTAGAACATGGTCTACCCCTTAGAAAAAAATCTGTTTCTAAGCGCCATGAGAGCGGTTTCTACAATTTTTAAAAAAATATTCTACAAAATTATGTCTTTAACATTTGGTATACATGATAAATACCCAGACTAACACTTGATCATTTTGGATCCATAATTCGGCGGCAGGAAACATTGCTACTTAAATTAAAGTTTTAGACAAGGCTCTTACCCCAGGACATAGCATATACTCTTCTATTTTCTAATCTCATTGTTTCTTGAAGCTGATGTTGCTCGTCCAATAAGATTTCGCTGTAAAAATAAAATAATTAAATGAAAGGACCGACCCAAATTAGCTCAGTTGATAAAGGAGAGGATTTCGCTTTAAAAATAAAATCATCAAACAAAAGTCACAACTATCTACACAACGAACTTGAGTTACGGTTTGATTTGATTGGACTAGAATCGTAGGTTAGTTTTGATTTAGGCTAAGATCATATGACCGCGCGGTAACCGGGCGGTACGACACAAGATCTATCTAAATAGTGGATCTTGTTTACATGACCGCGCGGTACTAGTTCTACAAACTTGTATCGATTTGTTCATATGATACTGTGCAGCTGCAGCGCGGTCATGTGAACCTAGCCTAAATCAGAGTTTGGGGAAGCCCACAATTAAAAACTTAACTACGGCTATAGTCCAGTCAAATCAAACTGAAACTCAAGCACCGCTTTATCCACGAGAAATATTTGAATTTTCGTCAAATATAAACTCGTACAATACACGAACCCATGGTACAGATATTCAGATATGATGATGGAAGTGTCTTGTCACCAATCACTATGTTACGCTCGGAAGCCCTCCACGAATAAGAACAATAAAGAACAACTAAATAAAAATAATAATTTAAATAACTACCAACAATGTAGTTCCTCATAAAAACATTCCTGAAAATAGAACACCTAAATACTCAGAAAGAAAAAATAAAAGCAAACCCAGATCCACCGCATTCAACATTAAATCCTGAAACTAGTTCTGATTTCACCTTGGTGCCGTGCGACTGTTGAATGTGCTGTCTGACGATTAGCAGAAAACTCGCGGGCTTTCTCCATCAATTTTCGGTGGTTGGTTGGAAGAGCTCACCTTTGAGAAGCCTGCCACAGCCACGTTAAATAAAGCAAAGAAACTATCTACACAACTTACTTGAGTATCTGCTTGATTTGGTTGAATGATGGCCTTTTAGAAGGTTCATATGACCAACATTGTGACATCAAACTATACAATCTGGGCGGACAGTTCAGAGGTAGCGCTAATCTTTCTCCATTATCCAACTTGCCAATCACTTCACTATTTTTAACACCTTGAAATGGTTTCACGCCAAGCATAAGTATTTCCCATACACAGACACCTGTTAAACGAAGCATATTTTAATTTAGTTTTTACAAATTCACTGGTTACATGATGGGATGAGTTGGGTCGAATTTCAAGTCGTGTGGTACCGTTGCGTGGAAAAAATCATAAAGATACAGAGGAAGCAACAATATCTCGGCTTGAAGTCACGTGATTTAAAATTGCTTAAAATTTTGGGGAATTCAGGATTGGAGCGAGGTTTCCAGTTTGGTATACCTACTCTCATTGAGTAAAAAAGATTTTTTTTTTTATTTGAAACTATCCTTAAATTGAACATCTTCAGTAGCTCAGTTTGTTGAGGTGGTGGATTCGTAACCAGGAGGCTATTGGCTCGAATCTCTATCCACCCATTCGAAATATTGGTAACAATAGAAATAAATTGACGATTGCAATCGGTCTCAATAGAGACCTGCAACTAGTTTCATAATAATGGACATACATTAGGTTCATAAATAAGCTCATTCGTTTTTTAACCCCTATTGTGCCAAAACCGGGGCCCCATGGTGGCTATTTTAAGTGAGTAAGGTCTTCAGAACTACTAATACTTACCAAACATCCACACATCACTAGCTGCCGTAAATCTTCTAAAATTAATTGATTCTGGGGACATCCATTTAATAGGTAATTTGCCTTTTGAGGCTTTATAATAACTTTGGTCTTGGACCCACCTTGATAAACCAAAATCAGCAAGTTTAACACAAGTATGGGATGAGACTAGAACGTTTCTAGCTGCAATATCTCTGTAAAAATAACCAAAATCAGCAAGTTTAACACAAGTATGGGATGAGACTAGAACGTGTCTAGCTGCAATATCTCTGTAAAAATAACCAAAATCAGCAAGTTTAACACAAGTATGGGATGAGACTAGAACGTTTCTAGCTGCAATATCTCTGTAAAAATAACCAAANCAACTCTCTTCCAGACACTCTCACCGCATACCTTTCTCATTTCTTCATCCCACTTTATTTTAGGTCTACCTCTCTTTCTTTTCATATCTCCGGGGTACCACTCCATGATTAATCTCGTCCATCTTTCATCTTTGGTTCTTACAATGTGACCAACCCAGTTCCACTTTCTTCTCAAAATTGTTCTTCCTATGTCTTCTCTTCCACACCGAAGACACCAAATAAATATGAATCTCTATTTTTTTAAAAAAAATATATTTCCCGAATTTTGCATTTGGTACTTTACGATCAAAGCAAGTCATAATGAAACATAATTTTAGAATTTGATTCGTGAGTGGATCTTTCTGTTATATTACCAAATAGTCTTTACTAAATATGTTTACAAAAATGTGCAATCACAACATTTTGACACTATAAGTCGAATATATGCAGAGTACACTTGATTGTGAAAATTTTGTTTAACAATTCGAAGTCTTAAAGGAGATATATTTGGTGTATCTGTTAAGCTATTGTAATCAGGATTTTTTGTAATGAGTGATTAAGGGTTGGATTTAAAAAATGGCGACGACATGATTGATCTTAGAAGATGTGTTAGGAAACAAACATTTTTATGACCATGCCTCGTCCTCATGATGGCCGGTTCTACGCACCAGGACGACCTGGAACGTCTACCATCACAGTTCCAGCCAAGGGCCATCTTTTCGGTAAACTCATATGAATCTGTTTCTACCATTTTAATTAATCATAAATGGGAAGAACGGTTGATTTCGTGAGAAAAGCCACTACTACTACGACCATGCCTCTATTTTTTTTTTCAATTGTTCTCTTCTCTGAAGAATATTTCTAACCCTGAAACAATGTTGTTGCGGTGTTTCTCTTAAATTCAACTGTTCTCCTTTTTCACATTCAGGTTTGGGATAAAAGGTAGACATAAGCTGATATGATTTAAACAAGCTTTGTCTGCCCCCTGGGTGGAACTGTCATAGTATGTGTCGTCTATGTGCGTAGAACCGGCCATCGTGAAGACGATTCAACAACTCTGAAACATACCCCGCAGTGGGGTCTAATGATTTTTTTTTATCTGCATTGATAATTTTGGTATTATTTTATTTGACATAATGACATAATATCTCCAAATCGTTAAAAGGCTAAAGTCAGTCCTACACTAAAAAATACTTTACCTGTGAACAAATTTCTTTGACTCTAAATAAGACAATGCAGTAGATAATTGAAAGGAATATGAAAACTAAAGAATACTTTACCTGTGAACAAATTTCTTTGACTCTAAATAAGACAATGCAGTAGATAATTGAAAGGAATATAAAAACTAAAGAATACTTTATTATCTGTGAACAAATTTCTTTGACTCTAAATAAGACAATGCAGTAGATAATTGAAAGGAATATGAAAACTAAAGAATACTTTACCTGTGAACAAATTTTTTTGACTCTAAATAAGACAATGCAGTAGATAATTGAAAGGAATATGAAAGTAATGTTGCTAAATCTAATCTAGGTTTATTGTTTTGTAAATAAGACCTCAATTCTCCAAATTTTGCTAACTCCATTACAATCCAGATTGGACTTTCAGTACAAACACCAATGAGTTTTATTATATGCGGATGATCAAACTGTTGCATGATATCTAAAAAATAAACAAGAAAAATGAAATTATGAGCAAAAAATGTTCAGAGATATTTGAGAATAAACTCACCCACTTTATTATCCATCGTCTGTCTGATACTTCTTTATCATACAATTAAAAAAGAACATAAAAAAACCTTCGAGTAGAGAAGCCATTCATCAAATTTCGATGAGTTCTGTGGAAATGGTGACAATATTTTTATTTTGATTTGACAATATAGGTGGGTCCAACAAATACACTCAACGACTCTCGCTGTGTCCCCAGGTCAAGGAAGGCGGCCTCTCCAACAGGACCTGTCCATAATGCTGAAGGTTCTAGATTGGTTGGGTTTGATGGACAGTTGAATCAATGATTTATGATTTACATCATGAGCAGCCAGCATACATAGAGGACAGAGATCAGATACTTCAGGGCTCAGCAAGGTTTTATATACAAACTCTTTGAAGAAGTATCTGGAGCAGCACGGCTGGGATAAACAGCTCTAACGGAAGAAAAACACATTGAGTTGTCGGAACAATGTTGATGATCTTTGGCCGTGCCCGTGGGCACGGATAGCCCCGGAGCGAAGAACCAAACATCTTGGGGGCCGAGTGCCATGTTAAACCCCTATAGCTTAAATTGAATAAACTTTCCTGTATGTAGAAAAAGAAAGTCTATAAAAAGAAACCCAATAACCCCCTTAAAATGATGCTAATCAACCTCTAGACTTCATTGATATGATTTTTTAGAGCAGCTTTAGGAGCACCTTATTATTTAAGTCAGGTCTAGGAAAGCTGCTGATTCCACTGGGTCCGTCCATGGAGGAAAACACTAGATTCGGTCAGCCGGGGAGTTAAATAGGTATAATGCTATGGCATCCCCCCGTTTCCCTGCATTCAACAACAATGGAGGTTAAGATCATCCCAAAAAGCAAACATGTGGTGTCCCGATCAAACTCCCGTCCGAGTACTCAATGGACCCGACGTTGCTTGACTTCTGTGATCTGACGAGAATCGGTGTGGTAAAGTGTTGGTGGGTCTTTCTTTAAATGCAGATGTAAATTAAAATCTACTGTTTTTGTTTCCACCTCAGCAAATAGTTGAATATTACCGTATAGGTAAGTCATAACAAAACAATATACTAATCCTACGAAGGAGACAGAAAATATATAGTATACATTACTTACAAGCTTCTTCAAGGAACTTCTCGGCAGTTGCTAGATCGGAATCTGATTTACATGTTTTGACGGCCACATTAATCACAGATTTATCAGGTCTTAGTTTATAAACACCTTTACGCACATCACCAAATTGACCATCGCCAATTTTCTCTCCAAGATCAATTTGATTTCTATGTAACTCATAGTCACGATCTGAAAGAAACCAAAAATAATCATGTTAATGTTAAACTGGTTGAAATGAGGGCACCGAAAAGATGTTGAAGCCCCTTGAGAGGAACTTTATTGGTATGCGTTCCAGGTCGTCCTGATACGTAAAACCGGCTATCGTTAATGTTTTGGACTTACTGATGTGGCGTTTATGTAAGGACTGGTGTCGACCCTTTTCTTCGATGAATAGTGGATAGCGGACAGAATGAAGTTTATGATTATTAGATAGATATTTTATTCTAATTAATTTACACCATTAAAAACACAAAAAACACATATATGAAAATTTACATTTAAACACTTAGCAATTTAAGCTATAACGAGATATAATTAATTTGTAATACTGATGCTAGGGTGAATGCTCTTCGCTCTCAAATTTACGATTTGATGAGCCTAACATTAGAGATTTCGCATATTATGGGGTCCCCATAATCAATACGGAAACGATAAGTTCATGGGTTCCGTGTCTCATAGGCGGAAGATTTTTTTAGATTTCGCAACTCCACGATATACGAAAACTTAAGCGCCTCTAGCGGATAATTAAAGAAAAAAAATTCACATTTCAAAACAAACAACACAATCGTGTTTTTAGTCGTATCTTATCCCATAATATTTAAAAAGCAAGGCGTATGTATGAAATACTCTAACTTGAGGTTCAATAAATTCTAGTGTTGTAATACAATTAAAAAAGACTAATTTAAATTTTGTTTTAACAAAATTGTTCTAAATATTTCGCGCTACATATAAATTTAAAACATTTAACGTACTATCCCCATTTAACATTTTCCATCCCAATAGACTGATAGACAACAGAAAAGCAAGTACTAATTACACAAATGAAACACCAAATACTCAGATGAAAAAGAATTAAAAAAATGAACACTTGCCAGAAAAAAACGTTTCATAAAAATCATAACTGAATTAATATATATTTTGAAACTTACGAAAAAAGCAGCCCGATAATCTACTCGAATTATCGGGACTCCCAAAACGAAAACCGAGCTTCGATAATTTTTGTCATGCGCAGAGACGAAAACTCGACCCAAAATCGT
>CM022885.1:36261757-36282050 GCA_012654025.1 Pachypsylla venusta | reverse complement strand
AAAAAAAAAAAAAAAAAAAAAAAAAAAAAAAAAAAAAAAAAAAAAAAAAAAAAAAAATAGGAACTCAGAAGCTACCAACAATGAAACATAGGCCTTGCCACTGAGCTACGATGTTTTATGGTTATAGAATGAGAAAATATGATGTGGTGATAATTTTTTGTTACAGGTGCGCGCGCATCTTAAAATTCCACTCTCATCATTTTTTCATAACGCGTCTAAAGAATGTTTGTATGAGACTACAAAATATAATAGGAGTCACGATCGCAATCACTTCAAATATCAAAAAATCCTATATCTAAATTAAGGTTTTTTTTGGGGGGGGGGGNGGGGGGGGAGGGTCATCTTAAGATACATTTAGTATACGTACCTAATAACATAACTCTTTTTAAAAAGATATTGTATAGTGTCAACAACCGCGGGTTGTTGTTCAAAATGAAAATATATATATATCATATCCAGTGTTAGTACAAAATGGGCAGGTGGTAAGTCGCGAATGAAAATATATGATTCAGCAGTAGTTCATAAAAATCACACTTAGAAAGAGATCTAAAGGTGTTATGTAGACAAGGTAGAGAGCACGTACATGACCATAGTCAGAAATTAAGGGTCGATAAAATATAATACTGGTTTTAGGAGGACACGGTAATATAATAAAGCGTGAAGACATTTTCTTCTTTGTCATATCTTTTATGTCCTATATTGCAACGGGGTTCTCGTTTATCTAGCGGAAAGTATCTCTTTGCCGGGAAAGACTTCAAACTGACTATAGTCAGAAATTAAGGGTCGCCAAAATATGATAAGGTTTTAGGGGGACACGGTAATATAATCTATACTCATAAAACGCAAAAGCCCAGTTGGAATACTGACTAACTGATAATCAACGTAGCTCCACGATGGCTAAACCTAGAGACTTCAAACTTGGCACACAGATCCCTTTTAGTATGTAGGTGTGTAATAAGAAAGGAAAAAAAATAAAGTTCAAGTGGGAGCAAGTTACCGCCAAAATTGACGCTATTTAGCGGGTCTTTTTGCAATGAAGTATAAAGACATTTTCTTCTCTGTCATCTAATGTCCTGTTGTGCCACGGGTTTCTCGTATATCTAGCGGCGATACTCGTCTCTTTGCCGGCAAAGACTTCAAACCTCAGAGAAGGTTTTCCCGCTTATTCTAGCTATATCACATAGCATGTCCTCATAGGATTGGATCGGTTTTCCACTATCTATTTTGCCTTCTAGTCTACATTGTAATATTTGTTTCACATTTTCAATATAACTAATTTCATATTATCTGATTTCTTACCTCTTTTTCTAAATAATCAAGAGTAGATTTTTTGTCTAATGAAGCGTGAGGCATATCTTTTAAAAAATGCCTGAGTTCCAGAACTCCTAACTGTATAGCTAATTCTGGGTTCATGCAATTGGATGCCTCACTCAAAAGATAATCGTTCTTCACCTGAAACAGAATGTTATTGTTATGATTTGGGGTACAATGTTAGTTTGAACTCTTTAAAAACCACCTGAATATCTTTTGAACGAATTTATGTGGAGTTTTGAAATTTTGCATGGTATTATATCCCAAATTAAACCACCTGAAGGAGTGACTAATTTTTCAAGGACGGGTCCAACTTTTGTTTTTTAAATACGAACCCCCATCTTGTGAACCATTTTCAGAAATACAATAGAATTAGAAGTACTTTACAAAAAAATTTACACACCTAGCGTGTTTGGTTTTGAAAATGGCGGCCATTTGAAATTTCCAAGACATGACTTCCAAGAGTGTCTAAAACTAGGCTTTGCTAAAACTTTGGGACACCCTGTATATTTTTTTACATTTTATCGGATCGAATTTTTCAAATTACCTAAATATATATATAAAAAAAAGAATCGATTATGTCCTTATGATTTAGTTACTTTAATGTAGCCACCAGTAGTGGCATTAACAGAGTAAAAAGATTAAATTTGATAGAAGATTGAAGAGCTTATTAGTACATGAAGCTTTTAGTAATGCTGTGATACCCACAACAATTGTGAAAAGACCATTTGTTCCTTAACACAAAGAAATTCTACATTATTGCATTTATTTTAAATCTGAACACAATATTGTCCGTTTTGTAAATAATATGTCGGAAGTAAGTAGTTTTATTTTGTTAAATTTCCTCTACTTGAAGATAGTTTTACTTGACCTGATATAATACTGCTTATTTATACTGCTCGAATGAGACTAATGAGTCCCTTTACCCCAGCTTGACCTGATAATATAAATTTTGTTAAATTTACTTTACCTGAAGATAGTTTTACTTTACCTGATAGTTTGACTTGACCAGATAATATAAATTTTGTTAAATTTACTTTACTTGACCTGATAATATAAATTTTCTTTACCTGAAGATATGTAGTTTTACTTTACCTGATCATATAAACAACAAAAGGTAACCTTGTCTTTTTCACATAGATCATTGAGATCTGATGGAATGTGTCTAATTCTGATGTCAATTCTCCATTCTTTAAAAGGATAAATTTTGTCATAAATCTGTACGACCTGAAATTAAAAGCAAAATGGTCGTGAGTAATAAATGAAGAGGTGTAAATTTATACCCATCATTTTTGAAGCAAATTATTATCCTGTTCTCTGTTTAGATCTAATAGGTCTATGCCCTGTTCATTGTTTAGATCTACAGGACACAATGGATCTCAACAAACATCGCAATGATAATTGCATTAAATCTTTGAATAACATTTAAGTTAATTACTTGCTCGATATTCAAAAGTAATAACATATTTTTTCTATATTTTGTGATATTACAAAATTGATGGAGTATCACAAAATATAGAAAAGATATTATAATGACTACATACAACATCTCATACTCTGATATCCTCACTTCTACTCTGATCACCGTAGGGTCAACATAGGCCTGACGATGATAGTCTGAGTACTATTGGAACATTGCTCAATCTACACAAGTAATAGCATCTCATACTCTGATACTCTCACTTCTACTCTGAACACCGTAGAGTCAACATCGGCCTGACGATGATAGTCTGAGTACTATTGGAACATTGCTCAATCTACACATGTAATAGCATCTCATACTCTGATACTCTCACTTCTACTCTGAACACCGTAGGGTCAACATCGGTCTGACGATGATAGTCTGAGTACTATTGAAACATTGCTCAATCTACACAAGTAATAGCATATCATGCTCTGATATCCTCACTTCTACTCTGAACACGGTAGAGTCAACATCGGCCTGACGATGATANCATAAATATTTCTATTATACTTACATCAGTCAAACTGGAGTCTGGATGAAGCCACACGTCTTGTTTGGATGGATTATGATGGATTTTAGCTGCGTATACATAAATATTTCTATTATACTTACATCAGTCAAACTGGAGTCTGGATGAAGCCACACGTCTTGTTTGGATGGATTATGATGGATTTTAGCTGCGTATACATAAATATTTCTATTATACTTACATCAGTCAAACTGGAGTCTGGATGAAGCCACACGTCTTGTTTGGATGGATTATGATGGATTTTAGCTGCGTATACATAAATATTTCTATTATACTTACATCAGTCAAACTGGAGTCTGGATGAAGCCACACGTCTTGTTTGGATGGATTATGATGGATTTTAGCTGCGTATACATAAATATTTCTATTATACTTACATCAGTCAAACTGGAGTCTGGATGAAGCCACACGTCTTGTTTGGATGGATTATGATGGATTTTAGCTGCGTATACATAAATATTTCTATTATACTTACATCAGTCAAACTGGAGTCTGGATGAAGCCACACGTCTTGTTTGGATGGATTATGATGGATTTTAGCTGCGTATACATAAATATTTCTATTATACTTACATCAGTCAAACTGGAGTCTGGATGAAGCCACACGTCTTGTTTGGATGGATTATGATGGATTTTAGCTGCGTATACATAAATATTTCTATTATACTTACATCAGTCAAACTGGAGTCTGGATGAAGCCACACGTCTTGTTTGGATGGATTATGATGGATTTTAGCTGCGTATACATAAATATTTCTATTATACTTACATCAGTCAAACTGGAGTCTGGATGAAGCCACACGTCTTGTTTGGATGGATTATGATGGATTTTAGCTGCGTATACATAAATATTTCTATTATACTTACATCAGTCAAACTGGAGTCTGGATGAAGCCACACGTCTTGTTTGGATGGATTATGATGGATTTTAGCTGCGTATACATAAATATTTCTATTATACTTACATCAGTCAAACTGGAGTCTGGATGAAGCCACACGTCTTGTTTGGATGGATTATGATGGATTTTAGCTGCGTATACATAAATATTTCTATTATACTTACATCAGTCAAACTGGAGTCTGGATGAAGCCACACGTCTTGTTTGGATGGATTATGATGGATTTTAGCTGCGTATACATAAATATTTCTATTATACTTACATCAGTCAAACTGGAGTCTGGATGAAGCCACACGTCTTGTTTGGATGGATTATGATGGATTTTAGCTGCGTATACATAAATATTTCTATTATACTTACATCAGTCAAACTGGAGTCTGGATGAAGCCACACGTCTTGTTTGGATGGATTATGATGGATTTTAGCTGCGTATACATAAATATTTCTATTATACTTACATCAGTCAAACTGGAGTCTGGATGAAGCCACACGTCTTGTTTGGATGGATTATGATGGATTTTAGCTGCGTATACATAAATATTTCTATTATACTTACATCAGTCAAACTGGAGTCTGGATGAAGCCACACGTCTTGTTTGGATGGATTATGATGGATTTTAGCTGCGTATACATAAATATTTCTATTATACTTACATCAGTCAAACTGGAGTCTGGATGAAGCCACACGTCTTGTTTGGATGGATTATGATGGATTTTAGCTGCGTATACATAAATATTTCTATTATACTTACATCAGTCAAACTGGAGTCTGGATGAAGCCACACGTCTTGTTTGGATGGATTATGATGGATTTTAGCTGCGTATACATAAATATTTCTATTATACTTACATCAGTCAAACTGGAGTCTGGATGAAGCCACACGTCTTGTTTGGATGGATTATGATGGATTTTAGCTGCGTATACATAAATATTTCTATTATACTTACATCAGTCAAACTGGAGTCTGGATGAAGCCACACGTCTTGTTTGGATGGATTATGATGGATTTTAGCTGCGTATACATAAATATTTCTATTATACTTACATCAGTCAAACTGGAGTCTGGATGAAGCCACACGTCTTGTTTGGATGGATTATGATGGATTTTAGCTGCGTATACATAAATATTTCTATTATACTTACATCAGTCAAATTGGAGTCTGGATGAAGCCACACGTCTTGTTTGGATGGATTATGATGGATTTTAGCTGCATATACATGCTGATAGGACTTATCACATGCCGTTAGTCTGCATGTAGCCAGAGAGATAAGACCCTGAAATGCAAAGATCAACATAAAGTTGGAGAAAAATAAATTCGGAAACAGCAGTGTTATTATGTCACAACTTTGGTGCTCCAATTACTTGTAGGTAAAGTTGAATTTTCAACTTTACCTAAAATGCTGGCACCGGGTCGCTATGCGCTTCCATCTCCATAGCTACTCATTGTCCTCCCCGAAATATCGAAACCAAAGTGGCAAATTATTGCCTCCGCCAGGAATCGAACCCGGGTCTCCCGTGTGCAAGACTAGTACTATTGAGCTATGGGAGGTGGTTAAAGTTGGAGATCAATCGTGGCAATTTGGGATTTCGTTGGATTTGATCGATGTTCATACTACAATATATAAATATGTCAAACGATTTTTGTATCAAGTCGGAAACAGGGTTCTATCTTGAATTTTCGTTAAAGATCGTTACGTTTGTCTGTCGGTCAGTAAAAATCCAGTCAGGAATATATTTTCTTTAGTTTTTAATTTGATCTGGTTATGTTTGAGGGTCATTTGGAGCCTCAAACATTATGCTCCTGTGGACAGTGGGTGTTATAGTAATGGCAACGACATCTAAGTTAGGGGCATCGTCCCTTGTCGTCAATGGGTTAGACACAAATTTCGGGATGGGCACACTGTATCATGTTAATCTAGTCAAACAGTATTTTTCATCATGTAAATGTTTTTTTCTTTGTGTTATTATGTTCCAATTTCTATTGCCCTACCTGCTCGTCCTCGCGATGGTCGGTTCTACCTATTCGGTACCTTATATCAAACCAAGTCTACCATTTTTACAAACCTAAATCCAAAAATGGATGAACCATTGATTTTAAGAGGAACATTACTACAACAACCATAGTTCCTCAATTGTCCTTAGGAGACTGAGTTACCCCCCGAACACAACTGGATCAAGTTAAAAAAATTGAAAAAAAAAAAAAAAAAAAAAAAAAACTTAAATTTTTTGACTTGACTAGGATGTACACTCTTGCAATGGAGACGTCCAAATTTTAATTTAGTCATTTACCTTAACGTCAACAGCATCGGCTAAGACATCCATATTTTAATTTGATCATTACCTTAACGTCAACAACATCGGCTGACGTTCATATTTTAATTTGATCACTAACTTAACGTCAACAGCATCGGCTAAAAAGTCCATATTTTCATTTAATCATTACCTTAACGTCAACAGCATCGGCTGACGTTCATATGTTCATTTGATCATTACCTTAACGTCAACAGCATCGGCTATCTTAATGATGTTGAAAGCTCCATTTGGCATGTGAACTTTGAGTGTGGCGCTAATTGGTTTATCATGACTAGAAGGTATCACATCTGCAGGAGTTCCACTTGCTTTTCTTCCTGAGGAAGGCGTAGGACTTCCGCAAGGTGTAGCCATGTTTTGTTTTTCATGACTGTAAAAAATAAAACATAATCATTTTTAATTATAGCTGCTGAGTTATCTACTTTAGATAGTTTCTCGATGAGTTTAAGTTGATAAAGTGTAGTTGAATTCCCATAAACATTCCTTAAAAAATGCCCAAGACCAAAATCGACACTCCAATTTTGAAATTTCCTCTAGGAAGCTGGCGTAAAACGTTTCCTAAACTTTTTTTCCTCTAACCAGAGAGATTTATAACCAAGACTCGCGGCCCCCAAGATGGTTGGTTCTCCGTACCGGGGCTACCCGTGCCCTCGGGCACGCCCAAAGACCATCAACACCGTTCCGACGACAACTCATTGTGTTTTTCTTCCGTTGGACCCAGCCGTGCTGCTCCAGATACTTCCTCAAAGAGTAAATATATAAATCCTTGCTAAACCCTGAAGTATCTTATCGTTGTCGTCTATGTATGCTGGTTGCTCATGATGTAAATCATGAGCAGCCAGCAACTATCCATCAAACCCAACTAATCTAGGGCCGTCAGCATTATGGACAGATCCTGTTGGAGAGGCCGCCTTTCTTGGCCTGGAGACACAGTGAGAGTCGTTGAGAACGTTAACAACAACAACCAAGACTCGCTTGCATGAGATTTTTTTCTAACTGAAATATGAAATTTAGGGTCTATTTAAGACCCTTAAGTCCTGCGTTGCGCCCATCATCCGGCCCATCTCTTCAATATGAGATTGCTATAACCTACATCTATTTTACTGAACTCATAGCTTTTCCAGATTAAGCAATCAAAAATATTTGAAATTGATGAAAAAAAAATTACCGTTTGTTTTTATGAACTGGCTGAAATCGCCACGTATCTGATCTATATTCAAACCCCCCACCACACGATGAAGGTCTTTGATACGTCGCAGATGTGGCCGTACAGGCAAAAAGTTTATTCGCAATTTGTTGTGTCATAGATGATGTTGAACTATCTTGTTTACTATTTTCGTGAAAACTATGAGGTCTGGTGAGAAATTTCTTCTTCTTTCTATTGTCGTTTGTTGACTCGGCGTCCGTCGCACGACGGTACACTTCAACTTTAAATAATGGCGCACTATATTTTCTTGTAGAAACAAAGTCAAGCATTTTTCATTGAAATAAGAGTTATACATTTCTTTATTGTTGAAAAATTAAATTCCCTACAAATTATCAATGACATAACCATGTAGGGATTAAACAAATTAAAAATTAATACATTTCTTTATTGTAGAACAATTTGATTCCCTACAATTTTTTATGAATGAAATTACCATGTAGGGATCAGATTTAGAGACAAGATAAAAATTAATACATTTCCTTATTGTTATTGTTGAACAAGCAGTGCCGGATTTAAAGTATGTGATGCCCTAAGCACTAAGAATCTCAGGACCCTTTTTTGATGTCAGTAAATTTTTATCTCGTGAATATAAATATTATATTTCAAAGTAAATCTAATGAAGGATAACAGAAGGCAGAAAAAGTATAATAATTATATACATTTTCATTTTTAAAATAAATACAGCAATTATTTAGCCTCAGAAGTCATATTTATTTAAATGTTTAACCAATGAACAAAAAATAATTAAAGATTCAAACTTATTAATAATTATTTTAATTTATCGTTCATATATATTTTTATTTTTTTAGTACTAATATTCTGATTATTTAGAAAAAATTGATATCTAACATCTATAAAGCAAAATATGAAAACTTGCATCCCAAGCAAAAACAAAATATTCCCAAAATACCTTACAACAAAAGAAGCGAACTAACTGTCAATGAAGTTAACGAATCCTTAAAGTATGAATTCGCAAAAAGTAGAGATTTACAAGACACGCACAATCTCCTATATTGTGCTGCTAAATAATAATAATAATAAAACCTTCATGAAGGCGCCACAAACCACCACACATAAAGATAAGGGAATCACTAACACGCTAACTTCTTCCGACCTTGAATAACGTAAACATGCATTTTCGAAAAAAACACTTAATTATTTTTTAATTATTTTTTTAACAGAATTTTTTTTCTGAGAAAACATACTTTCTTATCAAGTGTAATACCACGTTTGGTGGGCCCCCCTGAGACATGATGCCCTAAGCAATTGCTTACTTTGCTTATTGATAAATCCGGCACTGTGAACAAGTGAGTTCCCTACAAAATATTATCAATGAAATTTTGTAGGGAACTCACTTGTTCACAGTGCCGGATTTATCAATAAGCAAAGTAGGGATGATATTTAAGGAAAAATTCAAAATTAAAGTGATGATTAGCACTAAAACCAAAACATAGCAGAAAGTTTCAGCAATTCCATTATGACTTAGTAACGTTCATGGTGACAAATATATCGTACTTGAGATTGTTACAAGTTACTCGGGCAGTCTTCTAGCCATTGATTTGGACGAGTTCTACTAACCAGTTGAGGATCGTACTGGCATCATAGATCACATGAGAGGCTGTTTCCATGTTCTCCCCACATAGTGTACGCAACAGGTTTTCGCTGAAGATTTCCATATTGTGTACATTAGTCCTTATTTATACTGATTAAGTGTACATTAGTCCTTATTTATACTGATTAAGAGTCCCTTGACGCCGAAACAAATGCTCAAACCGTTGAGCAGATATTTAATATTTCCTTAATTATATTGCGCGAATAGGACTTAAGAGCCCCTTGACATCGACAGATTTTGGGTACTATTATTACGCGGTGAATATCTCGATTTCATCAGGATTCCATGGGTCTGCTGGGCTTGAACAAACGCCCTACTTGTTACCAGTCAGAGCGTCTTACCACTAAACCACCCAGTCATGGATTGTACCAAAAAAGAAAAATCTCAGAGGCTTTCCATGTAAAATAAAATCCATGTTGAACAAACTACAAAAGTGACGTTTTCCTGGGGTTAAACCCCCAGGTTTCCCACATCACTTTTGTAGTTGCTGGGGTTGAACCAACGCCCTACTGTTTACCAGTCAGATCTGACCACTGCACCACCAAACCATATTCAGTGTCCTGTTTATGTCATAGGATTCCCTTTTTGACCTGTCGGTACAAATTCCCAAAAATTGAGACTATTTTAGATGCTTTAATATTATTATTTAACAAATTTATATTAGACATCCTATTGGTAACTTTAAAAAACACTACCGTTATTTATGACGAGGATTCACTTACTTTTTCACTTCCGACTCGAGTAGACATTTTCAAGGAAACTGAAAACAGTTTCCTTGAAAATGTCTATGAAGTAGACGAAACTCGAGTCGGAAGTGAAAAAGTAAGTGAATCCTCGTCATAAATAACGGTAGTGCTTTAATATTGAAAACAGTCATCAATATTTTCTTTAATGATTCCATTATATCGCTTCATAGCAATAATAGTTAAAAACACTTTTAGTATTTTTAGTTTATAAACAAACTAGTTACTCGTATAATGTGATAAGCTGATAGAAATTATTTAGGAGCTCAAGTGGACGGCTTGGTAATAAGTTTATTAATCAGATTAATATTTTATTAATGAACCACTATTTTATTTACTCTGTCTAATATTTCGAATAAAATGTTAGGATTATTTTAATTGAATTAAAATTAAGTCTAATGTTTTTATTATTAAACCGGTCTTGAATTAAATTCAAACCAGATCCTCGCCATTCTGTTTAATGACATGAACATTATTTTGAACCTTTCAGGCATTTAGACAAACCTACGCATAATGAAGAAGAATCTTAGGCTGCAATAGAAGACGCAAGAGCAAATGTGCATGGGATTGAGAAGACAAAAAGTATGAGCTGGGCTAGATTGTAAGAATATGTCCGAGTGTAACGTATGTGAGAGAAGACAAGAATACTCGGGTGCGCTAGGGGGGCAAGACTGGTGGGATGCAGATTATAACAGTGATAATATGCACTAGAAGATTCGAGAGCAAATGTGCATGGGATTGAGAAGACAAAAAGTATGAGCTGGGCTAGATTGTAAGAATATATGCGAGTGTAAGGTATGTGAAAGAAGACAAGAATACTCGGGTGCGCTAGAGGGGCAAGACTGATGGGATGCAGATTGTAACAGTGATAATATGCACTAGAAGATTCAAGAGCCAATGTGCATGGGATTGAGAAGACAAAAAGTATGAGCTGCGCTAGATTGTAAGAATATATGCGAGTGTAAGGTATGTGAGAGACTGATAGGATGCAGATTGTAACAGTTATAATATTGAAGTGAATAGAGCATCAGCTCTAATATTGTGATTCTGATGTAAACATCCTGTATATAGAGTATTGTGATTCTAATGTAAACATCCTGTATATAGACCGCGACATTTCTCCTTTCTATTTTTATTTCTCCTTCTAGATGATACGCGAGGTTATTTATAGAATGCAGAGTTTGTTTTCTGCGTATTATTTACTATCCGATTCGAGAACACGTAGAAAAATGTAGATCGTTCTAGAAAATCGTAGGAATGTATAAATAGAGGCTGCGAGTAGAAACCAAGTCAGTCTAGTTATAGAGTGATTAATTTGTGAATTTTTCGTTTGTGAATTACGTAGTTTTTTTTCGCGTGTTTTCAATGCGGTATTTGCGAGGTTAAACAGTATACGAATTTTTGTTACGTATTCTTTTATTATAATTTCTTTCTTTAATAAAGTGTTTTAAGTTTCTTTTCTTTTTAAAGTTAGTTAACGCGTTTTTAATCAACGACTACTTAATCCTCGAACCCTAAGCCTACAACAATATGAAGATTCAACAGCGAAAGTGCCTGGGGTGGAAGACAAATGTGAGATGTTCGGGAATACAAGGGTGATGGAATGCGATTTAGTCAAAGGCAAGAAAATGAAGAGGTCCGATAGAAGTCAAGAGTATTTCGGTGCACTAAAGGGCAAGAGTGATAGAATGCGGTAGATTTAAGAGTAAAGGGACAGGGGACAAAAGACGAAAAAATATGCGATATTCGAGAATCCAAGGGTGATGGAATTCGATGCAAAAAAGAAAAGAATGGCAAGTTTCGAAAAATGAAATGCTATAGAAGGAAAGAGTGATTGAATGCGATAAAAGGCAATGATAGGATACAATGAAATGGTGATCAACACAGGTTAACTATCGTGGGACAGGTTTGCAACAACTCGCCATGAGATGTTGTTAATAAAGAATCCTTAGAGATAATGCAGTAGTTTCCGACCCAGTCGCTTTTTACGACCGGCATAGACTGGCTTGCCTTGGAAGTATTCTTTTTAATCAATCAGCTTTCCACGTCTTACTGTTTACTAAGAGAGTGCTGTTTCAGACGGACAAACAGACAGAAAGGGTTCCGCTTTCATAGCCGCCATTACAAAAATGTTTTCACATACATTCTTTGCTACACGACAGCTTTCCACGTCTTACTGTTTACTAAGAGAGTGCTCTGTTTCAGACGGACAAACAGACAGAAAGGGTTCCGCTTTCATAGCCGCCATTACAAAAATGTTTTCACATACATTCTTTGCTACACGACAGCTTTCCACGTCTTACTGTTACTAAGAGAGTGCTCTGTTTCAGACGGACAAACAGACAGAAAGGGTTCCGCTTTCATAGCCGCCATTATAAAAATGTTTTCACATACATTCTTTGCTACACGACAGCTTTCCACGTCTTACTGTTACTAAGAGAGTGCTCTGTTTCAGACGGACAAACAGACAGAAAGGGTTCCGCTTTCATAGCCGCCATTATAAAAATGTTTTCACATACATTCTTTGCTACACGACAGCTTTCCACGTCTTACTGTTACTAAGAGAGTGCTCTGTTTCAGACGGACAAACAGACAGAAAGGGTTCCGCTTTCATAGCCGCCATTATAAAAATGTTTTCACATACATTCTTTGCTACACGACAGCTTTCCACGTCTTACTGTTACTAAGAGAGTGCTCTGTTTCAGACGGACAAACAGACAGAAAGGGTTCCGCTTTCATAGCCGCCATTATAAAAATGTTTTCACATACATTCTTTGCTACACGACAGCTTTCCACGTCTTACTGTTACTAAGAGAGTGCTCTGTTTCAGACGGACAAACAGACAGAAAGGGTTCCGCTTTCATAGCCGCCATTATAAAAATGTTTTCACATACATTCTTTGCTACACGACAGCTTTCCACGTCTTACTGTTACTAAGAGAGTGCTCTGTTTCAGACGGACAAACAGACAGAAAGGGTTCCGCTTTCATAGCCGCCATTATAAAAATGTTTTCACATACATTCTTTGCTACACGACAGCTTTCCACGTCTTACTGTTACTAAGAGAGTGCTCTGTTTCAGACGGACAAACAGACAGAAAGGGTTCCGCTTTCATAGCCGCCATTATAAAAATGTTTTCACATACATTCTTTGCTACACGACAGCTTTCCACGTCTTACTGTTACTAAGAGAGTGCTCTGTTTCAGACGGACAAACAGACAGAAAGGGTTCCGCTTTCATAGCCGCCATTATAAAAATGTTTTCACATACATTCTTTGCTACACGACAGCTTTCCACGTCTTACTGTTACTAAGAGAGTGCTCTGTTTCAGACGGACAAACAGACAGAAAGGGTTCCGCTTTCATAGCCGCCATTATAAAAATGTTTTCACATACATTCTTTGCTACACGACAGCTTTCCACGTCTTACTGTTACTAAGAGAGTGCTCTGTTTCAGACGGACAAACAGACAGAAAGGGTTCCGCTTTCATAGCCGCCATTATAAAAATGTTTTCACATACATTCTTTGCTACACGACAGCTTTCCACGTCTTACTGTTACTAAGAGAGTGCTCTGTTTCAGACGGACAAACAGACAGAAAGGGTTCCGCTTTCATAGCCGCCATTATAAAAATGTTTTCACATACATTCTTTGCTACACGACAGCTTTCCACGTCTTACTGTTACTAAGAGAGTGCTCTGTTTCAGACGGACAAACAGACAGAAAGGGTTCCGCTTTCATAGCCGCCATTATAAAAATGTTTTCACATACATTCTTTGCTACACGACAGCTTTCCACGTCTTACTGTTACTAAGAGAGTGCTCTGTTTCAGACGGACAAACAGACAGAAAGGGTTCCGCTTTCATAGCCGCCATTATAAAAATGTTTTCACATACATTCTTTGCTACACGACAGCTTTCCACGTCTTACTGTTACTAAGAGAGTGCTCTGTTTCAGACGGACAAACAGACAGAAAGGGTTCCGCTTTCATAGCCGCCATTATAAAAATGTTTTCACATACATTCTTTGCTACACGACAGCTTTCCACGTCTTACTGTTACTAAGAGAGTGCTCTGTTTCAGACGGACAAACAGACAGAAAGGGTTCCGCTTTCATAGCCGCCATTATAAAAATGTTTTCACATACATTCTTTGCTACACGACAGCTTTCCACGTCTTACTGTTACTAAGAGAGTGCTCTGTTTCAGACGGACAAACAGACAGAAAGGGTTCCGCTTTCATAGCCGCCATTATAAAAATGTTTTCACATACATTCTTTGCTACACGACAGCTTTCCACGTCTTACTGTTACTAAGAGAGTGCTCTGTTTCAGACGGACAAACAGACAGAAAGGGTNTTTTCTATCCCTAGAAACAAACAGAATTCCAAAATTCCAAGCGGTTCAAAAGTTATGGCCACCGGGCAGGACTTCTGGGACATACTGTATATACGATTCTTGGACGTCATGAAGCACCAAAATCAAGAAATTTGAAGAAATCGGTTCAGTATTGGACGCCAAAGAGCTTGAGCGCCCAAGCCCCAAGCAGTGGTTGAAATGAAGCAAATGTTAAATTTCAAGGCTCGGACAACTGCGAGTATTAGGGCTAGCAGAGGAGGTCATATGCCCGATATTGTTTTCCATTCATAAACGTCAAAGACTCCTGAAGAAAATGATATGCTAATTGTGTACCCTTTTTCAAAAAAATGAAGTCAATTTTAGGCAAATTAATCATAATAAGGACAAGAAAAAGAAAACATGTTTCCTCATTGACGTATCCATCCCTGCAGACAATCACACATCAAAAAAAAAGAGGCAGAGAAAAGACTTAAATATAAAGATTTATCCATCGAAATTAATAGAATGTGGGGAATGGAATGTTCGGTAAAAGACCCTTTTACCGAACCTCAAGAGTGTGCCAGGATATTTCAATATTTATGAAATTCAAACGTGTGTTCTGCTGGGAACAGCGCACATCTTGAGAAAATTTGGAATATGAAAAAATGAACAACTGTAAATAATTCTTGACTTATTTGCGTTAATAACAGATTTATGTATATAAAAAATATATACCTAGCTTGATACTTGCTGATAGTAATAATAATAAAGGAATTTATTTGTGTTAAAGCTAATGCTTTATCACAATGCACTTCCCCATGTTATTACTAAATTTGTTGCCATCGCTTGGATTCGAACCAACAGCCTCCCGGTTACGAATCCGTCATTCTTACCAACTGAGCTACTGAGGCTACAATTTTAGGCAAATTTAAATCTGGCGTTACTTTTAGAGCACCCTTTTTAGTATCATGAAGCCCAATCTAATATTCCACGAGCCACCATTCTCTTCATACTGACTTATGCAAAAGAAGTGCAACATTAATATATTATAGTACATATAGAAATGAGGAAGTACGAGATCATAGTTTGATTGATTTACTATCGTGCTTTCTACATAGATTTCTTATCGTAAAGATTAAAGCTTAAACACAATTCAGATAAACAACAATTGGTTTTCAATGACCAAAGCATGATCGTACGTCATGCCAGCCAACATACAATTGAATCAATGAATGACGAATATCGTTCTATTTAAAATCTTTCAATTTTGTTTTCACTATTGTTCACAGAAAACTACAAATCCTTGAACATAATCATAATGGTTGCTATACTCGACCAGGTGAACAACACTAAAATCTATTTGAAACATATTCATCTGTAAACTGTTAAGACTTCACTCAGTTAAAATAGCCACCATGAGATGAGGCCGTGGGTGGCCAAATAGGGCCCAAAAACTAATCAGCCTATTCTATGGAAGTAGTAAATGAGTCCATAAAAGCAAACACGTCATTAAACACAAATTTTACGAAAATGTTAGTTCGGCTCCACGTGATGTATGTACTCTAATGCTAAAGAACTGACACATCAGGAGACTAGTCAATCATTGAATGATTTTTTTTATTTTGCCGAGTTAAAACAATCAAAAGCAAGCCAAAGGCCAAAACACACGCTCGACTAACCAAATACAATCCGGGGGAGGAGTTGAATGCCGGGGGTGGAGTTTTTGTTATTTTTACTCAGCACAGTATGAACATGCAGTCCTCACGTTCATGGAATTAACGGATTAGTTTCTGAGATTTATTGTCACCCGGGGCCAAATGACGACCCAAAATTTGATTGAAAACTACAATTCATAGAATTACTGGTAGGAATATGTAATCTAAATTTACTAAAACGAAGCAATTGTTTATAATATAGCTTTTGCTATGCATAAAACGAAGCAATTGTTTTTACTATAGCTTTTGCTATGCATAAAACGAAGCAATTGTTTTTACTATAGCTTTTGCTATAGTATGCATAAAACGGAACAATTATTTTTTTACTATAGCTTTTGCTATAGTATGCAGAAAACGAAACAATTATTTTTACTATAGCTTTTGCTATAGTATGCATAAAACGAAACAATTAATTTTACTATAGCTTTTGCTGTAGTATGCATAAAACGAAACAATTAATTTTACTATAGCTTTTGCTGTAGTATGCATAAAACGAAACAATTATTTTTCCTATAGCTTTTGCTATAATATGCATAAAACGAAGCAATTGTTTTTACTATAGCTTTTGCTACAGTATGCATAAAACGAAACAATCATTTTTACTATAGCTTTTGCTATGCATAAAACGAAGCAATTGTTTTTACTATAGTATGCATAAAACGAAGCAATTGTTTTTACTATAGTTTTTGTTATAGTATGCATAAAACGAAACAATTGTTTTTACCATAGCTTTTGCTATAGTATGCATAAAACGAAACAATTGCTTTTACTATAGCTTTTGCTATAGTATGCATAAAACGAAACAATTGTTTTTACTATAGCTTTTGCTATAGTATGCATAAAACGAAACAATTGTTTTTACCAAGGCTTTTGCTATATAGTAAAATAATTTGCTTCATTTTATGCATACATTCCTGTCAATATCTTTAATAAAACGTTCAATCATTTACTTGGATTGTAAGATTTAACGCCCTTCGGTAAGGCAAATTATGCACGGATTATGGAAATTTAATAACATAAAATTACTAGACCTAGCAATACATCTAATATTGATGTCGATTGACCAACACAGTGTGATGACCGACACTCCGACACACCATGGAGACTACCACACACTAGTGCATATTGAATGACAAATCATTTAAAGTCATAATTTTACAACATAGATAAAGATACCAGTAAATTTTTATCACATGAAGAATATTAAAGAAGGCCATTATCAAGTCTTTCACTTCCTTTGCCAATATAACAACAACGAAAAGAAAACCATGCCAAGAATAGGAATACTATATCTTTAATATAAGATAAGTAATAATATGTAAAGTAAGTACAGTGTGGAACAGAGCCAAAAAGGGAGATAGAGAGCTGGAATCCGGNAGATATAACAAAATCTAGAATGAAGACAAAAATAGTATGATCAAATCTAGGATGAAAATGAGAACACGAAAATAGTAACATAAAATATGGAATAAAAATTGAGTTCAGTGAAGAATATTAAAGAAGGCCATTATCAAGTCTTTCACTTCCTTTGCCAATATAACAACAACGAAAAGAAAACCATGCCAAGAATAGAAATACTATATCTTTAATATAAGATAAGTAATAATATGTAAAGTAAGTACAGTGTGGAACAGAGCCAAAAAGGGAGATAGAGAGCGGGAATCCGGTGGTTCAGGAGAAAATATTATCAATAAATGCATACAAGTAGATGTTTCCAAAGGAAATTAAAATAGAATATGAAATGATAATTGATAGAATAGGGAACTAAATAAAGAAATAAAAATAATATGATTAAATATGGTATGAAAATATATGAATAAAATTTAGAATGAAAACAAAAATTATGATCAAACCTAGGTTGAAAATGAGAACACGAAAATAGTAACATAAAATATGGAATAAAAATTGAGCTCAGTATATATAACAAAATCTAGAATGAAAACAAAAATAGTATGATCAAATCTAGGATGAAAATAAGAACATAAAAATAGTAAGATAAAATATGGAATGAAAATTGAGCTCAGCATATATAACAAAATCTAGAATGAAAACAAAAATAGTATGATCAAATCTAGGATGAAAATAAGAACAGGAAAATAGTAACATAAAATATGGAATGAAAATTGAGCTCAGTATATATAACAAAATCTAGAATGAAAACAAAAATAGTATGATCAAAACTAGGATGAAAATAAGAACATAAAAATAGTAAGATAAAATATGGAATGAAAATTGAGCTCAGTATATATAACAAAATCTAGAATGAAAACAAAAATAGTATGTTCAAATCTAGGATGAAAATAAGAACATAAAAAGAGTAAGATAAAATATGGAATGAAAATATTTATAAAAATCTAGAATGAAAATAAACAAACAAAAATCCGTACTACTTGTTAATACAAGGGTTTGTGGTGTAGTGGTAAGCAACTCGTGGCATTTTATCCTCATGAATTTGAGATATTTATTACATAATAATAGCACCCAAAAAAAACTGTCGGTGTACAAAACAAAGTCCCTAGCCGCGTCTATCTGTTAACGATAAACTCAAAAACTATTAAACGGATTTTCAAGCGGTTTTCACCAATAGACAGAGTGATACATGAGAAAGGTTTAGGTGTATAATGAACAAATGAATAATAAAACGAAAGTTGCAGCCAATAGATATTTAGATTTGCAGTCTGATACAGATGTATGAGATTTAGCTGAGTATCTGTAATAATGTAATTTTCAATGAAAATGAAGAAACCAAGAGAAACAGCGGCTACCATAAAACACGATGATCACCCCCTATATCGTCCTGTTATTGTTGTAGCAGCTTCAGCAGACGTCCGCTCCTCCTGGTTCCCATACACAATTGAACCCCAGAAACTCGGCTACCCGTCGTGGCTTACTGTAGTGAGCTCCGTTGGGCTGGCTGGGCAGTCAAACAAATGGCAGGTGTCATGTGGTGAGCCACCGCACTCGCCACACACATCAGGGACGTTTGGGTCAATGCAATTCATGTATGACTTTAGCATGGTCGAGAAACCGGATCTAAGTTGTGCCAATTTGCTGCGGGTCTCACGTGGCAGTTCTTTCTCTTTTATAGATTTAGGTGTTGGTGGACCTTTTAAGATTCTGTTGGGTGCGTATTGGCTGACCGCCCTGTTGTCAACTCTGGTGTAAATTTCTTTGATGCCCCATCCGTGCTCAACAAATGTTGGATGTTTCCCTCAAATGCTTCCCTATATCGTCCTCACAATGGCCGGCTCTACGTCATCACAGTTTGAGCCAATAACCATCAAAACCTTTTTAGTAACCTTTGAAAAATCAAATCAAAATGTCATAATTTCAAGCCTGAATCTAGACATGATAAAAGCAGTTGATTTGAAGATCAATAATAATTTTTTTTTAAAAAAATGTTTTCATTATTTTGTTAGTGTCCAGCCAACGCACTCTACACCCCTATTTTGATCATTCATTGACAGGACTATAGTGTACACCCTGAATATTGTGGGTGATGTTTTCAAATGAACTTTTTGTTTGATCCACCCTGAATATAAAGGTCTTCTATGCAACTCATAATCTTAGTTCCATCAGTGAGTAATTACATTTATCAAAATACAGAGCGTGACACGAGGAAATGATTCCAAAGCCTCCTTATATGGAAGTAAATGAGAAAGACGGAAACTGGCGAGCACGTCAAGGTAAGTGCAGTATGGGTACTTTGAAAAATGGTAAAAAGAACCCAACAAAAATTATGCAACTCATTCATATGATTAACATTATGCCAGAAAAAATAAGGTAAGTGGAGTGGGTACTTTGAAAAATGGTAAAAAGAACCCAACGAAAATTATGCAACTCATTCATATGATTAACATTATGCCAGGAAAAATAAGGTAAGTGGAGTGGGTACTTTGAAAAATGGTAAAAAGAACCCAACAAAAATTATACAACTCACTCATATGGTTAACATTATGTCAGGAAAAATAAGGTAAATGCAGTGGGTACTTTGAAAAATGGTAAAAATAACCCAACAAAAATTATGCAATTCACTCATATGGTTAACATTATGTCAGGAAAAATAAGGTAAGTGGAGTGGGTACTTTGAAAAATGGTAAAAATAACCCAACAAAAATTATGCAATTCACTCATATGGTTAACATTATGTCAGGAAAAATAAGGTAA
>CM022885.1:36188160-36205540 GCA_012654025.1 Pachypsylla venusta | reverse complement strand
AAAAAAAAAAACACAAATTAAACAAATCACAAATCAAAAATGTACTAAAAAATAAAAAATAATTCAAAAAAAAAAAAAAAAAACACACAAATTAAACAAATCACAAATCAAAAATGTACTAAAATATAAAAAATAATTCTACAGTCCAGATTTATTAAAAAATTTCTTTCTGCATGGTGATCTCCATTGTGTTACCTTACTACAGCTATATGCTGGTATGATTAAAAATGAAAGCCTGGGCGCTCAATGATGAATACTGATCATAAGTCTTATGTTATACTATTGAACGTAAACCTATCAATTAACTTTATGTTAATGGGAATAGATTCTTCATAATTAAGCGCCCAGGCGGCAAAAAGCCAAGTGGCCTATCAATAAACTTTTTGTTAATGGCAATAGATTCTTCATCATTGAGCGCCCAGGCTTCCGTCGGTTGTAGGGTTCTGATAATTTTACTGGGGTTCCAGTACCCCCCCCTTGTGTACGCCCATGGTTCTACCAGTCAGAGTGTCTTACCACTACACTACAAACCCATATTAGACCCCTAAGAGAGAGAAAAAAATCTTCATCTTCTTCCTCGTGCCACATCAAACAAGCTTGCGTGTCACTGATTGACACGCGTGTGCTACAGGGTATCCAGCTCTGCTTTACAATTCACTCCTCAAGATCATCACATTCATCCACAGGGCTGGGAGCTTGGATACTTGAACTAGAATTAGTCTGTTCTTTGTATTATAAATTATTTGATACTAGGTACTTCCATCTCAGGACACGTGTGATTAGCATACAGATGTGTATTCATAATTATGATTGTATTTATTTATGTGTGTACACTGTTTTACCATCCATCCTCATTAACTGGGAACATCGTACTCATGCGCGGATATAGCCCTCTTTTTTTTGGGGGGGGGGGCACAATCGCACATTATACCTAATAGAAAATTTGGACGGGGAGGCACTGGTAAACTAGAGACCGGGGGTTCGAGTCCTGGACAGTAATTTCGAATGCAATGTTTATCGAGGTACGATACATAATTTGTTAAAAGCTGTAGAGCTTGCCACAAATAGATTTCATAAGGGTGATACGCGATTTTATAAGCGTGATGAAGAAAAAAAATGCCATGACGGATGACAGAATTTTTGACATTTTTTTATTTACGTATTTCTATTTAGTCTCAGGATTGGGAATTATTTACGGGCCCGTGCCCCCCCCCCTGTCNTAGATTTAAAAAAAAAAAAAATACGTGATTAGGTATAATGAAATTTGAGAAACACCGCCCGCTTAAAAAAACTGGGGGGCACGTGCCCCCCCGGGCCTTCCCCTATATCCGCGCATGGGTGGTCGTAAGGCTACCAAGGCCAATTAAAGGAAAAAAATCTATACCTACATGGATAGCTAAAAAAAAACATGAGAACGTAACCCTAAATCGATTTTAAATGATCTAGGGATATTTTTTTAACAAACCCCAGGTTTCTTCAAAAATATAGGTTCGATAAAAACACCTTCTAATCAATCGTGAATTATACCAAACCATGGGCGTAGGAAGGGGGGGGCAGCTGGGGGCAGCTGCCCCCCCTAGAAATTCCCAAGAGTATGCAGCACAGAAGGGGCAACTTAAATTTACACTAGATAAAATGATTTTTGGAAGCAAAAAAGTCATCNATAACCAATGAACCATGGGGTCAACTTCTTATCTCCTAGAGCCGAGAGTTGGGACAAACACATCTCTCTTCACGTGACGGAAGAATCTATTTAAAAAAGTTAGGTAGGTATCTAATCTTAGAATTTCTCTTCCTCGGGCAATTTATTTCAACTTGATATTTCTATATTGCCATCACTGGCAAAACTAAATTCAACTTTCACACGGTCTCTAATCGTTTTGACAATTATTTTCTTATTAAATTAATCTCATCGTGTCCGTGTCTATCACATTCGCAACTTTAAGTACTCTCTAAATTCTATAGAAAAAAATGTTTAAAAAAAAAAAAAAAAAAAAAAGTTGGTTAAATTGGGATACTATGTCAAGTAAAACCATAATGAATGAAGGTTGAAAATTACTATATCTTCACTTGACAAAAAAATATTAAAGATGTTAAAGAAAGAGCTAACTAGTTTCGTCCTCTCCTGAGAACATCATCGGAGCAAACGATGCTAGTTACATATACTGAACACAATAAATTGACTGCGGGCTGACACGGAACCAAATTTGTTCCGTGGAGGTCTGAAGCAAGAACCGAAATTTTGAATAATTGAGGACAACGAGTTAAATTCTAAACATAGGTAGAAGGTTGTTGTTGATAACGTTAATGGACTTTCTCGCAACCAATGAGGGCCACAGTCCAGAAAGATCACTTCAATATATTATAGGTAGAAGGTTGTTGTTGATAACGTTAATGGACTTTCTCGCAACCAATGAGGGCCACAGTCCAAGAAGGATCACTCCAATATATTATAGGTAGAAGGTTGTTGTTGATAACGTTAATGGACTTCCTCGCAACCAATGAGGACCACAGTCCAAGAAGGACCACTCCAATATATTATTTTATGTTCTAGGTTGGTAGGGTCTAAATTCAAAGAAATTGTTTTATTATGATCTGCATTTCGGGCAATTGTTTTATATTGTTTATTTGAGCCCACAGCTCTACTGTTACTGAAGATACGATTCAATGTCAGATCTCAGCAGCAGCATTTGGAGTAACCCAACTGAAATCAGTCACTTCGTAGTCGAACTAAACAGGTGGATGTTATCGTCGGAACGAAGATAGGGATCTCTGGTTGGAAAAAAAACCGATTGGTAAGTCCAATCGGATTTACGTAGAACTAATCGCCTGTAAAGCTTGAGGTAGAAGAACATTCCAAACATAGGAAATAGGCAGAATAATACGGGCAAAGCCGGGACGAGTGACATTCTCAATATATACCTAGGTGTGTCAACATAAAGAAAGTACCAGAGGTAACCAGAGCCAATTCCATGAAATTTTTATAGAACCCTCTCGGGATTTACATGCACAATCTTTATGGGTAAATATCGGATTTCCTATTTATTGAGAAGTGTACTCGGCGAAGTGTTTCTCCTAGAAATCATAACCCTCTCGTGATTTACATGCACAATCTTTGTAGGTAAATATCGGATTTCCTATTTATTGAGAAGTGTACTCGGCGAAGTGTTTCTCCTAGAAATCATAACCCTCTCGTGATTTACATGCACACTCTTTGTAGGTAAATATTGGATTTCCAATTTATTGAGAAGTGTACTCGGCGAAGTGTTTCTCCTATAACCCTCTCGTGATTTACATGCACACTCTTTGTAGGTAAATATCGAATTTCCAATTTATTGAGAATTGTACTCGGCGAAGTGTTTCTTCTAGAAATCATAACCCTCTCGTGATTTACATGCACACTCTTTGTAGGCAAATATCGGATTTCCAATTTATTGAGAAGTGTACTCGGCGAAGTGTTTCTCCTAGAAATCATAACCCACTCGTGATTTACATGCACACTCTTTGTAGGTAAATATCGGATTTCCAATTTACTGAGAAGTGTACTCGGCGAAGTGCTTCTTCTACAAATCATCAAAAAATTCATTAGGTACATTTGTGGAACCAAATTTTTTTCTCTACACTTGGACGTCTGAAATAATGCGTCCACTGGAATTTTTATTCAGTGGATTTTTCCAATTTGTAAAAAATCTACCACCGGTGGACAACTGGTGGTACAAGATATACAATATTCAACGTGCTATACAAACTGGATTAGTGGAATTTTTATTCAGTGGATTTTTTCCAATTTGTAAAAAATCTATCACCGGTGGACAACTGGTGGTTCAAAATGTACAATATTCCACGTGCTATACGAACTGTCTGAGTGGAATTTTGTTCAGTGTTTTTTTTTCTATTTGATATCCAAAATATGGATATTAAATAGGACTCCGAAGTTCCGCTATTAAAAACCACTGTGAATATGAATAAAGGTAACCATACTTTTTACAGAAAATTTTGTGAAATTACCTACCTACTCTAAAACAAAAAGTAAACACAGTCGATTAGTAACACCTCATCATACACGCCTTTGATTTTTTGGCAAGAGCACGCAGGGCAGCATTCGGCTGCCTCAAATGTTGATCAATATATTGTGCTCAATTTATTTAATTGTACAATGAAGGATAATTAAGTTTTCTATCAAAGCGTGAAAATCTATTACCGAATTAATAATTAATAATACAATTCTGGGATCATCTTTTTTGACAAAATTTTCATTCACGTCATGACACACACACACAAAAGGGATACAGCTAAATGTTGCCGGGTACGACCTGTCACCTGAATGCCCTAATTCTGTGTAATCTATAGGTCCTGAAATTCAAATTCGAAGGTCATTTGACGTGTTTTTATAGCAATGACAAATTCTTGCAATATGAATGGCTCTATTCTGATTCCTTAAAAAAAGTTATCAACAAAAAATTTGATATTACGGCACAATTCGAACCCGCGTTTTATGAGGTGTTAGATATTACCTGAATTTTCGGAAGAAGCTTTTTTGCAAAAAAGGCTTCTTCCGAAAAAATTAAAAAACTCTGCCAATGTGACACATGGGTTTATTATTTTACTGGCTTAAAAAAATACCCCCCCCCCCCAAAAAAAAATATAAGACCCCAAAATGTTATATACAATTTTATACATACCAAATTTCAAGTCTCTAGCTCTTATCATTCTCTTTTTAGAAAGGATTAATTAAAACCGCTAAAAAACGGCATAAACCGCCACTGGTATACTCGATTTTACCCAAAAGTTTCGGGGCACAATTAGAGCCCATATGGGACCTATATACTAAATTTCATCCAAATCAGTTAATGCTAAGTGGAAAAAATGCCCATCACGGCGTATAGCGGACAAACGGATTTTTTTCGATTTTTGGATTCTACGCACCTTGAATCGTACAATATCAAATTTTGAGGGGGGGGGTAATATTTTTTTTTCCGTGACGATTCCAAAAGTTTCTTTATTTTATTGATAATACTTCGCAACAAAAGCCGCAGTTTTTTTTCTCTTGAGATACAATAATTCAGAATTCTAAAACGATATCACGGAGCGACGCGACCGTCCAGTGCGCCATCTATTTTTTTATTCGATTTTTGGATTCTACGTAATCTACGTACCTTGAAACGTAATATATCAAATTATGAGGGGGGTATTTTTTTTTCTCGTGTCTATTCTAAAACTGCATTATTTAAAATAACAAACCAAAAGTGGCCTTTGCTTACCGTCTTCTCCTGCAGGAAGATGTCTCCTAACAATATCCACAGCTTCATGAAGAGAATCTTCTCGTGTAACATCCAACGGAAACGTAACCACTTTAAGCACTTTAGAATCATCTAAATTCATAGACGACGTTAACATTTGGTTTTGACAGGATTTTAATTTTGCTCTTAAAATTTTATACGCGTCTGATTTGCTATTAATTGTATTATCATGATCTTGAACAGTATCTGGTTTAAATCCAGCAAAAACTCGAAATCCCAAACTACTAAAATGTAAAGCTAATTGCAATCCTAAGGCTGTTTCACATGATGTTATTAAAATAGACCTTGCTGTTCCTACATTTAATGTTGAAAAATTTGTATCATAAGTGTGTTTCCTGCGACTCATTTTACATAATAAATAGATGAGTAGTGCCCCGGCTATACATGATAATGCTATAAGTTGGATTGCTAATACAAAAGCCGTTTGTTCATCCATTATTTTAAATTGAAATTATTTTTTTTTTATTTAAAAAAAAAAAAAATCACTCTTCACTTTCTATGGCACAATAAGAAAATCGTCATTTTACGTAATTTCTACATTTTAAACGATAAAAAATAAATAAATTCGTCACTAATATTAATCAAATATGACACACGTTGTCAAGACCGTAAGATACTAAACTAAACTCACTAAGATCTGAGAGAACTAAGAAACTAGTGCCAATAGCAAAGACCTGATAGCATTAACTAGTAGTATCTAATATTGAAGGTCTGAAGACTGATTTCTTTAACTGCATTTAGCGCGCCAGTTTCTTTAACTGTGTCCACACTATACTGTCCGTTTAGTAATATTAATTCCTATTTTTTTGAGCATCATAGCATTACAAGGTATTCTCAACAATCATTCCAATATCCCTAAGCCTAAGCTACACTTTAACAATTTCCTTATAATGATACCACTTGTCGCTATTACCATAGGTATTCAATTGTACTTAGGAGGCTGAGTTACCCCCAATCACAACCAGACCTAGTAGAAAATATGGAAAAACCTTTATCAAATTTTCCACCCGTCCAGGAATCGAACACAGAACCTCCTTGGTACAAGCCGAGTGTGATGCTCACTCTGCCACGAAGACGTCTTATTGATTGATCAGTATGGCTTTTAAGACACTCTCCGGGTGTCTCAAATCCACACAAATCGAAAAAATTACCCAGTAGTAGGAATTGATCTATCCAGAAATAAATGCCGAAGTTGAAAAATCAAAACAAATGAAAAATCCATGACACTTATTGTATGGATATCAACCACACCCGAGATGGCTGAAATTAAGAAAAACTTTTATCTTCACTAACAGAGAAATCCAAAAAATTATCCTGAAGCCAGGATAATTGAACTTTGGGAAACACCAGGCTCATCCTTGGAGTTAAAGGAAGAAATCGCCAAAGAAGCTTTCCTTACTTGGAAATCTCTTAGTTGAATACGCACAGGTGTCGCATATAATATGACAAAACGGAAACTTTCTGAAGATACTTGCGACTGTGGATCATCCAAGATCTTCTTAAATGCCCAAACATATCTGCCACATGAATTCAACAAGATCTTCTTGAAGCTAATAAAACTGCCGTGCATGTTCATGTGGCCAAATACTGGAAGCAAATAATCTAATTGACATTTTGTGTGCTCGGAATTGCAAGAATTGAAGAGGCTATAGAAAACATTATTTCCACATGTACAGTCATTGCTTGGAGGTGATGGAAATTTTGTGTTCTTCCCAAAACTCATTAGGTAAATCCCTAAACGAAATATTTACGCGCAACTTTTTTGGGGAAAAACCTCCTTTACCTCGGGCGTATATATTGTTGGAAATGATGTGCTCTATAACTTCTTCAATCAAAATATACCCCCCTTACCTCGGGCGTATATATTGTTGGAAATAATGTGCTCTATAACTTCTTCAATCAAAATATACCCCCTTTACCTCGGGCGTATATATTGTTGGAAATGATGTACTCTATAACTTCTTCAATCAAAATATACCCCCTTTAACCATCATAAATTAATTTTATATTATATTAAGATGGCCTCAGTTCACTTTGTCAAGTCGTAACAGACGAAAGCGCTTGTGTCTCAAAAAAGTATTTGTAGTGGATAAAATAATATGTTTAATATGTAAATGTCTCAGGAGACTGAATTTTCTTTTTTTTAAAGGAATAATTTTTAATTTTCGTCATTTTCATTTCATTTGAGAGATTTCAAATTCTCTCAAATGAAAAAGTCGTATGACGAAAATTAAAAATTATCTCATTCAATAATAAAAAAAAAAAAATGTAGGTTTTTAAAAGTTGATAAAAGTTATTTGAAATTTATTTTAACGTAAGGGTATGGACATAGCTCCTTCATTCCTCAATAGATTTTATTTATCAACATAGGAACAGATTTCGGGTGGTACGAATAGAAAAGAGCAAAGAGAAACTTCTATACAGAACGATTGTGATAGCAAAAATCAAAATGCTAACTTTGCACATGATTGTTTTTCTAGTATGGAACTTGGAACTCCTTGGATATAACTGACAGTAACACAAGCATCTAGAAGTATCTAGACCTAAAGTGGAACCCATTATACACCTTATATAAGACGTCTCCGTGGCAGAGTGCGCATCACACTCGGCTTGCACCAAGGAGGTTCCGGGTTCGATTCCTGGACGGGTCGAAAATTTGAAAAAGTTTTTTCGAATTTTCTACTTGGACAATTGAATAGCTATGGTAATAGCGCCAAATGCTAGCATTATAAGGAAAACATTGTTAAAGTGTAGCTTAGGCTTACTGATATTAGAGTAATGTTGAAAATACCTTGTAATGCTATGATGCCCACAAACATTGTGACATAATAACACAAAGAAATATACATTTTTTTATATATAGGATTTTCTGAAAGTAAACTTGGACATCACTGCTTGATCTATCCCTATATAAAGCCGCACCGATATATCTTTGCCTGCACTATACTTGTACGCAGAAATACCTCTGAACTATTATATGTATTGATTATGAATGCAATTTAAACAGAGTCTCCCTATATAAAGCCGCACCGATATATCTTTGCCTGCACTATACTTAATGTAACAACCAACATCAAGTCAATGATCGCTCTACAGATACTCCCATTAGCATTAGGAGGACATTGTAGCATACGGTCATGCCGTATTCTTTCGTAAAACAAGGTTTATTGATTTACAACTTGTATCCTTCTTTGCTCAATATTATGCAGGAAAGAAGATTTTTATAATGTAAACATAAATTTATGCAACAGCCTTCATGGTCTAGTGATTATCATAGTAATGGGATTGTATCCTGGGGAGTCGAGTTTCGATGACTCAAAAGTTCGGCATTTTGAGGATTTATAATTTCTTCGGATATGAAGATTTGTTACCAGTGGCCTATTCCACGAAGCAACTCTTCACTTCGCAATTTTCAAAAAAAAAAAAAAAAAAAAAAAAGAAAAAAAAAAAANTTTAAAAAAAAAAAATGGAGTGAGGAATATTTGCGTTCCACGAAGCTTTTCAAAATCTTCCGCATTACAATGCTTACCCTGACCTAAAGAGAAGTTGTTTACATTTTTTTCATTTCGATTTCATTCTCAAAATTTACTGAATTATCTAAGTACCGATTTTATTTTTTTTCTAATTTGATTTATTTTTAGAGTGTTGTTAAGTTGAGTTCAGTTCCAATAATCAAAATATTCTATATTAATTAATATTCAGAAGTTTAATATTTAATATTAAAATATTATTATTCAAAAGTAAACTGAGGAGTGAGAAAGTTCTTTGCAGAAAAAGACATATTTTACTCCTCACTTTGCAATCATAAAAGTTTCATGGAACAGAAAGTAAACAAATCTATGAAATTTACTTTGCATTATAACTCCACTTTTCATTCCAACTTTGCACTACTCAAAAAGGTTCATAGAACAGAAATTGAGAAGTTGGAGTGCAAAGTACAAAGTTTGGAGTGCAAAGTTGCTTTGTGGAATAGGCCCCAGATGCATAGAGGACAATGCGCTAGTGAAGAAGGTAAAGTCATCTGGTGACAGAATTTTAGGGTATAATTAGTACATACAATAGGAAAATACGATTTTATCTCCAATGAAGTATTGGAGATAAAATCGCTGTAACTGTATTCTGATAGATTTTATCTCCAATGAAGTATAGGAGATAAAATCGCTATAACTGTAAATGGAATCTTACTTCCAGAATGTTATGCAAGTTATGGCATAGGTCAGTTAGGTGTAATGTACTTTGTGTACTTTTGAGAACAGTGCCAACTTCGCTCATGAGTTTATAATTTTCTGCATCTCTAGTAATATAATATAATATATGTTTATTTTTTTTTTATTTTACAATACAATTTACTTAATTCTAATCCTAAGTTTAAAAAACACTACCGTTATTTATGACGAGGATTCACTTACTAATCCTAAGCTAAACATGGCTTCTAAGATCTGAGCGCACGGCAGTGCGCCAGGCCAAGTTCCGGAAAGCACCAGTGTATCTTTACACGAAGCAATTCACCGGGTTTTTCACACCATCAGATATCCGGTTCTACAAGGAATAGGTCATTAAAATTTTGAACATACATTCCGTAGTATAGTACAATACTACAGGATAAACTTCAAAAGTTAATATTAACCCGGACAGGAGATAGGTAATTTCAAAGTTTGTACTTTTGGATACTCACTGACTGACTGACNTATCTCTCTGTGAAACTAGATGGGTTCAGCGCCACGATGCTGTTATGGTATAGGTACCTTTTGCCCAGCCCCCCCCCCCGAAAAAAAAATCCTGTATACAACCCTAATGTCAGCTAGGTGAAAAGTAGGTAGGTACTCGATATTGTAAAGATGAACTATACCATCTTCAGGCTTGCAGAAGCGTTTTTGAAGTGATTTTTTTTTGTCTCGATCGATTAACATGTATTGGGACGCAACACAAGAAGCTTTTTCCGAATGGTGCATGTGTTTTTAGGGATAAACTTCGAGTTTTTACGAAAAAACAACAACTTCATCATCGAGGCATGGCCGATCAAAACGTTTACTAACCTCTCTGGTTTGGAGGACGTTCATTTTAACGCTTATATTGATAATATAAACAATCTTGTTCTTCTTCTTCTCATGAAGTCGCTTATCAGCCAACCATCATACCACGTTGAATACACCAGTTCCCGTTTCCCGTCAGATCACTGAAGTTTAGCAACGTCGGGCGTGGTCAGTACTTGGATAGGTGACCGCTTGGAAACTTCACGTATCGTTGGCTCATTTTTCTGGCCCAACCCAGGCTGGGTGAGGTCAATGTGGGTAGCTGGTTTGCAAATTTCCAGCGAATGGAGGGTAAAACCCCCGTCTTGAATGACCAANTTAAGCCAAATTAAAAAAAAAAAAAAGAGTCGCTTATCCCTAAAAATGTTTGCACCATTCGGAAAAACTATTGCTTCATTCGAGCCTTGTGCCGAATCCGCCGTTTTGAGGAATAGAAAGGTCACGACAAACGAAACGAATAGTGGGGAGAATGCCAGGAAAGAAAGGCTGAGGGGAAGAAAAAAGTTGAAAGCAGCTCTTTTTATGCACGTTGTTTTTATTAGCCCTTGTTGAGAAGTAAGACACAAAATAAAATGAATTTGCAGGGAGCGATATAAAAGGAGAGAACCAATTTTCACACTCATTTTTCGGTACCGAGCCTATATGCAATTGGCTTATATGCAATTCTTATTAAGCTACCCATACATTAGGCGACGCGGTCGCTCGTCGACCGGCAATCTAATTGTCGGCGACCAAATTGCTCGAATATCGCCCAATATGGGACCGTTTCAATCAGATTACCAACAATCTCGAGGTCGCCCAGTGATCTCAAGATCGCTCGATAATTTCAAGCGATCCACCAAATTGACGGCAATCTGGACATCGCTTGTTGACCAGATTGCCAAGTGTGTGTTGTCAAGCGACCGTCATGAGCGATATCTGAGGTCCGCGCATGCGTACTACGAAGACATCTAGAAAGTCTACACGTTCTTCCTGTCTTCAGCAAGCGACGCGGTCGCTCGTCGACCGGCAATCTAATTGCCGGCGACCAAATTGCTCGAATATCGCCCAATATGGGACCGTTTTAATCAGATTACCAGCAATCTCGAGGTCGCCCAGTGATCTCAAGATCGCTCGATAATTTCAAGCGATCCACCAAATTGACGACAATCTGGACATCGCTTGTCAACCAGATTGCCAAGCGCGTGTTGTCAAGCGACCGTCATGAGCGATATCTGAGGTCCGCGCATGCGCACTACGAAGACATCTAGAAAGTCTACACGTTCTTCCTGTCTTCAGCATCCATGTTGCTTGATCAAGATCCAGAAACATACTAAGCAGAAGATTGCCAAACGAGATTGCTTGCTTGATTGCTATGACAAAAAGACACCTTTTGGCCGGCGATGTGATTGCAGGTGGATGAGCGACCGCGTCGCCTAATGAATGGGTAGCTTTAAAGTACAGCGTTCATTACTGATCTTTGGTATCAGTAAATCATAACTTTAAAATTAGTAGACATCTATTAATCTAAAAATTTATATATATATGTATATATATATATATATATTTTTTTTTTCTCTCTTCTGCATCTCTCTCGTTTATTATTTTTTTTTTTTTTTTTNTTGGTTAAAAATTGTAAGTTAAAAATGTTATTTTTACTTTGTCACTGCTTCACCAGCAAACAAAAGAACCCAGTATGGGTCTCTTTTAGTATGGTGGGGATTGACCTGAGGGAGCTGGGGTGGTTTGACCGGACCATCTCTGGTGCCCACTAGGAAAATGTTATATTTTCTATATTTTTTGCTGATGGTGCGTCTGATGGATACTTGCCATCGGATGCACCACCAGTAAGCTTATGTTAATTTATTTAAGAATTAAAGTTTTGTGTAAAATATGTATTAATTGTATTTGTCAATAAAATTTACAATTTATATCTTCCCCTTCATTTGCTTCTTCAATTGACGGAGAAATTCTCCGTCAATATTCCATTACTTTCTAGATGTCTTCTTATGTGTCCCACTTATTGCAACATTTTTGCTTTGATGAAGCTCTCTCGGATTATTTTCCTTTGCACCCACATGGCAAATGCTTTTAGCTTTTGAGATGTGGCATGCGTGGTAATTAATTCAATTTTTAAAATGTAACTTTTTTCAATTTGAAAAAGCATTGCTCTTGTCTTTTCGATCCTCATGGAATTTCTATTCCCGTCTTCCTGTGGTTCCTTTTGACAGTGTACCGTAAGCACTTATTAATAAAGTTTGAATTTTGATTCTACTGACCTTTGAATTGTGATTAAAAATCCGATACTGATTTTTGGAGATTGTTGATAATAATGAGTTAAAATAAATCGCTAATTTTTTTTTTTTATGACTCAAATGTCCAATAATAGGCTAAATGCGATACGGAGTTTCACTGAAAGTGTTCCGTACAATCAATATCACATTTTATATTTGACGAGATAAAAGTCACAATATAATTGGCTACCCTTCGGGTGCGGAAATTTAAAAAAAAAGAGAAAGGTGGAACCCTCAAATGTCCAATAGTAGGCTAAATGCGATACGGACTTTCACTGAAACTGTTCCGTACAATCAATATCACATTTTAGATTTGACGAGATAAAAGTCACAATATAATTGGCTACCCTTCGGGTGCGGAAATTCAAAAAAGAGAAAGGTGGAATCCTCAAATGTCCAATAGTAGGCTAAATGGGATGCGGACTTTCACTGAAACTATTCCGTACAATCAATATCAAATTTTAGATTTGACAAGATAAGAGTCACAATATAATTGGCTACCTTTTGGGTGCGGAAATTTTAAAAAAAGAGAAAGGTGGAATCTTCAAATGTCCAATAGTAGGCTAAATGGGATACCGACTTTCACTGAAACTGTTCCGTATTCCGTACAATCAATATCACATTTTAGATTTGACGAGATAAAAGTCACAATATAATTGGTTACCCTTCGGGTGCGGAAATTTTAAAAAAAGAGAAACGTGGAATCCTCATATGTTCAATAGTAGGCTAAATGGGATACGGACTTTCACTGAAACTGTTCCGTATTCCGTACAATCAATATCACATTTTAGATTTGACGAGATAAAAGTCACAATATAATTGGTTACCCTTCGGGTGCGGAAATTTAAAAAAAAGAGAAACGTGGAATCCTCATATGTTCAATAGTAGGCTAAATGGGATACGGACTTTCACTGAAACTGTTCCGTATTCCGTACAATCAATATCACATTTTAGATTTGACATGATAAGAGTCACAATATAATTGGCTACCCTTCGGGTGCGAAAATTTAAAAAAGAGAAAGTTGGAATCCTCAAATGTCCAATAGTAGGCTAAATGGGATACGGACTTTCACTGAAACTGTTCCGTACAATCAATATCACATTTTATATTTGACGAGATAAAAGTCACAATATAATTGGTTACCCTTCGGGTGCGGAAATTTACAAAAAGAGAAAGGTGGAATCCTCAAATTTCCAATAGTAGGCTAAATGGGATACGGACTTTCACTGAAACTGTTCCGTACAATCAATATCACATTTTAGATTTGACATGATAAGAGTCACACTATAATTGGCTACCTTTCGGGTGCGGAAATTTTAAAAAAAAAGAAAGGTGGAATCCTCAAATGTCCAATTGTAGGCTAAATGGGATACGGATTTTCACTGAAACTGTTCCGTACAATCAATATCAAATTTTAGATTTGACAAGATAAGAGTCACAATATAATTGGCTACCCTTCGGGTGCGGAAATTTTAAAAAAAGAGAAAGGTGTAATCTTCAAATGTCCAATAGTAGGCTAAATGTAGCCTCAGTAGCTCAGTTGGTAAGAACGACGGATTCGTAACCAGGAGGCTGTTGGTTCGAATCCAAGTGAAGGCAAAAATTTAGTAATAACATGGGGAAGTGCATTGTGACAAAGCATTAGCTTTAACACAAATAAATTCCTAGTAGGCTAAATGAGATGCGGACTTTCACTGAAACTGTTCCGTACAATCAATATCACATTTTAGATTTGACGAGATAAAAGTCACAATATAATTGGCTACCCTTCGGGTGCGGAAATTTAAAAAAAGAGAAAGGTGGAATCCTCCCTGACTGACAATCAGTCATGGGTGGACTTAATTTTTTTTTTTTTTACGTTGCTTTAAGATACAATAGTATCTAATTACCGTGATGTTGTCTCCTTGTTAATTTATTTATTGCTGTAATTAGAGGAGCATGTCAAGCGAAAATGAATAGTCATTATGATTAGATAGATATCTTGCTGTAGGTATCTACTTCATTTTGATTGGATAATAATATATAGGGTACTCAGTCTTCGGGGACGAGATTTAACTATTTTTTATGGGTGAGCTATCTGCATACTATGATTTACTTGAAAATAATTTCTACTGATTTTTAATGGATAGGTATTGATAATTTTAATAGGATTTCGATTTACATAGGTATCTATTATACAGGGTGTAACATACAAAATTGACATTTCTTGAAATTACATGTTGTATGTAAAGATTTTTTTTCGGGGGGGGTATTTTCTATCAACAAGATATAATAATTGTAACTCTTTGAAGGATACTCCCCCCAAAGTCACGATATTTTTCGTGAATTTTGGCTAACATTTCTGAACGACAATAATTGGACGATTTTTTTTTGGGGGGGGGGGGATTTTTTNTGGGGGGGGGGGTATTTTTTATCAACAAGATATAATAATTGTAACACTTTGAAGGACACGCTCCCCAAAGTCACGATATTTTTCGTGAATTTTTGCTAACATTTCTGAACGACAAAAATTTGACGATTTTTTTTTTTTTGGGGGGGGGGTATTTTCTATCAACAAGATATAATAATTGTAACTCTTTGAAGGGCACGTCCCCCAAAGTCACGATATATTTCGTGAATTTTTGCAAACATTTCTGAACGACGATAATTGGACGATTTTTTAACATCAATTGTGAAAAAATAATTTCCTATTTTGTAATAATGATAAGGTTAACTTTCCAAATCACCCAGCCTATCATTTTGAGGCCAAAGTTGACTCTACGATGCTGAGAGTAGAAGAATCGGTATTTTTTATTTCGTAAATAATTTTATTGATTTTTTTACTATTGTTTTTTACTATTGTTTTTTTTTTTTTTTTTTTTTTTTTTTTTTTTTTTTTTTTTTNTTTTTTTTTTTTTTTTTATCACTGTCAAGTTTACAAAATATCGTATTTAAGTAAACGTGGAAATTTAAACTATTTTATTCCAATTATGATAAAATCTGTTCTAACTGAACAATTTGTGAAATATTTATGTAATTAGAAAGGACTCGTAAAAATAATCGTAAAAAATCTTAACGATTCTAGCCTGAGTGCTATTGAAAGCTTACCTAAAACAGTAATCAATCTTGTCTTTTACAATTTTATTTTATTATCTTAGCAGACTGAGCCTGTTTTGCCAGGCGCCTATAGAAACATGTCTTTTACATGAGGGCTTATCTGTAGCCAATGTCTCCGTAAACCAACAAATACTCTGTAGTATTAGTAGGATAGTCCAAGAGTAGTCGACAGAAAATTCCAAAAAAAATATACCAAAAACCATATGCGAGAAGCAGGGCCGGATTATTAACCTTCCGCGGGGCCCGTAGCACTTTCACAGAGCGGGGCCCTCTCTATCCCCCGCCGGCGCCGTCTAAGTATTCTACTTTTTAAAACATGGTTACCGCTCATGCTAAAAAAAACAATTTGTTTATGTTGCAATACTCGTTTCTTTATTAAGTTCCTAGGTAGTAGGTACCTACTTGTACTTTCCTAAATTAGATTTTACTACATACTTTGAAGAGTTGGGGCCCCGTCAAAATGATATGTTTTTTCAATTGTCAACCCAGATATGTCGAAATATCTAGTGCAAGTTGTTAAAGCGCGGGGCCCGTAGCACGTGCTACAAGTGCTACTATTGTTAATCCGGCCCTGGCGGGAAGGGGACATTAAGGTAAGGCCTACTCGTTACAAGAGCAACAACCTTTTTCAAATTGAAAAAAAAAACTTTTGTGTTGTGGAATTTCGAATCTTAATCATCAAAGTAGATTTTTTAATATTATATCAATGTTATGTTAGTTTTAGTAAATGGCAGAGCCGGACCGAGGGCCGTGCGAGCCGTGCGCCCGCACAGAGCGCCCTCCCCCACCTACCCAAAAAATATTTTAACCTGATCATTCAATTTTCAAAGTTCAACTGGTTCAACATTGTTATTCTAAAGTTTAATTCATTTTCAAGTTCAATTCCTATTTAATTAAAACTATTTTTTTATTATAATGTTTTATAAATAACCATAGCCATTAAATTTGTATTACCATTCACCAAACTGTATTCAGGACTTGTAAATAAAATCCAATTGTATAACTTGACAACTTAAGTCCAAATAAAACACTTTGTAATTATATACTACCTTATTTTTACAATTAAATACTACCATGATTTTCCTATCAAGTAAAACTTTTGAAAATTAGTTCCCCCTCTGGGGGAGGGGGTTCCCCCGAGGGGGAACTGTTTCCCACGGGTGAAAAATTACCCTCGGCCCAGCCCTTCTAAATGGAGCGGAGAGCTTTATCGTCACTGCCACACACACATTACGCATCCTGTACACCCACATTACATTGTATTGTAATGTGGGTGTACAAGAGGATGCTCCGCGTGAGTGCGTTGACAGGGTGCCAAATACAGAAATTTTACATCGTATAAAAAAAAGAGAGATTATAGATATAAAAGTCAGGAGGCAGCAACATTTGACACATAAAATCACTTCCCGAGCGATATGGAAAATTGGAAAGTATTTTGAAGGATGAACTGAAAAGAAGAAGAAGAGTTCGATGAATACCTTCGCATGCAGAACCTGCGACAGAGATCAAATGGTGCAGAACTAGAAAACATGGGCGTAGGAAGGGGGGGCAGGGGGGGACAGCTGCCCCCCCTAGAAATTTCCGAGAGTATGCAGCACGGAAGGGGCAACTTAAATTTACACTAGATAAAATTATTTTTGGAAGCAAAAAAGTCATCAAGTACCGAAATACGATAAA
>CM022885.1:36126230-36144180 GCA_012654025.1 Pachypsylla venusta | reverse complement strand
TAAGTATAGATTATACTGCCTTACTAAGTCGCTAAGGGTCTTGTTTTGCCAGCAGCAAACTCAAATAGCATTATTATGTGGTGAAATCTCATACAGAGGATAACATACCATGTCCCGGATGGTTTTCGAACCCACGACCCCTGGATTACCAACCAAATAGTGATCATTGAGCTACCAGGGCTGGTAGCTTACTTCACTAATAAATCGGGAGATCTAAATTGACGTCATAAAGAACAGTAATAGGTTGTTTTAGGGAGTTTACTCTTAAAATGACCAGTTATTCCATTTTTAGGACACTGAAAATGGATGGAACTATTAGGGTATGCGTTCCAGGTTGATACCGGTGCGTAAAATAGTAGATTGGGATCGGTGCGCCAGGCTCCCTGAAATAGGCTACGTTGACTAGGTATAAACCTTTATACCTAGTCGCATTCAAAACGCATTATATTTTTTTGTAACCTAACCCGGAAATTGGAGTTCATATCAACGGTGTATTGTCATATAAACGTAACCTAAACATATCTCAGTGATCATGTCAACGGGGCATGGCCATAAACGTAATCTAGCCATTTCTTAGTGATCATGTCAACGAGGTATGGCCATAAACGTAACCTAACCATATCTCAATGATCATGTCAAATGAGGAATGGCCATAAAAACGTAACCTAACCATATCTAATTGATCATGTAAACGAGGTATGGCCATATAAACGTAACCTAATCATATCTCAGAGATCATGTCAACGAGGTATGGTCATATAAACGTAACCTAACCATATCCCAGAGAACATGTCAACGAGGTATGGTCATATAAACGTAACCTAACCATATCCCAGAGAACATGTCAACGAGGTATTGCCATATAAACGTAACCTAACCACATTTCAGTGATCATGTCAACGAGGTATGGTCATATAAACCTAACCTAACCATATTTCAGTGATCATGTCAACGAGGTATGGTCATATAAACCTAACCTAACCATATCTCAGTAATCATGTCAACGAAATATGACCGTCTCAAATTTGTTTTAATAATAATCAAATTCAAATATTTCTTTAATTAATCTAAAATCAATTAATTTCAAGTTGAATTTCAGACCTAGTAATAAAATATAATAAATATATAAAAAAAAACTCTTATAAATATAATAAAAGAAGTTTGGTGAAAGTAAGACTCAAATTAACCATCTAACATATAAAGACACAATAAAGATCGGCCCCATAAAGCTCATACAATTCTTGGCCGGGAGGAAGCGTGTCGATGATACAGTAACTATTGTCCCGCTATATTGCTTGTGAGATTCGTTATATCAGAGACAGGTGCAAGCGGGGATCACCAGAAACTCGATGGAGAGCTGAACAAATCCTTTTCTTGAAAGAAATTGATTCAGCCGGCCAAGGTCCCAGAGTTTCAACCGAGAATGTCATCAAATATTAATTAAAATTACCAGCTCACATGGATCAGTGGTCACTCAATCTAGCATTCAGGAGACCCGGGTTCACATCCCGACAGGGGCAATAAGTTGTCACTCTCGTTTAGACGTTTCTGGACCCACTCAGCCTTCAGCCTCGTGAGAACAATAATTGAATATGCAGATAAATGCACATAGCGACCCGGTGCCACCATTGTAGTTGTATAATTCAAAATAATTGAATAATGATAGATATTGGGATAATCCTACTGACATAATAACACAAAGACAGAGTAGGTATTTATTATTATAAATTAATTTAAATTTGTTTTCATCACTTACCTAGGGTAAATAAAATAAACAGAAAAATTTTCATTTTTAGGAACGCATTACAAGCTCAGTCTAAAATTTAATAAATCTCAACTACGAATTGTGAGAAAAGTAAAAGATAAGCTTGTTAACTCAATGTGATAACTTATCTAAAGGCGAACTAACAATGAACTAGGGATGGGCTAGTCATCCACGAGTCGATCATGACTCGACTCACTCACGAGTCGAATCATCTTTTTGAAATGAGTCGACTCTTCGAAGAGTCGACTTACGAGTAGCTTTTTTTTTTTGTTGACTGATCAAGATAATGAAGGGAGAAATATTTTTCCGGGTGTTTGTTGTTTACTGAAGGAAAATGTTCTTTTATTCTGGTGACGATTGATTGTGATGTCTTTTCATGCGCGGATATAGTCGTCTTGTTTTGGGGGGCACAATCGCACAATATACCTAATAGAAAATTTGGAGGGGAGGGGAACGGACTCGTAACCTATGCAATGTTTATCAAGATACGATACCTAATTTGTTAAAATCTGATGTAGAGCTTAGCACAAATGCCTTTCATAAGTGTGATAAGCGATTTTATAACGTGATGACGAAAAAAAGTGCCATCACGGATGACAGAATTTTTGACGATTTTTTATTCACGTATTTCTATTTAGTCTTAGGATTGGGAATTATTTATGAACTTTCAACTTTGGCTTAACGTCCAATAATCCCTGATCTACTTGTTTGTGTTTGGTTTGATTTTGTTATCTCATCCAACAAACTAGAAATACTAGAATAGAAGCTGATCGGCAATTAATTATTATCTAAAATCATGATCCGTAATAAGTAACAAGGTATGCGTAAAACAGAGTGTTCCAAAAGTACATTCCATAGCCACTGTATTTGATAAACATGCATCTGGAAATGCAATGGTACATCATATTGGATTTTATTTTTTTAAAAAAGGGGCCCATTGTTCTACCATTAATTTTCGGGAGCGGAGTTATGGGGGTTCTCAGGGGTTTAAAACGCCATATTTTTTTTAGCAAAATTTAATTACCTATGATTAAATATTCGAAGCATTCATGAAAAGAAGAAAAAAAGATTTATTCGACAAACCCCTCAAACGGGGCCTACAAATTTAAGTGACTACGTATTATGTATGTTTTATTCTGTATGGGGTGGGATGTTTAAAAGAAAAGACTACTGATCAACTCAATTCTACTAAATTCGACTGCAGGATGAGGTAGGGACAATTGTGTCAAGCCCGGACAAAAGACATTGGAGGGCAGCGGAAGCCCCCAGGTGGACCAAATGATGAAATTAGGTTTTGCAAGCTTAAAGACTTTGGAATATGGATCTAGATACGGTACACGGTCCGAAAGGATACTAAGTACTCTACTGTTAGATCGACACGCTTCAGTGTACTGATGGTTCAATTCTTCTTTCTATAATAAAACAGAAATATTGCCATAAGAACTCGAAAAAGTAGGTTGTAAAAATACAACTAATTTGGGGTTGGTCAAAAGAGTCCCAATTGGTGTTTATGGGTTAAGAAGAAAGATAAAATAAAAAGACATGATTTAACAATTGTTTTTAATAAAAAAAAAAAATCATTAATATTCTAATTAAAAAAAACATCGAAACAATATTAAGCTTTGAAGGTTTTGATGGCCCTTTGGCTGAAACTGTTTTTCCTAGTCACTCCAAAGATTTTATTTTAACGAAATTACAAATTGCTATCGGCAATTTGATTTTTTACTCCTTCNGTAAAGAACCTTTCACACAATGCTCTGAAATCAACAAAAATACTAAGGGGGGACAGAAGAAAAAATAGATAATTCACCAACTTTTGGTAGCAGGTTTGCTACCACGGGCGCGAGAGGGTTAAAAGAAAAATGGGCGAGCGTACAACATATATGATCGGTATTTACTACCCTGGGTGAGATATTTTTCAAAATTGAATGGTAAACTCATTTACCATTCAATGGTAAATAAAATTTCAAATGTATTAAATTCTATTACCGAAATGCCCCCCCCCCTCTTAATGTATGCAGAGGATAGAAAAATCATAAAAAATTCTAAACGAAAAAAAAAATACAGAAATATTTCCTTTTGGTAACTTTTCTTTAGTCAAATTAAAAACGTTAGTAAGCGTTGAATAAAATTGGAATATGCAATTCCATTTTCTCTCTCTTCGGAATAATTCAGGTCTATTTTTCTCAAAATCATTGCACAACAATTTAAAGACTCTTAAATTTTGATATGTTATATATAATAAAGCATTATGTTCCTAAAATACAGAACCCGGTAATATCGAAAAATAAACAATTACACAATAAAGTACTTTTAATTATTTAACGGATAAAATAAATTTCTTCACTTTGTTCACAGTTAATTTATAATTTTGATCAGAATAAAACCAGGGGCTTCTAACCTGGTGGGAAACAAGCGTAAAACCTTTCCTAATGGACGCGACCAAGCTTTTAAAAATTTCAATTTTTAAAGGTGGTACATATTGAACCATTTTAGGAACACCTGAAATAAATACTAACCTATATTTATAAATCTAACGTAGCACCGTTAGGGTAACAGAACTTACTCAATTACCTATGTATAAAATGGTTAAACTGTACATAAAAAATAGTTGATTTTTTTCTTCTTCGAAAATTGGTAATACACAGCTTAATACCATATGCAAACTTAGATATGATACCTATTTAGGATAATTGTAGTTATTGTGAAATATAAATTTCAACAAAAAAAAGTTTGATACATTTTTTTTTAAAAATTTATATTTAACAAAATATTGTCTGATGTAACATTGTGGCTAATTTTATTGACATTTCGTATTTAGTAGTAATCAGTTAATTCAGTTGTATGTTTGGTATAGCCGATATTAATTAGATTGATCCGTTAGGAATANTATTGACATTTCGTATTTAGTAGTAATCAGTTAATTCAGTTGTATGTTTGGTATAGCCGATATTAATTAGATTGATCCGTTAGGAATATATATTTTTTATATATTCCAAACAAATCTAAATAATAACAATATTTAGATTTGTAAATCTAAATATTGTTATTGATTTCTGAGCAGAAGCGAAGCACAGGCAAACAGCTAGTTAGCTATAAAACGTATTATTTCGGCATGAACGACCTGCTTCAATACTCGTATAATAGTTAAAGCGTCTAACTAAATAATAATATTAAATTAAAAAAAAAAAAAAAAAACAATATAACTTAAAAATATTGTTAGCCTAAAAACAGAAAACCTTCGCTGTACAAGTGTGACGTCACAGCAGTTGTACCGGTCGATAATTATAAAAACACATCTTTCGCTAATCGACCTGATGACTATGTTAGGTAATTTAAATGTTCAAGTATTTTTTGATGACTCCACTATTTCAATCTTAGAAGGTGAGATTTCAAAAAGAACTTTAATTTACCATGTACTTTCAATTTCGTTAAATTGGGATACTATGTGAAGTAAATTCATAATGAGGTAAAAAAAATACTATATCTTCACCTGACTACAAAATTATTAAGATCTTAATTAGAGCTGACTAGTTTCGTACTCTCCTGAGCATCAGAGATTGAAGTGAGTCTTCAAACTCACTTCTAGCTCTGATGATGTGCTCAGGAGAATACGAAACTAGTCAGCTCTAATAATTAGATAATATTAATTATTAACATCTTTCTTGTCTGCGCAGATGTATGGCCGGCCTTACCCAACAAAATATTGCGTTCGGTGGGATTACATAAGTATACCGTTATCGTTTTCGAAATGCTTACTAAACTTCTAAAATTCCACCTCCACCAAAATTTATCGATTTTTTTTCATCTGAAAAATTCAATTTATCTACAGCTTTTACAAAGAAAGTAAAATTTTAAAAATAAAATATGGCACGAGATAAAGGTATTTGATTGATTTTATACTTTAGGTAATTGAGGTACACAGACAATTACATATTGATATTAAGGTGTTTCAGCAAAATTGTAAAAAAAAGAAGGGATAAAGTTTGCTTCGATGGGGTGTACCCTGAAAAATCGAACGAGAACAACAGTGATAAAGACAATCTAACAGCATTTTAGTCCACTAATATACCTATCATACTAATTTTGAAATTTACACTTAAATTATCCGGACGACAGTATGTCCCAGAAGTCCTAGCGGAGGCCCTGTAACTTTTGATTGGATTAGAATTTTTGAATTCTGTAAAAAATAAAATCTTTACTATTCTATTTAAAATTCTTGAGGAACCGAAACTTTTGTTAAAAAAAAATGCCATTTCTGGCAGTCGAACCTGGATTTTACTTCACCAATCGAATGGCCATGGCCCCTTTTCTATCCCTAATATCAAACAGAATTCAAAAATTCTAATCCATTCAAAAGTTACAGGGCCTTCACCAGGACTTCTGGGACATACTGTATATGGCTAGAAACACACTAATAGATTTAGGTACACGACTTAGGTAATTGAGGTACGCAAACAATTGATATCTTTTTTGAGAAATCAGCGTGTGCGGAGAAATTTGCTGGTCAGTTTATATTTTTTTATCAACATTTTTTATTATCTCTGGTCTATTAAATAGATAAATAGAATCTAACATTGAACAGAAACTATGAAATATACAATGTGTAACAGAAAAGAGTTTGAACCATTAGCGGATGTAATATTTTCTTTGGAATTTTCACAAGTTTCACTTGTCCAACGACGTTTAACCCTTTGATTACTATAAGCTTTTTGCTAAAAGGCGGGTACTTTGTACCCCTCTCCCCCCTTGGCAATGCTAGGGTTAACGCAGGACTCAGGGGCTTTAGCGTGTTGTAAACTGAAAGTGTTGAAGAGAACTCGTCACACTTGACACGGTGTAACATATTTATTTACACAGGGTGTTTGAAAAAAAGAGCCACTCAGTAATTCTAGAGAACGGTTTGGAATTTCGATAAACTGTTTTAAGTATCGATTCAAAATACTTTCAGTTTATTTTCATTTTTAAATTTGTATTGCACAAGGGGTAGTTTATTTAAGATTTCAAGGTTTACCCCCTTGGGGGCCTCGCCTGAAAGTGCGAAAAAAAAATAAAAAACACTCGAAAAAGAAATGCGTGTTCCCGCGTTTTTCGAAATTTAAATCCGTTCTCTACATATTTTCAGTGGTTTTTCTTCTATTTTTTCGAACTTCTGTCTGACTTAGCGTTCATCGAACGCCGCGTTAAACGCTCCCAGTTTGGCTTAAAAATATGTCCCGTTATTTTAAGGTCAAAAGATAATTATTATTTTTGACTAATATTTTGTATTATTACTAGACTTGTAGTGTTAGTTGTTTTATATTAATTAATAATGACTCTACAATATTGTACATCTTTTGGCTCGACTACCAAACGAAGATTTAAGAGGTGGTCTTTCTGAGAGTTGAAATTTTCTTACGATGCGAACCAATTCATGGAATGATTGATCAACGTTGATTCTTACTTTGGCACTGCATTCGATGTAAGGGATTTTTAGTTGGCGTGCTACGTTTTGTGCGTCCATACTGGAAACCTGAAAGAAAAATGACAAACGACAGTGAGGTTACCGAAATCATTTTGATGGCCCCTGGCTGAACTATGATGCTTTGCGTTTCAGATCGTCTATCTAGCACAAAAACAATAAAAATAGCGTTTTTGGTATAGGTTTCCTGTTTTATGAGAAGTAAATATTATTTAACATTTATTTATTTTATAGCAAAACAATCTCAAATTTTAAAACAAAATGAAAAAGTAGGTTATTCCAATAAATGAACTCATATTTCTGTATGCAATTTCTGTGCGGGCAAAAAAAAAAACGCTACCATAGTATACTGAATTTGCTAATATGAATATGAGACAATTGTACTTATACCATCTAACTATATTTGCTATTAAATACAAATTAAATTGGGAACCCACCACACACTCACTCAACACAGATATCACCCGAGTGTCAAAACAATAAATGCAATCAAAAGTGTGTGTAAGTGTATATTTCCTTGTGTTATTATGTTACAATGTTTGTGGGCATCATAGCATTACAAGGTATTTTCAATATTCACTCCAATATCAATAAGCCTAAGCTACACTTTAACAATTTCCTTATAATGCTACCACTTGGCGCTTTTACCATAGCTACTCAATTGTCCTCAGGAGGCTGAGTTACCCCCAAACACAACCAGACCAAGTAGAAAATTCGAAAAAACTTTTTTCAAATTTTCGACCTGTCCGGGAATCGAACCCGGAACCTCCCTGGTGCAAGCCGAGTGTCATGCGCACTCTGCCACGGAGACGTCTAAATGCAATCAAAAAAACAACACAACGACATTTTATATAGTACCTATTGATCAAAGGGAAAAGCAGATGTCACCTTAACAACAATGCATCGAGAACCTCATCACAAACGACTTCAGCAATTTCAACCAATATTTATGTTAACACCATTCTTTTTTTTTTTTTTTTAATTTGGCTTAACGTCTCTTTAACNTTTTTTTTTTTTTTTAATTTGGCTTAACGTCTCTTTAATTCGCTGAAAACTTGCAAACCAGCTACACATATTGACCTCACTCAGCCTGGGTTGGACCGAACCCACGTGGACAACCACATGGTACAACCTCGTTGGGCATTGCTTAACATCAGTGATCTAACGGGAACTGGTGTATTCAACGTGCCATAGACGCCATGGACAACAACAACAACAACCTCGTTGGGCATTGCTTAACATCAGTGATCTAACGGGAACTGGTGTATTCAACGTGCCATAGACGCTGGCTGACACCATTCTGGATACCGCAACTGAATGTCATGAACTGACACTATTCCTCACATTGGATATAGTTCACCGAACTTCTCAATTAATTTGACTGACCAGACTGAATGTGACTCGACAGTAAATTTGCGAAAAATTTTAAAACAGCGATTTTCCAAAATATTTTTTTCTTTTTTTGAAGTTATTCAAATATACAGGGTGTAACATAATTCGATGTCAATCCGTTGACCACATATTCTTGAGATTAAATAATATGATTTCACTTTATAAAGCCATGTCCGAAAATGATATCCCTATAAGCAACAGAGTCACTTTGATCATTTCTTGTAGAAATACCATCCATGACAGGGTGAGTATTGAGAAATCCGTTCCATGTTGCCCCTTTATAGTGTTCCGAACGGTTTAAGTCGCACTCTCGCTTTTCTCACAACCGTTTTCCGGCCTTTTTTCGAAATGAAAAGGAATTTTCTAAAAAAAAAAATCAATTAATTTTAGATCCCAACGACCACCGAAAAGCTCTGAGATTGAGCGACACCCAAATCTCCGCCCCTAAAAACCAGAGCATGTATAACGGCCCCGTTTTTTTTTTAANTTTTTTTTTTTTTTTTTAAATACAAAAAAATAACATGTTATTCAAAGATTTAACTTTATTTATTCGAATGCTATTGACTCACCGTACGTTGATTTTCCAAGTTAGCTTTGTTTCCAAACATTGTTATTCAAAGATTTAATTTTATTTATTCGAATGCTATTGACTCACCGTACGTCGATTTTCCAAGTTAGCTTTGTTTCCAACCATTGTTATTCAAAGATTTAATTTTATTTATTCGAATGCTATTGACTCACCGTACGTTGATTTTCCAAGTCAGCTTTGTTTCCAACCATTGTTATTCAAAGATTTAACTTTATTTATTCGAATGCTATTGACTCACCGTACGTTGATTTTCCAAGTCAGCTTTGTTTCCAACCTTTGTTATTCAAAGATTTAATTTTATTTATTCGAATGCTATTGACTCACCGTACGTTGATTTTCCAAGTCAGCTTTGTTTCCAACCATTAACATTGGAAATTCGTCTCTGTCTTTCACTCTTAATATTTGTCGATGAAATTTATATATTTCTTCAAAACTATTACGATCTGTCACAGAAAAAACAAGCAAGAATCCTTCTCCCGACCTCATATATTGTTCTCTCATTGCACTGAACTCCTCCTGACCAGCAGTATCTAAGACTGAAAAAATAAATCGATATAAAATTGAATTATCATCGCGGTAGTTGATAGAAGTCGGAAAAAGTAAATCGATATAAATTGAATTATCATCACGGTAGTTGATAGTAGTCAGAAAAAATAAATCGATATAAATTGAATTATCATCACGGTAGTTGATAGAAACCGGAAAAAATAAATCGATGTAAATTGAATTATCATCACGGTAGTTGACAGTAGTCAGAAAAAATAAATCGATATAAATTGAATTATATTTTTCCCGTTGGCATTAGTTGTTGTTTTTGTAGCAGTTTAAAAAATGGACCTCATTTCATATTTTCCGTTGGCATTAGTTGTTTGTAGCAATATTTAAAAAATGAACCCCATTTTATTTTTTCGTTGGCATTATTTGTTGTCGTTGTTGTAGCATTTTTTTAAAAAAAATGGAGCTCATTTCATTTTTTCCGTTGGCATTAGTTGTTGTTGTAGGATTCTTTAAAAAAATGGACCTCATTTTATATTTCCCGTTGGCATTAGTTGTTGTTGTGGCAGTTTAAAAAAATGGACCTCACTTCATTTTTTCCGTTGGCATTAGTTGTCGTTGTTGTAGCAATTTTTTTAAAAATGGACCTCATTTCATTTTTTCCGTTGGCATTAGTTGTTGTAGCAATTTTTTAAAAAATGGACCCCATTTTATTTTTCTCGTTAGCATTAGTTGTTGTTGTAGCAGTTTAATCCTGTTGCAGCAGTTTAAACTTCTTAACATCTGACAAGTAGAAGTTAAACGCTCAACACGAGTGTGAAGATAAGAGGCTTATTCAACAAAATATGATCAAAATATCTTAAAACAGAAAAGAACACATTATAGATTATACTGTTGTACCATACACCCAAATATGGAAAGTTATTTTTAATATTATTGTTTTTTTTTTAATATTATTATTTTTAATATTATTTCTTAAGAAACCCCAATAAAAAAATGGACCTCATTTTATTTTTTCGTTGGCATTAGTTGTTGTAGCATTTTTTAAAAAAATGGACCTCACTTCATTTTTTCCGTTGGCATTAGTTGTCGTTGTTGTAGCAATTTTTAAAAAAATGGACCTTATTTCATTTTTTCCGTTGGCATTAGTAGTTGTAGCAATTTAAAAAAAAAATGACCCCATTTTATTTTTCACGTTAGCATTAGTTGCTGTTGTAGCAGTTTACAAAAAAATGGACCTCATTTTATTTTTCGCGGTGGCATTAGCTGTTGTTGCAGTCAACGACAACCAAAATCAACTGATATTGATTGAATTTTCTCACATCATAACAAATCATCACCATCGCCAGGAAAATGAGGACGATCGCTGTGAGACGATGCGATGTGAGTCTTCCTTTGGGTTTGCATTGCTAATTTGGCCAAACACTTACAATTGTTTGAGTTATATCTGTGGACGGAGCCAACCATCTAGGGATAGTGTCAAACATCTGAGGACAGTGGGCATTTTTCATTTTTTGTGTTGTGATTTAAAGGTCGCAGTGATAATTGCAGTCTCAGAGTTTGTTTTAAAATATTCCTTGCATCATTTAAAACCGATTTAGATTCTAAGAACAGCTCATAAGAACACTGCGGGTAGGTTACGCTCATACAGCCATGTCTCGACTGTTCAATTGCCAAGCCCGACCCACCAACCTAACATCTGTTGAATTATGAACCAAACCATTTGAGACTGTTTTTTTCCTGGGACTCGAGTTGACCAGGGAGAGTGAGGACGTATGACTCTGCTGCCGCTACTACTAAAACAACAACCGTAGGAGGCTAATGTAAATTTTCACCCTAAACATTTTTACCATACTAATGTAAATTTAAACCCCACATTGTGGGACAGATGTGGCACAGACCCAAATAAAAATTTTGATAAAGCCTTAATGGAACTATAACGTCTCTCATCATGGACAGATAGGTGTTCAATATTTTCCCATTGTGTGGCCAATGTAAATTTTCACCCCAGACATTTTCACCATAAGAGGCTAATGTAAATTTTCACTGCAAACATTTTCACCATAAGAGGCTAATGTAAATTTTCACCGCAAACATTTTCACCACAGGAGGCTAATGTAAATTTTCACCCTAAACATTTTTACCATACTAATGTAAATTTAAATCCCACATTGTAAATTGGGGGCTAATGTAAATTTAAACCCCACATTGTGGGACAGATGTGGCACAGACCCAAATAAAATTTTGATAAAGCCTTAATGGAACCATAACGTCTCTCTCATCATGGACAGATAGGTGTTCAATATTTTCCCCATGTGTGGCCAATGTAAATTTTCACCCCAAACATTTTCCCCGTAGGAGACTAATGTTAATTTTCACCATAGAAGGCTAATGTAAATTTTCACCGTAAACATTTTCACCATAGAAGGCTAATGTAAATTTTCACCCCAAACATTTTCCCCGTAGGAAACTAATGTAAATTTTCACCATAGAAGACTAATGTAAATTTTCACCGTAAACATTTTCACCATAGGAGGCTTATGTAAATTTTCACCATAGAAGGCTAATGTAAATTTTCACCGCAAACATTTTTACCATAGGAGGCTAATGTAAATTTTCACCACAAACATTTTCACCATAGGAGGCTTATGTAAATTTTCACCCCAAATTATGACACAGATATGAATCAGATCAAACTAAAACATAGTTTTATGTCTATATAAGGTTATCATACCTGGATATATTGGATTGTTAAAGCTGATTTTCCAACACCACCTCCGCCCACAACTACCAGTTTGTAAGTTTGATTGAAATTATTTCTATCTGAATTTCTTGACATTTTTATAATATTTTGATTAAATGAAAAGCAGATGTTTATTAACACTTACACAAGAGTTCAATGCAATAATAATGGCACGAAAAGAAACTCGTCTACACCCACGTACAAATTTAGATCCGCCACCTACCCAATACCCAGGAACACCAATAATCTTAAATTTATTTTACTTTAAAATTTTATATACTATGTATATACTTACAACTTGACTTTATTAATGAATAGGATACTCATGCATAAACATGGCATACAAAATAACAAGGTATGTATTTGATTAAATGAGGTGTTGTCTCCACGTGACGTCATACGTACATAAATTTTTCTTTAAAAAAAAGTACAGAAAAAAGACAATATTGATTCATATTAAAACTAGGTGTGTCCGTGGACAAAGTCGGGCGGAGCCATCCGTTTCACCTCGAATTTTTGCGCACCACATAAACTTTAGCATATTGCTCCGTTATTCCGTTAAAACAAGATTTTTTGAGAATACAGCACCTTACTTGATTGCATCGTGCCGTTGAGTAGTAGGTCCTATTTAAAGCGCAAAGTAATTGACCGAAAAATCGGAAACGGTTCTAGGTATTGTTCGGAAGATAGATATATGCACCCTTGGGTATATGCAGAATATGAAGGAAAAAAGTTGGTAAAAATCGGTTGAGTAGTTTCGGAGGAGTAGGGTAACAAAATTTTGCAGTTTGTAGGGAGTATAAGGCTACGNAACACCTTTGTATCAAATTTCAGCTTTCTCGCTCATCCCGAAGTGGTACTTCTCAATTCCGTTTTTTTGGTGGTGAAAACCGTCCATAAATCGGATAGAAATCGGAACGTTGATTATCAGTCAGTCAGTATACCAACTGGGCTTTGCGTTTTATAAGTATAGATTATACATCATGGATACTTTTATTTTAATGTTTAGGTTATTGATTTTGAGGATTCATAGATTTTTGTATATGGGCCCGTAACTTTTCTGTTCCGGGCACGGATTTTCTCTTGTCGGCCCTGAACATAAATCACACATTTGTTCTTTTGGAGGTTATTTTTTACTTGTGGAGACCTTCAAACTCGTGAAAAGCATACCTTAATTCTTATTGTATCCTGACACACATATAGAGATAGACAAAAATATTTTTTGTAAAAGAAATATTTTATTTTTTATGAATGAATTACATAGTTGCCAAAGCTGTTTTGTTTACAAATCATGATTAGTACGGTACATTGCCGATACTACAACCATTTAACCTCTTAATAGTCTTATCACTGTCCTTATTAGTACACGGCTTAGTGAAAAATTGTCTTTCGTAAAGGAGAATAGAATCATCGTAGTACGAATCCCATCTTTCACAAGGTGGTTCATGTTGACGCAGTCCAAATTTGTGGGAAACTGTTTGGAATACAAAAAATCTATTTTGACCAAAATGTCACGATATCAAGAGGGACATATTGTAGGTACTAACCTTGGTAGATTTGTCAAGGTTGTATTTCAAGGTGAAATTTCTCTTTTTAACCCTAGGATTGCCAAGCTCTATTCAATTACGTCCATTGCCAAGGGGGGGGGGAACCCACAAAGTACCCGCAAACAAAATAAAGGATATATATTTTTTTTTTATCATTACAATAAGTCGCTACTACTTTATTATAAACTAAAAAAATATAAACTAAAAATCAATTATTATCTTACATAAAAATAAAATTAAATCCCAGGAATAAAATAATGTAAATGAAAATAAAAAAAAAAAAAACGCTAGACCCTAGGAAATCTATTCTGAACCAGAACTTTGTCCTTCCTGACATCCCACACAGACAAATGTCTTTTGACAGTGTTTACACACACTTATTTCTTGCATGTGGTACATAATTAGACATTTTAGACACTTTAGACAATTTATGGTAGCTTTTAATGGTAGCTTTAGACAATCAATGTATTGGTTACATGCATTGCCAAGGGGGGGGGGGTATAAAGTACCCGCGCCCAAAGTTTGGCTTCAATATCATCCCTTAGAAGGCTTAGAACATACATATTTTTATATACTATGATGGAAAATATTGTTTGTGACAATTATTAAAGGTCTCATTAAAATAAGTATCATAAATTGATTACTATAAGCTTTTTGCTAACACGCGGGTATTTTGTACCCCCTTCCCCCCTTGGCAATGCTAGGGTTAAAATATTTGACCTATTTCTTTACATAATCGAATTTTCAATCAAATTCTACATGAAATCTAATACCTATTTATTTTATTTTTCCTTCAAAGTCGGGAAAATGTTCACACCAATTATGCATGTGTGTCGTATCAAACAAAATGTCTCGTCATTCCAAAGCCTATGGTAACAATGAAAAATAAAATTAAAAAGATTTTTTACCAAAGTTCAGAACATGAATGTCGTACAATTACGAAAAGATAAAATATTCTCGTTATGATGATCAACGACACGCGTTAATTTTATACTGGTAAAATCTTCTCGTAACAGTTATAATGTTCAACGACACGCGTTAATTTTAAGCTCATAAAATCTTCTCGTAACAGTTATAATGTTCAACGACACGCGTTAATTTTAAACTGGTAAAATCTTCTCATAACAGTTATGATGATCAACGACACGCGTTAATTTTCAACTGGTAAAAAGTTATGATGATCAACGACACGCGTTAATTTTAAACTGGTAAAATCTTCTCATAACAGTTATGATGATCAACGACACGCGTTAATTTTACACTGGTAAAATCTTCTCATAACAGTTATGATGGATCAACGAAACGCGTTAATTTTAAGCTCATAAAATCTTCTCGTAACAGTTATAATGATCAACGACACGCGTTAATTTTAAGCTCATAAAATCTTCTCGTAACTGTTATGATGATCAACGACACGCGTTAATTTTAAACTGGTAAAATCTTCTCATAACAAACGCGTTAATTTTAAGCTCATAAAATCTTCTCGTAACTGTTATGATTATTATTGGAAACTTATAAAATTCATGTTCTAGTATGCGGATGCATACAAGGAGAATTTCGTAAATTTTGCTCTACAATGTAACATTCCCTTTGCTGAAAAAATATAATAAATAAAGTGTATATAAACAGCATGTCCCAAAAGATCATGCAATCCACAAGTGTCATTGATCCTTTTTATCTACTCCAAATGGGTGAAAACTATTTTTAAATGGAGTGGGAACATTTCCATGATAACCATATCAAGAGCATGTCTTAAAAAACATGTAATCCACAAGTGTCATTGATCCTTTTTATCTACTTCAAATGAGTGAAAACTATTTTTAGATGGAGTGGGAACATTTCCATGATAACCATATCAAGAGCATGTCTTAAAAAACATGTAATCGTTTTAACCTTGTACCTCTACCATATATAAACTCTTGAGTGCAAGGTTACCAATAGGCGAGGTTAATGCCTCTGACATTTTCAACCACCTAATCCTTAGACCTCTATTTTTATGTGGTCAAATACTCAAATTAATGAAGAAATCCTGTCTCCGCTGGGAATTGAACCCACCCCCTCCTGTTTACCGGACGAGCGCTTAACCACTGAGCTAACGAGGCAGGTCCAACCTCGTATACCAGTCCTCAAATAAAGGCCACTTTACTTAATAATCATGAATCCGTAAATTCACCTTCTCCGCGCAACAGGAATGTCCAGTGTACTTACTTACGCCTGTTTGCCAATTGATAAGATTCTAAAAACCTCCTTCGCACAACAGGACTGGCCAATGTAATTACTTACGCCTGTTTGCCAATTGATAAGATTCTAAAAACCTCCTCCGCGCAACAGGAATGTCCAGTGTACTTACTTACGCCTGTTTGCCAATTGATAAGATTCTAAAAATCTCCTCCGCACAACAGGACTGGCCAATGTAATTACTTACGCCTGTTTGCCAATTGATAAGGTTCTAAAAACCTCCTCCGCGCAACAGGACTGGCCAATGTAATTACTTACGCCTGTTTCCCGATTGATAAGATTCTAAAAATCTCCTCCGCGCAACAGGACTGGCCAATGTAATTACTTACGCCTGTTTCCCGGTTGATAAGATTCTAAAAACCTCCTCCGCGCAACAGGACTGGCTAATGTAATTACTTACGCCTGTTTCCCGATTGATAAGATTCTGAAAACCTCCTCCGCGCAACAGGACTGGCTAATGTACTTACTTACGCCTGTTTCCCGATTGATAAGATTCTAAAAACCTCCTCCGCGCAACAGGACTGGCTAATGTAATTACTTACGCCTGTTTCCCGATTGATAAGATTCTAAAAACCTCTATTTCCCCATTGTAGCCAAACTATGTTTACAATATGCTTACTTTTTGAAGTTTACTTAAACCAAGTTTGGCTGATGTAAAAAATCTTTGACTGAGGGAAACATCGGTTGAATTTAAATGTGGAATATGTCCTGTGTAGCCTGCAATTGGTGGAAACTCAGGAGAAATATGTTCATCTGAAAAAAAAGTAAGTATATTTGTTTTTATTTCCTCGATCAAGATATTTATCTTCCTAAATGCAGAAAATATTCACTGCTTTTACACTGAGATCACTCGAAATAAAAGAATTTGTCGCTCTAAAGACTAAATTACAGAAACCATTCACTGTTTTTACACTGAGATCACTCGAAATAAAAGGATTTATCGCTCTAAAGACTAAATTACAGAAATAATTCACTGCTTTTACACTGAGATCACTCGAAATAAAAGAATTTATCGCTCTAAAGACTAAATTACAGAAAATATTCTCTGTTTTTACACTGAGATCACTCGAAATAAAAGGATTTATCGCTCTAAAGACTAAATTACAGAATATATTCTCTTTTTTTTACACTGAGAATCTCAGATTACTCGAAATGAAAGATCGTAACATAACTGTTACGAAATAACAGAACAGCTAAGGTCGTTTTGCCGGCCCCAGAGCATCGCGTAAGTCCGCCCCCAGCCCTCCCCCCTAGATACGCCACTGTGTATAGTGAACTCCTTTTAACTCTTAGAAAATACGGATTTATATGCATATACCTGAAAAAAATAGAAAGTAATTTTGCTTTTCTACCTTAACATTTTGTTACCTTTGTATTTGAGCTGCTCGTGTGTTTCGTGTAACACCATGTCGATGGTATCATTAGATTTTGTTGGAACTATAGGTGTGTGGGGTCTTAACGAATATTCCAAAACCCTTTTACTTTCTTCAGCTAGAATTTTCTTACAAAGCTCATCTGCACATTCATCTGCGGCTTTACGAAACGTTGTACCAAAATGGTATCGCATACCAGGTATATAACCTGAAAAAATGACGAGCGTTTTACAAATTCTGTTTACTGTTTGTGGGATTTCGTTCCTGAAGAATAACAACGGAACGATAAATTACTAAGTCTCCTAATCAGAAGCGTTAACCCTAGCATTGCCAGGGGGGGGGGGGGG
>CM022885.1:36114100-36126052 GCA_012654025.1 Pachypsylla venusta | reverse complement strand
CTCTGTCCCCCCCCCCCCCCCCTTGGCAATGCACGTAATTGAATAGAGTTTGGCAATCTTAGGGTTAAGATTAGTGAGTTTAAATTCGAATTGGTATATTTTTAACCTCAGCAAATAATAAAAACATACAACAAAAATGTAGTCATTACAAGAATAAAAGAAAGTAAAGTGAGCTCTTTGCTGGTTTGTGATAGAGTAGCTAATTGGAACACAGTGCGTATCTATTGCATTGGCAAAGAATAATAAAATAAATATTAAAACAAACAGTTAAAGTTCAAGTATTTCAAAATTAAATGCAACCATATTATTCACTGCGGTTTTTTTTTAAAGATTTTAATTATTTTGCGAGGTTAAACAAATACCATTTTACAAGGACGTAGCCAGCAGCTGGCCTAGGGGGGGCAGGTGAGATCTTCATGTCGGGAGGGAGGGGGGTCGATATAGTAAATCGTTACTTATTTAATAACAAACCCCCAGGGGTAACTGATGATTAAGTGATTTGGGGGGCGACTCCAGGGCCCGAGCAAGTGGTTGATGATCCCTGGATAGTTTCAAGTATCAGTAACGTCCCAGGATGTAGTGTGGTAACATTTTAATACCACATGAACATCAACTGCGATCTCCCAATGGAGAAAAAAGGATTTTTATTCAGACCTCTGAAAAACGCTACCTCCTGGGGGCACTAAGGCACCTCTGGAGCCACCGCTAGAAGTGACAGCATGCGAGCCGGTAGTGATCGCAGGGAGACAAGAAGAATGCGGCAGACTGCGACCGCGATACCCGAAAACAATCAAAATGCCGACACAAATGATAACAGTCCAAACGATACGACAAGGTTGCCACAGTTACATTTGATTGTTCACAGTATAGTAGGCCTGTTGGATTAGGGATAAAATTCAGCATTTATCGTATTTCGGTGCTTGATGACTTTTTTGCTTCCAAAAATCATTTTATCTAGTGTAAATTTAAGTTGCCCCTTCCGTGCTGCATACTCTTGGGAATTTCTAGAGGGGGGGCAGCTGTCCCCAGCTGCCCCCCCTTCCTACGCACATGCCATTTTACAAGATAAAATAAACCCTTCTCAGAAATTAATAGTTGAGTAACCATGATAGGGCTCATCTCTGGAACGGTAACACTCCGTTTCCACTATCATTTCACGATGTTTATCTTGTGGCACATACTTTTAAATAAGAGTGTTCCCATTAGGAATGTTTTTTTCTGTCTGCGATAAAAAAAATCGGAACGATAATTTTTGACATAGTGCCTTGCCTCGGGAAGTCGTCACGTCAAAAAAACGTTGAATGATCCTGTGGCATGTGTAATTAAATGGAGATGTTCCCATTGCACGTTTGTCAATCGTTACGTAAAAAAAGAAAAGAGAGAGAAAAAAATCATTGTATGATTCAGTGACATGTGCAATTAAATGGAGATGAACTCCTTTCAAGTGAAAAGACAACCTTCCGTCACCAATTTTTTCGCAGACTACAAAAAAAAAAAAATCATGGCTTCTTTTCACATTACTGAATCGTATGTCTGATTCCTAAGATACTACATATAAATTTTCCGACACTATGTTACCCGTGTATCCAAGAATGTAAGGTCTGGCATATGCTTTTGAAGCTATTTTCCTATTTTGTGAGGCTGATCTTATGGTTGATGCTAATGTGCTTTTATTCTCAATAGGATTGAATGAATGTTTGTGAATAACTCCGAGGTCACAAAGTTCCTGAAAATCAGGAGATGAAAATAAACGGGTCTACCAAAAACAAAATTGATGTGAAAAAAAAATAATAATAATAAATAAACTTCAATAACATGTGAGACCAAATAAAAAGAAAAATTGAATGCTGTCCTCGAAAAGGCCATTTTACAGGAGACAAGAAAACAATATTTGTTCATTTTGGTAATGTAATTGCATATGGGCCCTTTTCCAATTTTCTCAAACTTTTTAGAACTTTCAGAAAATTCTGTTTTTTTGTTTGTTCTTATTTTTTTAATGCATATCGGTACACTCTTTTTCCATTTTGTTCTTCGTTTTTTCTTAAACTTTTATGATGTTTTTCGGGGTACAAAAAAAGAATAACCAATTTTAAAAATTTTGATACTGATATATTCCTCCACGGATTCAAATGTAATATAGACTCTTTTTCGAGGGAAGCATTCAATTATTTACTAGCGTAGATACGGAATTTTTCCTCCTCCAAGCTATACAATATGTTCTGGAAATCCTAGTGAAGGTCAAATGATAGCATAATCATAATGTCAATTTCTCCAGATCTACAAATGACAGTATAATCATAATATCAATTTCTCCAGATCTACAAATGATAGCATAATCATAATATCAATTTCTCCAGATCTACAAATGATGGCATAATCATAATATCAATTTCTCCAGATCTACAAATGGTAGCATAATCATAATATTAATTTATTTTTGTAGATCTGCGCCTTATAAATATGATGTTAATGATTCCATTTTATTAATTGACAGGTGAAAATATTACAATTCCATAGTTTCAGTTTTCAGGCATTACGTATGAATAGCGTTCGAAATTTGAAAATTTCGAACGCTATTCATACGTAATGCGGGTTTTTTTTTTTGCTGCGCGAATGGTTTTAAAATGAATAAAGCTATTGTTGTAATATTTACAACAACTTACTTTGATTATATCTCTTGTGTTGGCACCATAACACTTTCCAAACTTGAACTTCAGTGTGGGACAGTGGCCAGTGTATCTACAAAAACAAAGTAAACGATTCAATTAGGAAATATTTTATCAAAAATCAAAGCATTAACCTTCTCATTTCTTTCACAGCAGGGCCAGAGGAATGAGAAAGTTTTAATATATTAACATAGTAAATAACTTGTACTCTCAATCTAGTTATTTACTATGTTATAGTATTGAAAATTTTCTTTTGGATCTGCTGTGAAAGAAATGAAAAGTTTTTGCTTTTTTTTCTAAATATCTCCTTATTTAGGCTATTTTTCACAGTTTGCCCTAAATCATCCTCTTGCTTCAGACTTTCTATCCGAAAATGGTCGTTTTCTAAACGGCCTAATTTTAACTTCCGGAAAAACAAGATTTGACTTTCTCAGTCTACGATACTGATGAAAATGAGGACTTTTGAAACATTTTCTGGAACATCATGAGAAAACTTTTACATCATAGCACAAAACGAGGACCGTTGTCCGTTATACAGGGTATAACAACATTCAAATGTGGCCTTACCCCTGTTTATTTCTAAAAAAAATCAAAAAGAAAGTTAGTCCTTATTTTACGAGTATATGGACTTATATTTTAATAAAAATATTTGTACCACTCCATTTATTTTTTTCGAGAAATCGACACTTTTTGTCAAGAAAAATCACTTCCGCAGGTCGAATCTTGATCTCACCATAAACATTCAATTGGCCATGGCCCCTTTCCTATCCCAGGAGCTTTTCAAAATTCAAAAATTCCAAGCCGTTCAAAAGTAAGGGGGCCGGTTATTCTGGGACACGCTGTATATTACAGTATTACAGTATAGAAAATATTTGACCTAGACGATGGCAAAGTAAATATATGTTACGTACTTTTTAAATTGAGTTCGTTATTTTCTCTATGAAATATAAACCGAAAGGTTTGAATAAAGTGGGTCACCGAGACAGGTACCTAGCTCGCAATAAGCACAAAGATCAATAGAAAAACGCAAGTGTTAAATATTATTCGCGGACGACATAATTTTCCTCATTTTTCAATTACTTTGCAATTGTTTTTCTTCAGATATAACAGAAATTTTTGTTGTTGAAGGAGTTTGATGGAGATGTACTAATGGGGTGGTACAAGGTGGAAGTTGAAGGGGGGGTACACTGGAGGATTTGGTGGAGGGGTAACAAAAGGAACTTATGGTGTGGTACACCGGAGTAGTTTATGGAGGGGTACACCCAAGGAGCTTATGAATGGTACACCGAAGGGGTTGATGGAGTTGTACACCGGAAGAGTTCATGGATACATAATCTTTCAAAATATATTATGTTTTGAAGAAATCGTAAAAAATCAAAAAGACAATATCGATTCAAGTACTGTCCTGACGATGATAGCCTACTGTGGAAATCTTACCTCATAATTTATACAATAGATATATTGTGATTTTTTTAATAATAAATTTAATATGTACTCTAAGATTCCTTCAATATATTCCTAAATACCTACTTTTGTTATTGTTTTTATTTTAATAATAAATTTAATATGTACTCTAAGATTCCTTCGATATATTCCTACCTACCTACTTTTTTTTTTTAATAATAATAATAAATTTAAAATGTACTCTAAGATTCCTTCGATATATTCCTACCTACCTACTTTTGTTATTGTTTTTATTTTAATAATAAATTTAATATGTACTCTAAGATTCCTTCGATATATTCCTACCTACCTACTTTTGTTATAGTTTTTATTTTAATAATAAATTTAATATGTACTCTAAGCTTCGTCCTCGCGTGTTACGATACTTCTGCTCTGAACACCCTAGAGTTCGTCTTCCTGCTGATGACAGCCTGAGTGTCATTGAAAGCTAAATTCGTCCTCGCGTGTTACGATACTTCTGCTCTGAACACCCTAAAGTTCGTCTACCTGTTGATGACAGCCTGAGTGCCATTGAAAGCTAACTTCGGCCTCGCGTGTTACGATACTTCTGCTCTGAACACCCTAGAGTTCGTCTTCTTGCTGATGACAGCCTGAGTGCCATTGAAAGCTAACCTCACATTTATTTTATTTTCTGAATCGATACTGTCTTTTTTTCAAATAATAAATAATATTGGTTGGACATACCCGTCATTTTTTAAATTGAGCTAAAAAATCCAATGATATTAGATTAATAAGATACGTATAACAAAAAATAAAAATGGTAAAGCTTGTAAACAACTAGGACTAAACCAGAATGAACATTAGAAAACATTACGAAGAGGAAAAGAATAAAAACAAACAAATAAATTTTTAATATATAACCTTCCAGCCTTATATGGTACATTATTTCACTTCCTATAGTCGAGAGTGGATTCTGTAACCTTCTGAAAAATTGAAATTACTCAGGGGTGGTTGGTAGGTACTCGTGCATGTCATCAGAGACCATTACTCTTCAGCAGGGCCCACACTTATGTTGCAAAGGCTGCGAACATATGTTGTACAACATTTGCAACATAAGTGTGGACCTTACGATGTTGTCCGACACGGTCCACACTTTCAATGTGTTTCTAAAATGTTTCATATTTTTGGAAACATGCAACATGTTGGACAACATTTTCTCAACACGGACACACTTGTGTTTGCAACATAAGTGTGGACCGTGCTTTAAGATTTCATGGTTGTGCAACCCCCAAACAAGTAGGTTTCACGCCTTATTAAAGAGGAGCCGGCCAGAACGACTCCTCAACGTCATTTTCGGGTCCGGAGCAGACCGTTAGCGTAGAAAAATGCTTTCGCCAATGCCAGTATAGAACTGTGGGGAAAACTCAAATAAAATAATAATAATAAAAAAAATAGACTCTTGAGTGAAAGGTAATAAACCACTAGACGAGGTTAATGCCTGAAATATTTTCTACCCTTAGAGCTCTATTTTTATGTGGTCAAATACTCGAATTTATGAGGAAAAAATCATTCCTCTTCTGGGGATTGAACCCACGCCCTCCTGTTTACCAGGCGAGCGCTGAACCACTGAGCTAACGAGGCACTGATAAACACAAATAAAGCTGGAGAAAGTCACAGGACATAATCACTCTAAACGGATGATTAATGGTCCTAAAGAGAAAATAGCAAAGAGGCGCTTGTGAATCTTAGCAGACGTAATATTTGACTGGTGGTTATGCGGCTGACAGTCAGTGTGCTCTTAGAAAACACCTACAAACGATGCAGGTAAACAAGGCAACAGTGATGTGCAGGATGTGTGGAGAGGAAGAGGAAACAGCTCCGCACATTATATTTTATTGCCCATTCCTAGAGTTATTATATTTTGCAGCGAAGTGCGAGAAAACAGCTGGTATTTTATTATTATAGGTATCCAAACCATAAATAAATAGACTTCATGTTTCTTCTACAGATAGCCAAAGCCATGCGCGGATATAGGAGCTGGCACGGGGGCATGTGCCCCCCAGTTTTTTATTTTTTTTAAAAAAATGTTGTACAATATATGTAGGCAGCATTGCTGAAGAGTGGTCTCTGATGACATGCACGAGTACCTACCAACCACCCCTGAGTAATTTCAATTTTTCAGAAGGTTACAGAATCCACTCTCGACTATAGGAAGTGAAATAATGTACCATATAAGGCTGGAAGGTTATATATTAAAAATTTATTTGTTTGTTTTTATTCTTTTCCTCTTCGTAATGTTTTCTAATGTTCATTCTGGTTTAGTCCTAGTTGTTTACAAGCTTTACCATTTTTATTTTTTGTTATACGTATCTTATTAATCTAATATCATTGGATTTTTTAGCTCAATTTAAAAAATGACGGGTATGTCCAACCAATATTATTTATTATTTGAAAAAAAGACAGTATCGATTCAGAAAATAAAATAAATGTGAGGTTAGCTTTCAATGGCACTCAGGCTGTCATCAGCAAGAAGACGAACTCTAGGGTGTTCAGAGCAGAAGTATCGTAACACGCGAGGCCGAAGTTAGCTTTCAATGGCACTCAGGCTGTCATCAACAGGTAGACGAACTTTAGGGTGTTCAGAGCAGAAGTATCGTAACACGCGAGGACGAATTTAGCTTTCAATGACACTCAGGCTGTCATCAGCAGGAAGACGAACTCTAGGGTGTTCAGAGCAGAAGTATCGTAACACGCGAGGACGAAGCTTAGAGTACATATTAAATTTATTATTAAAATAAAAACTATAACAAAAGTAGGTAGGTAGGAATATATCGAAGGAATCTTAGAGTACATATTAAATTTATTATTAAAATAAAAACAATAACAAAAGTAGGTAGGTAGGAATATATCGAAGGAATCTTAGAGTACATATTAAATTTATTATTAAAATAAAAACAATAACAAAAGTAGGTAGGTAGGAATATATCGAAGGAATCTTAGAGTACATATTAAATTTATTATTAAAATAAAAACAATAACAAAAGTAGGTAGGTAGGAATATATCGAAGGAATCTTAGAGTACATATTAAATTTATTATTAAAATAAAAACAATAACAAAAGTAGGTAGGTAGGAATATATCGAAGGAATCTTAGAGTACATATTAAATTTATTATTAAAATAAAAACAATAACAAAAGTAGGTAGGTAGGAATATATCGAAGGAATCTTAGAGTACATATTAAATTTATTATTAAAATAAAAACAATAACAAAAGTAGGTAGGTAGGAATATATCGAAGGAATCTTAGAGTACATATTAAATTTATTATTAAAATAAAAACAATAACAAAAGTAGGTAGGTAGGAATATATCGAAGGAATCTTAGAGTACATATTAAATTTATTATTAAAATAAAAACAATAACAAAAGTAGGTAGGTAGGAATATATCGAAGGAATCTTAGAGTACATATTAAATTTATTATTAAAATAAAAACAATAACAAAAGTAGGTAGGTAGGAATATATCGAAGGAATCTTAGAGTACATATTAAATTTATTATTAAAATAAAAACAATAACAAAAGTAGGTAGGTAGGAATATATCGAAGGAATCTTAGAGTACATATTAAATTTATTATTAAAATAAAAACAATAACAAAAGTAGGTAGGTAGGAATATATCGAAGGAATCTTAGAGTACATATTAAATTTATTATTAAAATAAAAACAATAACAAAAGTAGGTAGGTAGGAATATATCGAAGGAATCTTAGAGTACATATTAAATTTATTATTAAAATAAAAACAATAACAAAAGTAGGTAGGTAGGAATATATCGAAGGAATCTTAGAGTACATATTAAATTTATTATTAAAATAANATCAAAGGTGTTTCGAAGTACAAAAAGTCATATCCTCGAATAAAATATTGAATTTTCTAACCATGAGCGGTGCTCACTCTGGGGGTCGGTTCCACCAAAAACTCATAGTTAAGAAATATCACTTCGAGATGAGCGAGAAAGCTGAAATTTTATACGAAGGTGTTCCGCAGTGCAAAAAGTAATATCTTTGAGTAAAATATTGAATTTTTTCAAATAGGAGCCGTGTTTACTCTGGGGGTCGGTTCCACCAAAAATCTAAAATTGAGGAGATTTAATTCCGCGATCTCGAAATTGTTGTTGAATTTTGTAACCGTAGCAAAGCACGGGAAAACAGCTAGTATTTTATATAAGTTAAAGCATGGCCAGCTATTTCTGGTCAATTCTACTGTATAGAATAACACATTTTTTTTTAATATTGTGTTAAAAAAAATTACGTACCCAGGTATTAAATAGTTCGAATTTGCTAGGGACATAAAGTTTGAGCACATTGCAACTATTTCCACAAAATGTGTTGATAAGTATAACTTGAAATATAGTAAATAGTAGATGATAACTGTTTAAAAAGGCAAAGAGAGGAAAAAAAAATGGGTGGAATTATTCACCCGTCAATAAATTCTTCTCATTTTATTTGTAAATATAACGGATTTTAATCGTTGACATGTCAATCGCGGTAATGTAATTGTTCAAGCTGGAGGTATAAAATTTATGCCCCGAAACTCCTTTCTACAGCCATGCCATACCGGAAACGAGGAAATTCGATCATAAAATTTTTCGCTTTTTTTGGGCGGTATTCGAACTGAAAACCTCCGGACCAAGAGTCAGTGCTCTTAAAAACTTGACCACGGAGATCGGCTAACAATTAACAATCTGATTCTGAAAACAATCTCGTTTGCTCTGTTTGTTGACAATTAAAAATCGCCTTATGAGGATGATGCTCATTATTTCATATTATATTTTTAAGTATTTTTTGCTCTCTTTGAAGGGTTTGCGATGATCGTCAGAACTTCAGTGTGAATCTAGGATAGAAAGACAGAGGATATCCTTATTACTTTTTTCACTGAGTCGAACATATAACATCTTTTCTTTAGATGTAAAACTAATTCATTTAACCAACCTGGTTACAATGGAATGCAGAAATTTACACTTTCTGCAAGAATTTACATCTGCCGAGTGAAAATAATATTGTGGTAAACATAGAGCGGAGACAATTTAGCCAGATAATCCTACTGTCCTTTTAAAATGACACCACTTGAAATCGGGGGTTTCCAATTGAAATATAAATTGGCTATGATTACTTATTTTTGTTTCGCGTATTTCTATAACTACCTGATGCGGTGGGATCCAGAGATGCGGTGATTTTTTCATTCGAGTATTTTATTAAACTCACATACTATTTCTCGTATATAACCAAACATATTTTCAAGAAAAATTGAAAGAAAAAAAATCTTCTGCGAACATTTGAGTTAAGAGTAGGATTCGTCATGGCAGCGCAAACGTAAGCTAATCTTAAATTCCTATTTTCATTCTAAACAATGAGGTTAGGAATTTGTTTACGCCCATGTTTCGCTAAGGGAAAGTTCCTAGCCTAAATTACTCCTTGGAGATGTGTCCTAGACACTTCTCTATTGTGAGTATAAAGAGAACTGTGCCGGGGGTTTGGATGCAAGAAGCCGATGACGCAGTTACTTCCTTACAACACATTTGTCCTCCATTGACTTCTTGTCTCAGATTAGGAATGATTTTAGTTAAAGAAGAAGAAACAACGATCGAGCTCAACGTATTTCGAGCGAACACCTAACATCAGCTGATTCAACCATGTGTCAAATTTTACGTTTCTTATTGGTCAATATTTATGTTTATATCTGGCAATGTTGATCCGTATAGTATAATTTGCACAAAGTAATCCGTCTTTCCCTGATACTGATAAAAAGAAAATCCACCCAAAAATGAACTCAGAACCCCTATGGATAAACCAAAACCAAGATAGCCCAATATAGGTTTATCAATATCAAAAAGCAAAGTTTTTAAAGAAAAATCCCCTTACGATCCGTTACTGAAGTTCAATCATCTTGTCGAATCAGTTAAATAATTTGTTCGCAAAAACCGAATTGAATGCTACTTCTAAAGATATCCTAAATCTGTGTTTTTTATTTTTTAACCTTTTCACTTTCTAGTGTTTAATGATTGCAAATAATGAAAAAAGAAATCATTTTTACCCAAGGAATAGGGGATCCCGTTTGCTATTTTGATGGTTCAAGTGAGGAAAAGACCAATATCACCCTTCATCTTCTCAAAAAGGAATTACATTGTTGTCACTCAAAATTTCATACTTAACCTACAATCAAAGATGACGAATGGCGACTAATATGGCCGGTCCAGTACAAACAATCATCAGAAATCTTGAGTGAAAACGGAAAGGTAATGGGACCTAAACGTGAAAGGAAAATAAGAGTGCCCAAAAGTGACGGAAAAGTGGTTACACTTAAAAATGACGAAAACGTAGTGACACCTAAAAGTGACGAAAAAGTTGTGATACTGAAACCTGTTGATGGATATCCTTATTTGTTCAAACCAAATTGTTCACACCAGGTTTGTATACGTCAATACGCTGAATATCAAAAATCCCGACAATTTGAAAACGGGAAGTCGCCTTACGAATCAGAAACTTCTGATACCACAGGAGATGAAATTGTGAACACAAAAATTGTTACTGCCTCTTCTGATGATGCAGCTGAAAAAAATGTTACCGATTTTATTGACGGAAAAGATCAATCTAAAGTGGATCCACTAAATTGTTCTAATATGGAATCCGAGGTTACGATTGAAGATTATATTGACAAATATCTTAAGGATTTTTTTGAAGAAGAATTGGTAGTTAAGGATAATTTCCATTCATAAAAAGGAGCGGCTATTCAATCTACAGGAAATATTGAATACTAATGGAACAAAATAAGTAGCAGTAAGGATAATTTCCATTCATAAAAAGGAGCGGCTATTCAATCTACAGGAAATATTGAATACTAATGGAACAAAATAAGTAGCAGTTTTCTACCTCTGTACAGGAATTTTAGTGCATAAAATTGTTAGATAATTTTTGACCGGCTTTATCTGTAAAAAGTTAAAATTTGGAAACTCAACAAGAACGTGTTCATCTTATCTTCATGTCATTGGACCCATCTACGGGGGGGGATGAGTTGACGTTGACAGTCTTCTGCAACTGAGGGGGTGTGATGGTCTTTGGCCGGACCTGTAAATTCCGGGTCGTCCTGGGGCGTAGACTCAACCATCGTGAGGACTTTCCTGGAACTCAAATTGACCAGGGAGAATGAGGATGCCTGACACTTCTACCGCTGCTACTACAAAAACAACGGGGGGGTGGGGGGTCAACTGAACTCTATGAGGATTCGTTGAGCGTGCTCTTCAGTCAAATCCACTTGATCTCACCCACATGCTAGTGCCCCTGTCGTCTGCATCCTTATGCATTATGTGCGAACGAGAGTGTGGTAGAGTGCACACAAAATCATGGTACACTTTGTGCAATCAAACCAATAACCGCATCTAAATATGAAAGAGAAACCTTTAGCCACGTCCTCGAGTCCTGCGCGGTCATCCCTATCTGTCCAAGACAGCGGTTAGGCCTCTGCGATGCCCAGGTGTGCTTTTAATCTGACAGAAGGAACTAGACTTCATCCATTCTGCCCCATGAATTCAATTGATCTACCCCAAAGGACAATTACATATTTAGAAAAACTGTCTAACGCTGATACAGAAGAGGCCCCTAGTATACGAAATACTGAGGCGTCCAAAAAGAATGAGAAAACATTTCAACTCTCCTACCAACGTAATCACCCCCAGCAATTCTTAGAAAATACAATCCTGATACAGAAGAGGCCCCTAGTATACGAAATACGGAGGCGTCCAAAGAGAATGAGAACTCATTTCAACTCTCCTACCACCGTAATCACCCCCAGCAATTCTTAGAAAATACAATCCTGATACAGAAGA
>CM022885.1:36058745-36071585 GCA_012654025.1 Pachypsylla venusta | reverse complement strand
AGAAATATATCAACAAAAACACACACATTCATTCATACGAAAACTTTCATAGAATAGCGGAATGCCCGCTACAGAAATATATCAACAAAAACACACACATTCATTCATACGAAAACTTTCATAGAATAGCGGAATGCCCGCTACAGAAATATATCAACAAAAACACACACATTCATTCATACGAAAACTTTCATAGAATAGCGGAATGCCCGCTACAGAAATATATCAACAAACATTCATTCATACGAAAACTTTCATAGAATAGCAGAATGCCCGCTACTCTATGAAACTTTCTATGTGTCTTTTCCGATCACTTGTGAAATTTGACACGTCCCAAAGTTACGATTTTTCAGCCATTTCCGAACGCCATTATTGCTGTTTCCCACAACTTCGTTTGTGTTGTTTTCAACAACTTCGTTTGTGTCTTTTTCCACACCTTCTTCGTCTGTGTCTTTTTCCACACCTAGCTGTTTTCAACAACTTCGGCTGTGTTTTTTTCCACACCTATCTGTTTTCAACAACTTCGTCTGTGTCTTTTTCCACACCTAGCTGTTTTCAACAACTTCGTCTGTGTCTTTTTCCACACCTAGCTGTTTTCAACAACTTCGTCTGTGTCGTTTTCCATACCTAGCTGTTTTCAACAACTTCGTCTNGATAACTCTTACCGTTTGGGTAAGAGTTATTTTTACTGAAGGTTTTAGGGTATCCATTCTCGGTCATTCTTTGATAACTCTTACCGTTTGGGTAAGAGTTATTTTTACTGAAGGTTTTAGGGTATCCATTCTCGGTCATTCTTTGATAACTCTTACCGTTTGGACTGTGTAATTGTACCGTTTATGATCGCCATTTTGGCAGTAATTCGCTCCCGCTTTTGATTTTTTCTTTTTTAATTTGTACCTACTTTGTCAGAGGAGTGTGTATCCAAGTTTCTAGGTTTACCTATCATAGAGTAACGTTGATAATGAGTAAGCTACTATAAAGGGATTTTTTCTTTTTTTCTGTGTTCCATTTTTCAAGTTTTTTTTTTGTTTTTACATTAATTGGCTGATTAGTTTTTTGGTGCTATTTGCCCAACTAAGACCTGATGGTGGCTATTTTAAGTGAATGAGGTCTACAGTTCACTGAACCGCTAGTAACTGAGTTTTGCATTTTACAAGTACAGATAGACTAGTCATTCGGCCAAAATGAAATCAAACAACATAGGCCCTAATGTTTTATGATTTCATTTTGGCCCCCTGTGTAATTCTTTTTGGAGATAACGGCAATCCTTCCGTTAAAGTTTGGATTTTTTTTTTTCATTTCCTTTTCACATCCGTGTTCCAATCTTTTAAGGAACACAACGAAAACGCAAAAACAGACTTCGCGTTCGAAATACATCATGCTAACGATAAAAAATAAAATAAAAATCACCGAGTCAACTTAACTTCATTTTGTAATTATACAACAGCGCGAGGTTCTAAATTAATAGATTCAAATTGAAAAGCAAGGTCCTAGAATTTAATTACAATACAGAAATCTATGAACAGAAGTGCTGAGAAGTGAGAAAAATAATGTGTCTCAACAAAAGCGATTGACAAACATTCTTGCTAAATAATGGCTTGTTAACAAGGCATGTAGGAAGATCAGTAGATGGGCGAGCTTTAGAACGGGGGCACTGTAAAGGGCGGAATTAGGGCTTCCAATTCCGCATGCGGGATTGACTTTGAATCCCGCATGGGGGATTTGAGCTTAATCCCGCGGGATCCCTTATTTTTTAATATTATAAGGAGAAAAGTTCTTAGTAGGTAGGTATATACTCAAACATGCACCATCTACGCTGTTTTTACATATATTTGCCTGATCTTTGACTACAATCAATATAAAATTGATATGAATTAACACCAAATTTCAAGTTCTAGCTCTTTCCATTCGGGTTTTAGCGGAACCGCCAAAAAGCGGCCTTCAACCGTTAATTAGCGGCCAACAATATATTACACTTCATTCTAAAGTTATATTCTTCAATTTAATTTATGAAATTGATATGAATAGGCACCAAATTTCAAGATCCGGCTCTTTCCATTCTGGTTTTAGACGGAAATTAGCGGCCAACAATATATTACACTTCAACCTAAGTTGTATTTTTCAATTTAATTTATGAAATTGATATGAATAGGCACCAAATTTAATGTTCTAGCTATTACCGTTCTCATTTTAAGCAGGATATGCGAAAACAGCTAAAAAGCGGCATAAAACCGCCAACGGTATATTCGATTTCCACTAAAAGCTCATTTTGCCTTTCATGGCATAAAACTGACATACATACCAAATTTCAAGTCTCTAAGTTTAAAGTTCCAGCTATTACCGTTCGATTTCCAGGAAAAGCTCATTTTGCCGTTTATGGCATAAAACTAACATACATACCAAATTTCAAGTATCTAGCACTTGCTGTTCTTAAGATATCTTGTTCACAGACAGACAGACACACGGACGAATGGCTGAAACTCAAGATTTGGGCTCTGGGGACCCCAAAACGTGTTTTGGCATTGAAAACTCGACATGGAAAATTTCAGCCCATTACAATACTTTCCTTTTNCATTGAAAACTCGACATCGAAAATTTCAGGCCATTACAATACTTTCCTTTTTCATAGGATAAGGAAATGATAAAATACCGATTTTCACTTCCTCTTTTTTTTTTGTATTCATTTTTTTTGTAATATCTAAGATCATGTTTAAAAAAAAAAAAAAAAATTGCGGGATTGTAGTTTGCGGATCCCGCAGATTGCAAATCCCGCAAAAAACGTGTCCAACAAATTGCGGGATCCCTTATTTGCGGGATTGAAAGCCCTAGGTGGGATGGACCTCTAGTTAATATTTTCTATGAGGTCTTATAATAAAATTATTCCTGTTCGTCTAAGGGTTAAGGTTGGCGTTGGTTGTACCTTTCTTCTTTGAAAGCATCCTACAGGTATCAGCTTTGATCACAATATGAGTGGTTCAGAGAGGGAGGGGGGATTTATGTCTTTATTAGAAATTGTAGGAGGTACATTTTATATATTACGAGATAAGACTAAATGCAGCGTCCGCAATAGAGGCTGAAAGACAAAGTATTGGAATTGTAGTTTTTGTTTGAACCTTGTGTTTTTAATTTAAAAAACATGAAAGTTTGTAAATAGACCTCTAGTGGTGTCCAAAGCTCGCCACACCTATAATTACTCTCTCAATTAATTATTTATAATTTTACACCTGAGCTACATGAATGAATGCTATAAAGCAATATACAGGGTGATCCAGGTTGTTCCGAACAACGTTTTGGTTGTAGAGCACAAAAAAGAATGAGTCTGAGATATGAGCTTTTGTTAGAAGCAAATGAGTTTTAAAAAATCAGCCATCACTTTGTTTTGAATGCTTCTGTATTATAAAAGATACAAGTATTTATGTATGAGTATGTGTGTCACATTTACTTTGTGGTGAGGCGTATTATGGTCATCTTTGTGGTGAGGCGTAAGGCCCAATGGGATTCTTTAAAATTTTTGTGGGAATCGCAGCATTACTATCATGTACTAATAATCTCTTCAATCTTCTACCAAACCAAATCTATCTACTTGATAGTATGGCCACACATTAAAGTAGCTTACTCAACTGTCCCCACGAGGCATTTTTTTTTTTTCAATCGAAAAAAATTCAAGGAGATATATCTGCTTCTAAAAAAGCTGATAGTGGCTCAAAAGTTCGTAATAAAATCTTTCTGCAAAATTGACTCAGGCAAAAACATTTCTTTTTTGCGCTCTTCAACACAAGTGTACACACAGTAATAAAATATTCAAATGTGCTGAAAATTATTTTAAGTGTCTAGGCTCACCGACTTCTTAATTGAGGATAAAGGAGTATCTTAAATAGTAGGAATATTTTGGCGAAACAAATTTGATTCTTGAAGATCTAGTTCCCTAACTAAAACCTATTATTATTCAGGCATTTGTATGCTTAATAGAGGATAAAGAAGTATCTTAAACAGTAGGAATAGATTGGCCAAACAAATTTGATTCTTGAAGATCCAGTTCCCTAAGTAAAACCTATTATTATTCAGGCATTTGTATGCTTAATAGAGGATAAAGGAGTATCTTAAACAGTAGGAATAGATTGGCAAAACAAATTTGATTCTTGAAGATCCAGTTCCCTAACTGAAACCTATTTTTATTCAGATATTTGTATGCTTAAAAAATATCATTTTTTTGGGAGCTAGTAAAATAATAAATCCATGTGTCACATTGGCTGAGTATTTGAAGGGACTGGTCATTTAGTGGACAGAGTCTGTCCTGATAATCTAATAATAAACCCATGTGTCACATTGGCTAAGTATTTGAAGGGACTGGTCATTTAGTGGACAGAGTCTGTCCTGATAATCTAATAATAAACCCATGTGTCACATTGGCTGAGTATTTGAAGGGACTGGTCATTTAGTGGACAGAGTCTGTCCTGATAATCTAATAATAAACCCATGTGTCACATTGGCTGAGTATTTGAAGGGACTGGTCATTTAGTGGACAGAGTCTGTCCTGATAATCTAATAATAAACCCATGTGTCACATTGGCTGAGTATTTGAAGGGACTGGTCATTTAGTGGACAGAGTCTGTCCTGATAATCTAATAATAAACCCATGTGTCACATTGGCTGAGTATTTGAAGGGACTGGTCATTTAGTGGACAGAGTCTGTCCTGATAGTCTAATAATAAACCCATGTGTCACATTGGCTGAGTATTTGAAGGGACTGGTCATTTAGTGGACAGAGTCTGTCCTGATAGTCTAATAATAAACCCATGTGTCACATTGGCTGAGTATTTGAAGGGAGTGGTCATTTAGTGGACAGAGTCTGTCCTGATAGTCTAATAATAAACCCATGTGTCACATTGGCTGAGTATTTGAAGGGAGTGGTCATTTAGTGGACAGAGTCTGTCCTGATAGTCTAATAATAAACCCATGTGTCACATTGGCTGAGTATTTGAAGGGAGTGGTCATTTTTTATCTCTGGATCTCCACGAATCCTACAAAAACAAATGATTTACATTGAATTTAAACTAAGTGAAAGCAAATTGTGAACTCACTGGTGATGGTGGTAAGAATAGAACTGATGGTGTGCTGGCCATACCTCGCTTGGCCCATTTTCATTATAGCTTTGGTAATAAGACTTGGGACTAACAACAGCTGTGTTGTCTGCTTTCCATTTGTTTTCACTTATCGTATTCATTTCAGCTAATGACTTGAGTGGATCACCATTGTACTTCTTTATATCTCGACTTGGATATGAATTGATGTGACCGTTTGGTAGAATTGGGGGTGTACTGGGAGGTGTTCGACTAGGTGTACTTCCCCACATGAGGACTGTCTGACGCGGCACTTCATTGTAATTGAAAGACTCACTCTTGATATCTTCTACTTTGGGCGTTATTAGATTATTTGACGGCACCGGCGACGAGTCAGACGATGACATTCCGTCCAGTGATTTGTTGTTGAGAGTCTTGGAAGGAAGTTTATGAGTTTGAGGTAGATCTGAACACAGAGGTAGCGTAATGTATGGTGTTGTATAACCTTTACCGTTCTGATCCGTGGACAACGTCTGATGACAGTAGAGTTTGTCGCAGTCATTTGATTTGTTCATCTCATACGTTGGTAGACTGAACCCGTTACTGACGCTGTACGGTTGATATTCTGAATAGTACGGTCTGTACTGATGGAAAATATTTTCATAAGGAAGTCTATTGTCATAAAGTGTCTGACCCATGTACTCTGATGCGGTGCCCGTTGGGTATGAAGTAGAATACATATTTGAGTAGGCAGCAGCCATGGCGTCTGGTGCCGCCAGATATTCTATAGGGGGTGCAGGCGTTGGCGTTACCACAGCTGGTGTATTATGTTGTGCCGATAATTTACGTTTTGTTCGACACGTTGACAGAAAATCTCTGAGTTGTGTTTTGTACCTCCTGTTGACGCGTTGTGGCGTTGTACTACTTGACCCACTCTGTGCGGAGCCAGGTGAAGGTGCTAATGTTTGGTGACTAGGGGTGAGCTGATCTGAATCACTGAAGTAACTATTATTCAAGCCAGCGTCTAAATAACTAACTTTGAAGTCCATTGTTCTTTTGCCTAAGAGATCTCTACCCTCTTCTTCCCTGAAATAAAAGAATATGGATACAGAAATCAATTCATGCCAAGTTGAGCTAAGAAGGGGCGATCGCCCCCCCAGAGGGCTGATTTTTTTTCATTGAAAAAAAAAAAAAAAAAAAAAAATAAANAACACATTCTGGTATAATTTTCCTATGTGTATATAGGCACCTGAATTATACATGAGTATGCATTTTGATTTCACATAAATATCGTCTACGCCACATGAATCGTGGCCGACCGTAATAGCCCCCCCCCATTCACCCATCGCTCTGTATCCGCACCTGAGCTAAGATGTCCAGATCTTAGTTAAGTTATTAATAGTTTCAAATGTGATTCTAGTGACCGAATTTCAGGATTTACTATCGTGGTGTATCTCAGCGAGTTCCGTCGATTCTTCTGCAATTGGAAGCTTTTACAAGTGTCAGTATTGACCTGACGATTGAAGAGGTGATATGTGGGATTTGATTATTTTTTTAAATCCAAAACATTGGGAGCTAGATGCAACTCCTCAGTGAAGAAAAAAATTGAATTTAATGATATTTGTCATGATTCCGGTATTGATGAAAAATGAATTTAATGATATTTATCATGTTTCGGGTATTGATGAAAAATGAATTTAATATTTGTCATGTTGCTGGTGTTGATGAAAAATGAATTTATGAATATAATGATATTTGTCATGTTTCTGGTATTGATGAAAAATGAATTTAACGATATTTGACATGTTTCTGGTATTGATGAAAAATGAATTTCATGATATTTGTCATGTTTCTGGTATTGATGAAAAATGAAAATATATTTGTCATGTTTCTGGTATTGATGAAAAGTGAAATTAATGATATTTGTCATGTTTCTGGTATTGATGAAAAACGAAATTAATGATATTTGTCATATTTCTGGTATTGATGAAAAATGAATTTAATGATATTTGTCATGTTTCTGGTATTGATGAAAAATGAATTTAATGATATTTGTCATGTTCCTGGTATTGATGAAAAATGAATTTAATGATATTTGTCATGTTTCTGGTATTGATGAAAAGTGAAATTCATGATATTTGTCATGTTTCTGGTATTGATGTAAAATGAATTTAATATTTGTCATGTTTCTGGTATTGATGAAAAGTGAAATTAATGATATTTGTCATGTTTCTGGTATTGATGAAAAATGAAATTAATGATATTTATCATGTTTCTGGTATTGATGAAAAATGAATTTAATGATATTTGTCATGTTTCTGGTATTGATGAAAAATGAATTTAATGATATTTGTCATGTTTCTGGTATTGATGAAAAGTGAAATTAATGATATTTGTCATGTTTCTGGTATTGATGAAAAATGATATTGATATTTGGCATGTTTCTGGTATTGATGAAAAATGAATTTAATGATATTTGTCATGTTTCTGGTATTGATGAAAAATTAATTTAATGATATTTGTCATGTTTCTGGTATTGATGAGAAATGAATTGAATGATATTTGTCATGTTTCTGGTATTGATGAGAAATGAATTGAATGATATTTGTCATGTTTCTGGTATTGATGAAAAATGAATTTAATGATATTTGTCATGTTTCTGGTATTGATGGCACCTATTTGGTTGAAGTATGTAAACTCCAATTTGTCTTGGGACGTGGACCCAACGAAGTTGTTCGAACCTATCGCACAAATAGTTACTTACATAAGAGGACGATGTGTGCTCATAACAAAATCGGGTTTAGAATTTTTATAGACTAGTCTGGAACTCGTTTGCAGCCATTGCCAACCACCATCATTTGTTTGAAACCTATAGGCGATCATACCAGAAGCCCCTGTTTTCAATACTGGAAGAAAACGAAAGATTTTTTTTTTAATTATTCATAGCAATTTCACACATTATACATTTATTAGAAAAATCTTATGGTAAACGCACAAACGTTTGAAGCGGATTCAAATTATTTTTCGAAGCAATTTCGGACGAAATAAAATTGAATATAATTATCAGCGACATTATCATTGAAATTTTAGCACAACTGTTATTATACAATTTAAAGTTTTCATTGTTTTTGACGAAATTCACGTTATTTTCAGAACAAAAAGGGTCATCACTTCAGAATATTATATTATGTTCTAGATCATGTGAAGAGAGTTTTACCATATAGGGATTATATGAAGTTAAAATAGCAAATTATCAATGTTATACTGATGTTCAAAAATTTTTTTTTTGGGGGGGGGGTTGAACCTTTAAACCCATGTCCTGGATACGGCCATGGCAATCACTGCCATCAGCTCAGGTGGAAGCGGCCCGTATGGACATCACCCTCAAATAACATCTCACAGAGTGACAGTAAGGCTATGTTCAGATGATCGCGCGGTACGACGAACCGCAAAGATCTTGTACCGCGCGGTACTAGTTCTACAAACTTGTATCGATTTGTTTGCGGTACTAGTGCGCGGTACTAGTTTTACAAATTTGTATCGATTTGTTCGCGGTACTAGTTTTACAAATTTGTATCGATTTGTTCGCGGTACTAGTTCTACAAACTTGTATCGATTTGTTCGCGGTACTAGTACGCGGTACTAGTTCTACAAACTTGTATCGATTTGTTCGCGGTACTAGTTCTACAAACTTGTATCGATTTGTTCGCGGTACTAGTTCTACAAATTTCTATTGACTTCTTCAGTTGATGCGCGCGGTTTGAGGCGAAATAAAGTAGCCAAGAAGATATTTTGTTGCCAGACTTCCGCGCGCACATACGTTGTCATGTGAATGCTCCTCCTGCGCGGTACCGCACGATAATCTGAACATAGCCTTAAACACTCAAGTTGATTTAATTTGAAAAGTCAATTGCTCTTACATTCTTGGTGTGCGCTAGCGACATAAGCTAAATCATCAAAATGTACTAAATCGTAACCTCCCATGTTGGCTAATTCTGTATCTGAATATCCCAAAAGCATTTTTCCTCTGAAAAAAAAAAAAAAAAAATGATTTTACAATATTATGTGATGTTCTATTTCGAATCTTTGCATAAAGCTGTGCACTTTTGAGAATATAATCGAAGAATCACATTCAAATCGTCACACATGTTTTTTTCACGCACTCACGTCAAGCGTGATTTCTATTAGAAAATGTTTTCAATGACTTATTTTGTGTGTTCATAAGAAAAATTTGCATAGATTTTAAAAATTTCCGCTTTTTCTTCCGAGTATCAAGATTGATACAATATGAGCATTGTTGGCCTAATTCCGAATAATGAGAGCTGGGCCCGTAAAGCAATCATTTTCCATAATTTCTTATGTGTATCAAAAATGATAACAACCCATTACTACTCCCCATGTTCTCTTATCTTCTCGAAACGAAGTTCGGGTACTCGGCTAGTATTATAAATTTCCCTCCAAATATTGGAAAATTGATTGAAAAGTGCTTACCTGGGATCCATTGAAACTAAACTAAGATCGAGTTTGTGTTTGGATTTAAACATGACTTCTTTATGAGGTATTTCTAGTAGGGAAGGTGGGCCAAATGGTGTACATATTGCAAATAGGGCTAAAGGTGGTTCTTCTAATTTTCTATTTTGACCGTGAAGAATTTTAATTCTTCCTCTGATATCCAGTCTCTGAAAATGATATGGTAAGAGTTACGCTTTATCCTAAGGCCTAAGGCATAGCCTGTGGACTAATTATCAGTTTTATCTAAGTGCCGGCCTTTCGATAAACCGCGCGGAATATCTCAATGGAAGTATTGCACACACACGTACAGATTTATCTAAAATTGCGACTTTTCGAGAAATCGCTCGTAAATATCAATTAATCTGCTGGTCTGGACTCTACAGTTCAGTTTTAGAAATAAATCACGTGTGTGGCTTCTTCTAAATGTATCCATAAGAAAATCTTGGAGGCATAGTCGTCAAACGCTCTCTGATAAAAAGGGGGTTGTGGCTTGGATCTCCAGCCAGTGGCCAGTTGATGGGGACGATTGAAGTTCTAACTTATGATCGACATATAAGTCAGTATTCATGAACTATAAGTTTGAGAAAACCGTTTCGACGTAAATTTGATGTCTGCGGGGCGATCTCCCCCTCCCTGTATCAATTTCTATATTCAGGGAAGACAGGATTTGTCCTCATTAGTATTTGACCAGACAAAAATAGATCTCTAAAGATTAGGTAGAAGAAAATGTCTTGGGCATTAACTTAGCCTGGTGGCAACTTTTCCTGGAAAGATATGGTAGTTGAAATCTTGCATGAAATCAACATTTAGTGCAGTACGAACTAGAAAAGTATCGTCCAAGACAGAGTGGACTGAGCGGTAACGTGGCAGCATATGAAACGTCACTATGATAGATTATCAAGATAAGAAAATACGCCTTTTTCTGACCGCGAACCGACGACACTTCATACGAAAGCCCTAGGATTTCTGGCGAGCTAACTGGATCAGTGAGTATATTACCTTAATAATTAAACTTACTGAAAATCCTGAAGTATTATAATTGGATCAGTGAGTACTTAATAATTAAACTTACTAAAAATCCTGAAGTATTATAATTGGATCAGTGAGTATATTACCTTAATAATTAAACTTACTAAAAATCCTGAAGTATTATAACTGGATCAGTGAGTATATTACCTTAATAATTAAACTTACTAAAAATCCTGAAGTATTATAATTGGATCAGTGAGTATATTACCTTAATAATTAAACTTACTAAAAATCCTGAAGTATTATAATTGGATCAGTGAGTATATTACCTTAATAATTAAACTTACTAAAAATCCTGAAGTATTATAATTGGATCAGTGAGTATATTACCTTAATAATTAAACTTACTAAAAATCCTGAAGTATTATAATTGGATCAGTGAGTATATTAGCTTAATAATTAAACTTACTAAAAATCCTGAAGTATTATCTAGGAGACATCGAAACCGAACCGTAAAACTTCGTTCCAACAAATAACTATTTTCTTGTAGAAATGTTTCTTGTAAGGAAATGCCAGCAGATTCTGGCGGCAGGAATGAGTTCCACATTAATTGTCTCTGAAGTTCTTCCCTATCTTCAGAATGTACTAACTCATATACAGATTGGTGGACTATGTCGGACTGAAACAAACACATCACAATTTATAAAAATAAAAAATAAAATATACCTACTCTAAGATTATAATTGATCCAGTTATGGAATGTCCCACAGCGACAGTTGGAAGTTCCTGGTTGGTAATACTTTTGAACCGAGTGAAATGTGAAAGAAAAAAATCTGGTGTGAACATCACACGACTTTCCTTATCTATAAAAAAAATAAAGTATTGTAATGGGCTGAAACTTTCGATGTCGAGTTTTCAATGTCAAAACACGTTTTGAAGTCCCCAGAGCAGAAATACAATTATATATTACACTTCTTGATATATCACACTTCAACCTAAGTTGTATTTTGCAATGTCTTATATGGAATTGATATGAATAGCCACCTAATTTCAAGTTCTAGCTCTTTCCATTATGGTTTTAGGCAGAATCGCCAAAAAGCGGCCTTCACCTCTAATTAGAGGCCAAAAATATATTACATTTCAGAGGCCAAAAATATATTACATTTCAACCTAAGTTGTATTTTTCAATGTATGCAATTGAATAGGCAACAAGTTTAAAATTCTAGCTATTACCGTTCTCATTTTAAGCAGTGTATGCGAAAACCGCTAAAAAGCGGCATAAAACCGCCAACGGTATATTCGATTTCCACCAAAAGCTTATTTTGCCGTTCTTGGCATAAAATTGACATACATACTAAATTTCAAGACTCTATAGCACATGCCGTCCTTGAGATATCTTGTTCACATACAGATAGACACACACACGGACCAATGGCTGAAACTCGAGATTTGGGCTCTGGGGACCCCAAAACGTGTTTTGGCATTGAAAACTCGACATTAAAAATTTCAGCCCATTACAANCCTTTTTATATTTCCTTTCCACTTTTCCTTCCTAAAAAAAGGAGCAAATGAGAGGAAGAAAATTACTTTTAGAAAGTTTTTATCTCAGAGGAGAAAAAAATCGTTTACCGCGACAACTTCAGGGAGGGATTTACTTGCATGAAAATGATGGTCTCGTTTCCTGAAATAACGCAGGGATTTAGGTTGTAGAAAAAAAAGTGCCTTACTGAACAATGATTGAAAATAGCGCATTTAACTTTGAAACATTTTTACGAACTTCTGAAATGTAAAACCCCCAATCTCATCCTAGACCGGTTTAAAAATCGTTTCTCGCCCTCCGTTTTTGTTCCAAATTGACTTATATACGCCTTTAGCTCCTTTGATTTAGCTCGATTTTGGTTTATTATTTTCAATAATGAACCTTTGGAATAGTCACGAAAAAAAAAATTACCCCCCCCTCAATTTTTTAAATTATGTATTATTTATAATATTGCATTTAACTGCCAGTATCATATGCTCCACTGTAAATACATCCTCATCTTTTTATAATCTAATTTTTAAAAAAAATCTTGTTCAACATAAATTTGAGTACCTAAAAGTTACGATAAGGTCAAATCCAGGTGCAAATTAAAATCATTTTCAGTTGCAAAGTTATTTCAACATCCGCCCAGCTGACACTCAGATTAATTAATTTCAAACCCAGATAATATGAATCTATACCAGCAGGCAAGGTCGTACCCAGGGGGGTCCAGACCTCCCCCCCGAAATTTAAATCGTTTTTTTTTTTTTTTTTGAAAAT
>CM022885.1:36048524-36058630 GCA_012654025.1 Pachypsylla venusta | reverse complement strand
AATGCTTCCCCCCCCCCCCCGATAAAAAATCTTGGGTATGGCCCTGCCAGCAGGAATCATAGTCGTTCGTAAAATGTATCATACTTATAAGACAAGTGGCTCCGTGAACTGTAGACCTCATTCACATCAAATGACCCCCATTTAAGCCAAGATAGTCCAATAGGGCGCAAAAACTAATCAGCGTATTGTAAGTATATTGAGTAATGGCCATACCTAATCTCATCAAAATCGAATAAGGCGTTCAAGAGTTATCGTGCTTCAAAGAGAGTTAAAACTAGACCTTTACTTCGTTAGGTGACCAAGTTATTTTTTTAATGCAACGTGAATAGATACAAAATTGGAAAGCGATATATCAACCCTGTTGTAGATTGGTATATGTGCACTGAATAATCTATATTTTAACTGAAAATTGCGAACAAACACGTAAATCAAGACAACACCACTACGAAATCAGTAAAAAAAAAAAAAAAAAAAAAAAAAAAAAAAAAAAAAAAAAAAAAAAAAANGACAGACCACTCAACTTTTTTACTCAACAATATTTTCTGTTGATTCTTTTATTTCTGTGATGGTCACCTTTTTGTTTTCAATATGATTATTATTTTCCGAGGTTGCGACCCCTTTAAAGTTTCGAAAATTTCAACTTGCTACGATTTACCGTTTCTGAGCTAGAGCTCTTTCAGATATTGCAGACTTTTTAAATGAGTTCCGGTGTTACCCTCAAGGTATATATGGAACTTTTGAAATAAATAAATTAAGCTATCACATAAGTACAAGTAGGTAACAATGTACAAACCCTACCTATCTACCCAATCATAATTCAATAATTTCCCAAATAATTACCAATATTACTTTAATGATTACCAATATTGAACCCTACCCTAAACTCTATACAGAATGAACATTTAAAATGAAACAGGGTGTTTTTTAGGGTGTCGTACTTAAAGGGTAAGAACGGTACTCAGGGGCAGACTGGGCCACCGGGAAATGGGTTCCCGGTGCGCCGGGGCCCATTGGGGGAGGGGGCAAAAATATGTAAGAAAAATATATATGCCCCAATGGGCCCCAGTTCATCGTAGGACATTATTATGAAAGAAAAATACATGTAAAATATGTGTGAGAAAATGGGCCCCGATGGGCCTCCGGCTCACAGATTTTGTAATTTCATCAAAGGATGAAATTACAAAATCAAGTATAGACATCAAAGGATGTTAACTGTAATAGCGACAATTTGTAGCATTTTTATGTAGCATATAGCATAGGGTTATTGGATTGCGAAAATGCCTTATTCAACAAAAATGTCCACTTTTTATTGACATAAATACTGAAAGAAATGTAAATCGCCAGTATATTGGAATAATTTTCTAGTGGAATTTCGACTGTAAATTCTTGCAATCCATGTATGTCGACTGACATTCAAAAGACAAAGAAATCATATTTCAGATTTTGATAAGTTATTTGAATCTGTATTCGTAATGAGTCCAGTTTTAACTAGACCTATCCATTTGTGACAGATTAAAAATGAAAGCTCTTTAAAACGACTCATCCAAAAAATCATTCGCTGACATTATGTGGGTAAATGTAGAATTTCTTTGTGGTAAAACTCTTCATAATTTTTGTGGATATCACAGCATTACGAAGAGTCTCATGTACTAATAATCTCTTCTATCATCTACCAAACTAATTTTTTTTTTCTGCCGATGCCGCCACTGGCCACTACTCACATTTAAAGTATCTATTCAGTCGTTCAAGTTGAACATTTTTCGTTTTCTTACTTCCGTGATGCTGAAATTATTGTCATAAACAAACTTGAACTCTATTTCTTACGGTCCAACTCTTTATGTCATTACGTATTATAACTCATTTTTTTGTCTAACTGATTTATCTAATTATATTGCAGTGATTCAGGATTCATATATAATTGTCATCATAGATCTATGATGACAATTTCAAACTTATGGATTTGTGGTCTCATACAACTTGGTTATCATCGACTACGCAGATGATACAATGTCGGATTTTGACCAGGTAACACAGTATACATCCCCCTTCTACCACCCCATTTCATGATTACCATTATTTTGAAAACAATATTCTAATATATTTTAATACCCAGCTGGCTAGTTACTCAAGTGTGACTTCTCCCACGTGTAGCGGTATATTTTAGATAGCAGATATCATATCTCTCTATCTAGATTTAGGAAACCCACCTTCCGGAGCAGGAGTTGAAAAAGNTGACAGATTAAAAATGAAAGCTCTTTAATACATTATGTAGGTGAATGTAGAATTTCTTTGTGGTAAAACTCTTCATAATTTTTGTGGATATCACAGCATTACGAAGAGTCTCATGTACTAATAATCTCTTCTATCATCTACCAAACCAAATCTTTTTTTTCTGCCGATGGCGCCACTGGTCACTACTCACATTTAAAGTATCTATTCAGTCGTTCAAATTGAATATTTTTCGTTTTCTTACTTCCGTGAGGCTGAAATTATTGTCATTAACAAACTTGAACTCTATTTCTTACGGTCCAACTCTTTATCGCATTACGTATTATAACTCATTTTTTTGTCTAACTGATTTATCTAATTATATTGCAGTGATTCAAGATTCATATATAATTGTCATCATAGATCTATGATAACAATTTCAAACTTATGGATTTGTGGTCTCATACAACTTGGTTATCATCGACCACGCAGATGATACAATGCCGGATTTTGACCACGTAACCCAGTACACATAGATTTATGATGACAATTTCAAACTTTTTATATGGATCTATGGTCTCATACAACTTGGTTATCATCGACTACGCAGATGATACAATGCCGGATTTTGACCAGGTAACACAGTATACACCCCCCTTCTACTACCCCATTTCATGATTACCATTATTTTGAAAACAATATTCTAATATATTTTAATACCCAGCTGGCTAGTTACTCAAGTGTGACTTCTCCCACGTGTAGCGGTATATTTTAGATAGCAGATATCATATCTCTCTATCTAGATTTAGGAAACCCACCTTCCGGAGCAGGAGTTGAAAAAGAAAATTTGACAGAAAAACAAAAGGTTATAATTTTGTTTCTATATTACAAACTTCCTTTAATATGTTTTGTATGAGCTAGGTTTAAAACTGGTATAAAATGTTTGGTATAAATAAGAGATGAGCGGTCTTTGTTCACTCGGTGGGAAAGGCATGGCCTGAGATTGAGCAAGACATAATAATTGTATCAACGTTGAGCCAAAAACCATTATTTCCTATTGAAAAGAAATCTGCAAGGGTTAAAATGACTTCGGTTTAGTGTCCAGAATTACGATTTTTTTTTTAATTTAGCTTAACGTCTCTTTAACATCTATTGGTCATTGACGTCTCCGTGGCAGAGTGCGCATCACACTCGGCTTGCATCACGGAGGTTCCGGGTTCAATTCCCGGACGGGTCGAAAATTTGAAAAAGGTTTTTTCGAATTTTCTACTTGGTCTGGTTGTGTTTGGGGGTAACTCAGCCTCCTGAGGACAATTGAGTAGCTATGGTAATAGCGCCAAGTGGTAGCATTATAAGGAAATTGTTAAAAGTGTAGCTTAGGCTTAGTGATATTGGAGTGAATGTTGAAAATACCTTGTAATGCTATGATGCCCACAAACATTGTGACATAATAACACAAGGAAATATACATTTACATCTATTGGTCATTGAAGACGGGGGTTTCATCCTCCATTCACTGGAAACTTGCAAACAAGCTGCCCACATTGACCTCACCCAGCCTGGGTTGGGCCGGAAACATAGCCAGCACGGGGGCGTGAACCCACGTGGACACCCACATGGTACAGCCTTGCTGGACGTTGCTTAACTTCCGTGATCCAACGGGAACTGGTGTATTCAACGAGTCATAGACGCTGGCTAGAATTACGATTGAAAACGCATTGAATTTTTTCATAAAATTTTGCACAACTTTTTAAATGGAGGTCGGTGTAACTTAATCACATTGTACTAGAATGTTGTTTTTCGGCTATTTCTCCTTCGGGAAGGTTTGAATCGTCAAACCACGGACTATATGGGCAAGCTGAAACATAACTTTATTTAGATCTATTGCAACCAGTATTTGATTCTTCCGAAATTCCGCCCAGCTTCAAATTGTTGTCTGGTATTGTTGGTCGAGAGCTGTTTTTTCCCCTGGATTATTTAGTCCAGAATTCTGTCCCCCTTATAAAAAGTATTAGGTTCCAGACCTTTAAGCTGGGTTGTTGTGAATTTCAAGATCATTGGTGCCAAAGATCCTGGTAGAAACTTGAAACCTGATGTAAAAATTGATTAAGGCAGTAGTGGGAAAGAAGACAGTTCCAGGTTCTCACCAAGACCACCTTTGGTTGGAACCTTGAACACTCTGGAAGGTTCGAAGTATAAGTCGTTGATTTTTTATCGTTTACAGAACACCCTCGGTTGTGGTGAATTTTGTGTAGGTATACGAAATTGACACAATTGTTTTAACCTCCCATATAGAATACATTGTAGAGTCATGTTTTTAGCAATATTTTAACCAGTACCTACGTAAGTTACAATATTTCAAGCTAATCACTATTCAATCACATTTATAGAACCACACGCAAGTACATTTTCTTTTTAATAATCTGAAAAGGAAATGGCGAACTCAAATATAAATCTAGTAAAGATCATAGATCCAACGAGACCATATTTCACAAGATCATCTATCTGCATTTAGTTTAACAGTGGCGTACAGCATTGTCCATGCATTTTCTTCTTCTTGTTTGACTCCATATCACCTTCGGATGTTGGCGATCACTATGGCTATTTTCGCTTTTGTTCAATGTCATTAGGAAGAATTCTGGCGACGAGTTTCCATACCAGTATCTCAAATTTGGCGAGTCACGATATTTTTCCTCATACAGAGATATAACGATGTCGTTCAATCAAGTTATCATTGAACTATATGACTACGCGAGCATATTTCATAAGCAGACGAGTACTAATAATGTGTTTGTTGGTTGGTTTCATAATTTTTCCACAGCAACCTATTGATGCATTTTGCATAGCTATATTTATGAGCCGGAGAGTTATTGTGAACGTTAGTGAACTCCACTTTTGACCCCAGTATATATCCCGAAATGCACTTGTATATATGTATGTGTTTATATGTGTATGTTTGTTACGCTATATAAACCACAATTTTCATTCGATTTTGACGAAATTTGGTACACATGTTTAGGACATGAAGGAAATTTTCTGTATATTTTTTGGGGGCCCTGGGCCCTCAAGGGTATTTTAAGCAGTAATTTTAAGTAGAAGAATCAAATATGTTGAGATTTGATTTTTAAAAAAAATTAGAACTATATGTACTTCTCAATGACTATCCGAGTTTTCCATTAAATTTTACATACAATCAATTACTCATTTAATTTGTTTTATTTGCAAAATGTTACAGTTTTTGCAAGGTTACTCAATTTTTATCCAGGCAAATTGGTGCAATTACAGAATAGAGTTATAGTTTATATATGACATCAATTTCAGCCAATTATTTTGCTGAGTCGTGTTCGAGCTTTAATGTAATATGTCAAACATGGAAATCTCTATTTAAGCGTTTTACGATGACAACCTCTAGTATCGTTCACAAAGTAAAGCCCTTGAAAGTTATGGGTCTTGAACCTGGGAGGAGGGTCTGGCCACAAAAACTTGTGTTTTTCAAAAAAAATTTTTTAAAAAAAAATCGATTTTTTATTGGCCGTCATAGTTCCATGTTGGACGGTAGTACATACGCAATAGAGGTATGGCCGTATAAACCTTTACTAGCCTCTCTAATTGGGTTAAAATTGGTTAAAAAAATTCAAAGTTATGGATTGCAAGAATTATGTATTCGCCTTTAGTACTAACAGAATCCGCGCGCTACCATCGATACATGGCGATCCCCATGCCATGCCCACAAGCATAGGTTTAAAATAGGTTTGTTAATGATACTTAATAAATGTATTCATAGTTTTTTCAGTTAACGTGGACAAAAAAAAAAAAAAAAAAAAAAAAAAAAAAAAAAAAAAAAAAAAAAAANAAAAAAAAAAAAAAAACATGATTAATCTTAAATTTAAATGCTCTTTATTTTATTATGTCAGCAATTTTGGCGCTCACATCAGCATTGTAGGATTTTTCCAAAATCAATCATTATTCTTATTTTTATTGTTATTTTATCTATGTTATTTTGAATTTTCAGCTTTTGTATTTTTGTTTCATGTAAAAAGGGGGTTTCCGGTGAAATATACAACCAGTTTACTGATTATTATTATCCAATTACTTTGAATTTTTCAGTTTTTACCTACAATCCTGGCACCAGGTCACTAATCCGCATTTATATCCATAGCTACTCATTATCCATACGACGCGACGCTGAGTGAGCCCCGATACATCCAAACTATAGTGACAAATTATTGTCCTGACATAATTCAAACCCGCGCGTCCCGATTTCAAAGCTAGTGCAGTGATCACTAATCCAAGATTTATAATTTGATTTCGAAGATTTCTATATACGCCACTAGAAACATATCTTTGATTTCAATTATATTATTCTGAATAAAAAAAAATCAAACGGTCTAGGAACTCTTTCATATAAGTTAAAGATCTTTCTGATTTGTGAAAGACTTAAAAAGAGATAAAACCGATCTAAAACCTTTTGACCCTAGCGTTGGCTTATTAGTGAGATTAATAGTGCATTATTCATATTTTGAATTGTTTATTAGTTGATTTTACACTTGTTTGTTTGTTGTTTATACACACTGAGATTGGAAACACACAGAATGTAGCTATGCAACCGGTTTCTTAGGATATTGGACAGAATTCTAATGGAAAATAAATATCTGTAGAATAGAACGTCCTGCCAACCATATCAATATCGCTTCTTCACCATAACTCTTATACCTTTTGTCATTTATTGATCTATATTGTTCAAATTTGCCCCAGCGTACTTGCGAGTTCGAAAACACATTGGAAAAAGTGCAAAAACGAAAGTAAACCAATTTTATATCAATTTTATCAATGCCAGAAAATTTAATCCAAAATAGTTCATCCATTTAAATATAAAAAAAAATCTTAGTGTTATTATGTCACACTTTTTGTGGGCATCATAGCATTACAAGGTATTCTCAACAATCACTCCAATATCAATAAGCCTAAGCTACACTTTAACAATTTCCTTATAATGCCACTACTTGTCGCTATTACCATAGCTACTTAATTTTATTGTCCTCAGGAGGCTAAGTTACCCCCAATCACAACCAGACCAAGTAGAAAATTTTGAAAAACCTTTATCAAATTTTCGACTGGTCCAGGAATGGAACCCGGAACCTTCATACAAGCCAAGTGTGATGCGCACTCTCCATTGCAAGAGTTACATGGCGAACACATGAAATTGACTTCAGATAGACGAACATGGAAACGAATTTGTCTGAAACGCATTTTGCGAGCGGAAATATTTAATTCTGAGGGCTATATTTTTCTATCTTCAGTTTTTCGGAAGCAAGATGAACCTAAAAAAAAATGTTGTATGATTCTTTTCTTACGAGTACCTATGTCATTTTATTTAGAATTACAAGGTATTTAAGAATTAGCCCTAAAATTGGTTTAGTAGTTAAGCCAAAGAATATATTAGAGTGCTATTGTTTGTTACTCAACACTTCAAGCTCTAGAGCCTCAAAAACCTATTTCTAGACTAATGAGGAACACAAAGATAAAAAATGCCTGAATAGTATGAACATTAAGTTATTTCTTTAGACTTTTCGTAATCTATTTGCTCTCCAGAATTTTGAAGGACACATCCGACCCTTTTTCTTCTTCTTAAAAGTTAACCCTCAATCCACCCCTATAGCGGGACAATGACATCCTACTCAGTGGCCAATTTACCGTAAAAGCAACATAGGCCATGGCCTGGGGCGGCAGAATTTAGCGGCGGCAAATACAAATTTTCAAGGCATACTGCAGCGAAAATCTCATTTCTTGTCAAAATAGGGGCGGCCAGTTCTAAATTGCTCAAGGGCGGCGAAAGTTTGAATCCGCAACTGACCCTACTGATTAGAAGCTCACTTGTACAAATTCGGTTCCATGTTCGTCTGTCTGAAGTCAATTTCATGTGTTCGCCATGTAACTCTTCCAAAGGAGACATCTCCGTGGCAGCGTGCGCATCATACTTTGCTTGCATCAAGGAGGTTCCGGGTTCTAATATTCCTGGACGGGTCGAAAATTTGATAAAGGTTTTTTCAAACCTTTATCAAAATTTCACTTGTACCTCATCTGACACTGAAAAATGCTTAGTTCTTTCACCTCTTTAAAAACCCTTCCCTCATACATTTTCCTCTCAAGAAAGTATCGTAGCCTAGAGACTGCTTTCAGATACATTCTGTGTATCTTGATATACTTTATGAGATACAAATCTATTGTAAGCTTTGCCTTTTCTTTCTTTTTATCATTTGAAAAAATATTAATTAGACAAATATTTATTACTTTATAATAAAACCTATTTTATTAGGTTTATATATTTTATCATCGCAATCGACGATAATCAGATGTATGAGACTGCAGTTATCAGTAAGTCCATCTGAGTCAGATTTTTTAAAACCCGTAATCGTATCAACATACGAGTAACTTTAGGCTCTCACTGTCTTCATATAACTGTGGGTAAAACCATTCAACGGGATATGCTGAGCACTTTTGTCAAATATCACAAAAAAACTTCAAACTGAGAGAGCTAACATGGACTCAACTGATTTTGAAACGATCTAAAAATATGGAAAAGGATTTGTCTCAAATAATCAAAATCGATTTTTTATTTTTTTTTGGTTCGAGATAGTGATTTGGCCACTAGATAGCGCCTCATCAGAGCTTTCCGGTGATATCCTTAACTCAAAAACTTTATATAACCATATATCTCGGCATCGTGCACTCTTTCTGCAAATGAGCTATTTATATTCATGAAAATTTTTAGGGAAAATTTCAAAATTTTTTGCGATAACGGCATGAACTCAACGAACTATTCGGTATTGGAAATTATGTGTTCTGTCTCACCTAAGCATGTGAAACGTTATTCGTTCAATCTATATAAATGTAAATGATAATAAATGCTGTTTCTTTGTGTTATTTTATCACAACTTTGGGTCACTGCAGCATTGTAGGATTTTCCAAATATCAATCATTATCCAATTCCTTTAAATTTTTCAATTTAACCTACAATGCTGGCACCGGGTCGCCAGCATCTCCATAGCTACTCATTGTCCTCACGAGGCTGAGTGGGCCCCAAAAACATCCAAACCACAGTGACAAATTTTTACCCACGCCAGGATTCGAACCTGGGTCTCCCGAGTGGAAGACTAGTGCAGTGACCACTGAGCCATGGAAGCTGGCTTTCGTTCAATCTATGATGAGTTTGATTGGACACCAACCTATGCTTGTATCACCCTGTATAAAGCCTCATTATGACAGACATGATAAAATAATATTAAAGTTATTCGTTCAAACTATGACGAGTTTGATTAGACACCAATCTATGCTTGTATCACCCTGTATAAAGCCTCATTATGACAGACATGATAAAATAATATTAACGTTATTCGTTCAAACTATGACGAGTTTGATTGGACACCAATCTATGCTTGTATCACCGTGTATAAAGGCTCATTATGAGAGACATGATAAAATAATATTAACGTTATTTGTTCAAATTATGACGAGTTTGATTGGACACCAATCTATGCTTGTATCACCCTGTATAAAGCGTCATTATGAGAGACATGATAAAATAATATTAACGTTATTCGTTCAAACTATGACGTGTTTGATTGGACACCAATCTATGCTTGTATCACCCTGTATAAAGCGTCATTATGAGAGACATGATAAAATAATATTAACGTTATTCGTTCAAACTATGACGAGTTTGATTGGACACCAATCTATGCTTGTATCACCCTGTATAAAGCCTCATTATGAGAGACATGATAAAATAATATTAACGTTATTCGTTCAAACTATGACGAGTTTGATTGGACACCAATCTATGCTTGTATCACCCTGTATAAAGCCTCATTATGAGAGACATGATAAAATAATATTAA